>JAYKQN010000001.1:720000-1042500 GCA_036785175.1 Eupleurogrammus muticus | reverse complement strand
AGCGTCGCCAGCGCTCTGCAGCTCCACGCTCCTCTCAGCTGAGTGTGGACGGCAGCAACAACGAGTCCAGTGTGTTTCCATCTCCATTGTTCTCGCTGTGCAGCTGCATCTTTCTGTTTGTGTGTGTAACGTTTTTTATAATTCTGCTGTTGTTGTAACCGAACCATGTTATGACCCCCTCCTGTTCATCTCTCTCGCTTTCTCCTACTGAACGGCCTCTCTGCATGTAAGTAACAACAGTGACAGCTCTCAGTTCCTCTTTTTTCTCTTTTACTCTCTCTCCTTGCTTATTTTATCAATCTCTGTGGACTAAATCAGCTGTCACTGCCTGTGTTTCACTTTTGTTTTCTGTTGATAATGTCCAAAACAACAGAAGGCCGAGACAAAATTGAAACCACGTAGCTTGGCGTGTGAGCGTGTGCTGTGATCATCCTGACTGATTTTCCTATATAAGTTTGGTCCAGTGTGCTTATTAGCAGAATAAATGTCTCTGGCGTTCACTAACATGTTCGGCTGGTAGAGTATCTGCCCCTCACGCCGTGCAGCCCCTCACTCAAACAATCACTCAGCCTCAGTCTGAGCAGCAGCTGGCCTGCGGCCGCCTGTCACACCAGACGGCAGCCCAGTGACTTGTGGGTCTTGTATTTCACTCGTCAGCTCCCTGAGACGGTGGCTGCACGGAGGCTCATGTTGCAGAGGCTAAGGACATATTGTACAGTGAAAGTGTGATACGCTCTGCGCCGCAGACATCACACAGCCTGCAAGTTGCATCGCCTCGTTCATTGCTTTTTGCTGTTGAACTAAAGTGTGATTCAAGCTGCATCTTTTGTGCTGTTTAAGCCCCAATATCAATCATCTATGATCAGTTGCATGAAGTTACTCACCGATGTACTCATGTTCTCAATAAATATGTTAACAAGACATTGGTTGAGAAGATTTTCATTTGGCATGTTCCTTCAAATGTTGTAAATGACCTATTTATCATTTACAACACATTAACAACAATGTTGGTGACCTGTGAGGGATGCTGGGTGATTCAATCTGCCCCATGTGTTCGCTTATTCCCGCACATGAGCCTGTATTCAGGAACGACGGCTTGGTCAGGTCCACGAAGGTCGTTTTTAAAGGAAGTTTAGTTTCTTAGTCGTCACCATCGCCTCAGCTCTCTGTCAGTTCTCGTTTCCAGTCACTGTTGTTTTGGCGTTAGGCCTGTTGCCACCGAGATATTTGATCTGCTCTGATTTGACCAGTGACCCAACTTCCTCTTCTCTCCACCACAGACCTTAGTTCCCAAACGTGTTCCAGACTCTGTAGAACGCCCTGTCCCCCCCCCTATGCCCTCTATAGCTCTCTGCCTCTTTTTTTGTTGGTTTTGATCTCTGACGCGCTGCCCTCCGCATCCTCTTACTCAACCAACCTCTCTCTCACTTCCAGTGTTCGACCAATTAGATCTTGTCACATACGAAGAGGTTGTGAAGCTTCCTGCTTTCAAGAGGAAAACATTAGTTTTGTTAGGTGAGTACAGCAGCAGCAGCAACGATTGTGTAGGTCTGCAGAACTGAGACTAATGGCTGTGTTTGTCAGGTGCTCATGGAGTGGGCAGGCGGCACATCAAGAACACGCTCATAACCAAACACCCTGACAGATTCGCCTACCCCATCCCACGTAAGACCCGCCGATACTCAAGAAAAAATCCTCACCGGCTGCTTGTAGGTAAAATGTCTCCCGTCTGCGTCTCCACAGACACAACCAGACCTCCAAAGAAGGACGAGGAGAACGGGAAGAACTACTACTTCGTTTCCCACGACCAGATGATGCAGGACATCAGCAACAACGAGTACCTGGAGTACGGCAGCCACGAGGACGCCATGTACGGCACGCGGCTGGAGACCATCCGCAAGATCCACCAACAGGGACACATAGCTATACTGGATGTGGAGCCTCAGGTGTGTGTTCATATCATCAGCAGCGTTGTTAGATCTGTAATACAAGCCCTGGTTCTGCACCACATTTGCAGATGACTGCTCAAAATATTTGGGAATAGTAATAAAATACAGATTCAGACAAAATGAAATATGACTGAAGATTCATGTAGGGCAGTGTGGGGAACCCCAGGGGGTCCTTAAAGGGTGGCAATAATGGAGAATCATTAGAATAAAGGGGAATCATTAGAATAAAGGGGAATCATTTATTTTCACTATAACACAATGACAGAATGTAGGAGACAATTGTATGAAGGACTGAAACTACCAGAATTAAAAGGAAATTTAATTTTTCCATTAACATATTATTTACCTTTAATCTTCCTTTAGCACATTAATTTATAATAATAATAAATACACACATTTACTGCAATATTCATTAATACTGAATCATTTATTTATATTTTCAAAGCTAAAATCTTATCAGATGGGGTCAGTAATGTGGTTGAGTTGTAGATGAATGTTTGTGGAGATATGCAGATCTGCGCATCATAAATGTATGAGATGTCGACCGCTTTCTTTGTCCGTCAGGCCCTGAAGGTCCTGCGGACGGCAGAGTTCGCCCCGTATGTCGTCTTCATTGCTGCACCGACGATCACACCAGGCATCAACGAGGTAGGAATGGAGCGTATATGTACAAACACACCCACATTCATCAGTTAGTTTAAGGATAATGCTGCCTATGAGTTCTTTTGTGTCAACAAATCCCATGATAAGAACAAATATTGCCTGTGTTGCTATAGAGCTTATTGAATTATCGTACTACACAACACGGCAACTACGTACAATAATGTCTAGACACAAAATCGTCAGTAAAAGCTTTAGTTTGGAGAGAAAGACATAGTGAAAATAAGAGAAATAAGCACACAAAACACACCTACCTGGGATATGTTGACCAGCTTTATCCTTAAAAATATATATATTCTATTGTACTTTGCTCTCCCATATATCATAATGATGAGAAAAACCTTCAGCCACATACGATATTAATATAAAGCTGTTCATGCTAGTTAAATATCAGCGTAAGAGCCGGTTTTGCTAAATGCAGTGGAATAGCAATACAAAAAAAATGTAAATGGATGTTTGAATAGCCAGCAGACGCCCAAAAACACAATAAATCCTGCTAATGTGATATTGACACTAACAGGGTAGTCACAATAAATAACATCTCATCTCATCTCACGTCATTACGTGGAGTGAATCCATCTCATGGTGCATGTGTTCTGGCAGTTTGTCCTTCCTTCTTCTCTCATTCCTCTCTGCACTCGTTTATTATTTTTTTTGCACGCTGCATGCATTTGTTTCTGTGGCACCGCTCAGATGCCCCGGTGGTGTCGATCGCTGCCAGTAAGTACAAATTTAGCCGGATAGCCACTATGTAGTGTTTCTTTTGAATCGTGTGTGTGTGAGTGTGTGTGTGTGTGTGTGTGTGTGTGTGTGTGTGTGTGTGTGTGTGTGTGTGTTAGTGGTTAGTGCCGCCTTATCTCTTCTGCAGAGTCGAGGTCCTTACACACTGAGATAACTGGTAGCTTACAGGTGAATGGTCTGCCGTGCAGAGGATGGGTATACAAACATAAATATCCATCTCATGCTTTGAAAAAAGCGCGAAACCATGAAAGTAGAGTAAAATACGTTTTCTGCTACTCCACATTTCCTCCATCAGTCTTATCATTATATAGAATATATATTATATATAATTATATTAGCTTTAGATTACTGATGTTGGTTCTCCTGACTAGATGTATGTTCATGTTATATTAAGTCTCTGATGGATGTCTCTTTAAATAAAAAGCCAGAATTACTGCAGAAAAAATAATGAATCAGTATTTCTGTAGTTATTTCTATTTACTAATTTTCTAGAGCCCAGGGTGCAGACCAACCATCCAGTCCCATAAAACATAGACAAGTCTTGCACTTTCATTGATAAAAAGCTGCAACCAGAATGAATTCATCCACGTTAACAGTTTTTCTATCCGTTGTGTGGGGACCTGCAGAGTTTCTATCTTTGGTCCTCCATCGGTGTCTGACGCCGTGCTTCCCTCCTCCTACAGGATGAGTCTCTCCAGCGGCTGCAGAAGGAGTCTGAGATCCTGCAGAAGACCTACGCCCACTACTTCGACCAGACCATCATCAACAACGAGATCGACGAGACCATCAGGCACCTGGAGGAGGCCATCGACCTGGTGTGCACCACCAGCCAGTGGGTGCCTGTGTCCTGGGTCTACTGACCTGCAGCCCTGGACCCCCCCCACCCCGCCCCCCCTTTACTCCTTTCTATCTCGCTCTATTTCTCCTCCTGTTTCCTCCTTCTCCCTCCCCAGCAAAAAAAAAAAAAACATCTCAGCCAAACTCCCGTCATTCCGAAATGATAAAGAAACAGAAACGATTACCAGAAACCAATGGGAAACCTCTCTACACTGCACTTGATTGAAAACACCCTCAGCGTGCTACGAAAGCGACCACAGCGTTCAACCGAAATCCTCTTGAACTCTGCACAAACACCTGCAGCGGCCAGTCGGACTCTCGCCCTTACAGACAACGTAGTCATAGTGTTAAAAGATAAAATAAAAAAATGAATATTGTCATGTCTGTACTAGCTAGGAGGCAACATTTTTGTAGATGTTTGTTTTAAAGAGACAGTCCTGTGTCCCGTCCTCCACATCCCTCCATCGTAGTCCTGTACGTGTCGTACTGAACCATCTCCAGGAAGACACCGTCAGTGGGTATTCTGTCTATATGCAGACTGAAATAAAAAGCACACAAACACACTGCTTTGTCTTCTCATACACAGTATGGGTCATATCACTGGTCTCTCTTTGTTTTATTCATTCCTGTTCTTTTAAAAGCTGCAGCGATGGTTTTACATCTTCTCACGACTCGATCCTGTTGTTGTGCCAGACCAGTAACAGTATAACCACACACACACACACACACACACACACACACACACACACACACACACACACACACACACACACACACATATGCACATTTCTATTTACCAGGTACTGTCTCTTCTAAATAAATCCATAAATGTTTTAGAGATTTGAACGAGGTTATCATGCATGTGGACATTTTTGCAAGCTTCCATGCTGTAACTCAGTCAGTGTCCCTCTGTAAACCTTCAAGAAAAGAAAAATAAAAGAATAAAAACTTAAAAAAAAAAAAAAAAACATTCCAGCTGTTTGAAAGACTGAAAAGCGAGAGGGTCCAAGCGGGGAGAAAAAAACTAAAAATAA
Source organism: Eupleurogrammus muticus (assembly GCA_036785175.1). Taxonomy (NCBI): domain Eukaryota; kingdom Metazoa; phylum Chordata; class Actinopteri; order Scombriformes; family Trichiuridae; genus Eupleurogrammus; species Eupleurogrammus muticus. The sequence continues at coordinate 1,037,279 of JAYKQN010000001.1, read as the reverse complement.
GAACAGCAGCGGAACCGGATGTTGACCTGACACCTATGCACATCCCTTGCATTTTGGGTGACATTTCTAAACCACAGATTTATAAAAGATCAATCATGTAGTGAAATGTGTTTGTAAAAAAAAAAAAAGAAATCAAATAAAAGTCTTGATTTTTCTCTTTTTGATTTGTCATACTGTACACAGGAAAAAAAAAAAAAAAAAAAAGGAATAATTTCATCTTATTCCTCATTTGCCGTTTCAGAAATGTGATGTTCAAGACTATTGGTGTTTCAATCAAGTTTAAAATTGACGAGAGATGAAATGCTGATTTTTATTCTGCAACCGTGTAACTGTCTGCAAAGGATGTGTGCACCATTCGTTCTGCAAAGTGACTACTTTGCTCGGGAAGAGGAGGCAGTGTGTGTGCGTGTGTGTGTGTGTTTGTGTGTGTGTGTGTGTGTGTGTGTCCGAATAACCATGTATATGAACATGACTGACATACAACTGCCCTTGTGTAAATGACTCTGCAATGATAAAGAGTTCTTCAGTATGAACAATTTTTTAAATATATTTCCTCTATGTGTTGGAAAAATTAACTTTGGGTGGCATTTTGTTTCATTTTTTCTCCACCGCACATTTGCATTTAAAATAGATCATGCATTTACCTGATATTTTAGGATACCATGTTTAATATGCCCAATCTAAAATGAGCCGTTTTCTCGATACTGAACAGATAGTTGGAAAGGAAACGCACGCAGTGTGAGGCCCATGGTGAAAACAGGCAGGGCAAACAGAGTGGAAACATGCACATGGATTATTCAGGACTAATGGGGTCATTAACTGAATCGTGAATAACACACGAACACCCTGCCAGAAAGGGACAAAACACCACAACCTGCACATAGGATCAGATTACACATCGTACTATAACTGGAGAGCAAAGAGTTTCACTTGTTACACACAGTCTGTGCTGCAGCAGATTTATTTTTATTTTAGCATAAAACGGAATTGATAAAACTGACAGAAAAGAATATCTCATGATTTTGGGCCATGTTGTAGACACATTAATCATAAATGAATTAAAGAAATCATCAAAATAATCAGCCGTTAAAATGGTGGTTAGTTGCAGTTTTTGAATTTTAGCTTTGGAATAAACTCCTGAGGCTTAGGAAGTGCAGGTGAATTTGAACCTCGCTGACCTCTCTGCCGACTGCTGCATTTTGTGATTTTTAATCAATCTGAGTGAGTGATTAGAACCAACCAGAGCCTGAGCACAGAGTTTTACTGTTACATAATCCCATAGCATTAATATTATTTTTTTTAAAAGCCACTATCAGGAATGCTGTATTTTATTTTGCTTTTTGTCATAAATGGAAAAATAAAATTGATCCACCACTGTGCAGATGTTGCTGTGAAGCACTGAGGTCATTAAATGTGTATCTGGGTAGTTCTTATTCTTTTGCCCTTTTATTCTCTGTGGGGCTTTGAAGGTTGGTGATAACACAGGTAAAAAGATGCAGGCCTGAGGAACTGAATATTGTGATAGCTTTTTAAACATAAGACTCACATCTATATTATGAAGCAGATTAGATGATGAATCACTTGGTTGATCAAGAAAATAGTGATAGTATGACATTGACCTTTTTTATGCGACATACTATAGTATGACCTTTTTTGAGCGACATAGTATAGTATGACCTTTTTTGAGCGACATAGTATAGTATGACCTTTTTTGAGCGACATAGTAAAGTATGACCTTTTTTGAGCGACATAGTAAAGTATGACCTTTTTTGAGCGACATAGTATAGTATGACCTTTTTTGAGCGACATAGTATAGTATGACCTTTTTTGAGCGACATAGTATAGTATGACTTTTTTTGAGCGACATAGTATAGTATGACCTTTTTTGAGCGACATAGTATAGTATGACCTTTTTTGAGCGACATAGTAAAGTATGACCTTTTTTGAGCGACATAGTATAGTATGACCTTTTTTGAGCGACATAGTAAAGTATGACCTTTTTTGAGCGACATAGTATAGTATGACCTTTTTTGAGCGACATAGTATAGTATGACCTTTTTTGGGCGACATAGTATAGTATGACCTTTTTTGAGCGACATAGTATAGTATGACCTTTTTTGAGCGACATAATATATTATGACCTTTTTTGAGCGACATAGTATAGTATGACTTTTTTTGAGCGACATAGTATAAGTATGACTTTTTTTGAGCGACATAGTATAGTATGACCTTTTTGGAGCGACATACTATAGTATGACCTTTTTTGAGCGACATACTATAGTATGACCGTTTTTGAGCGACATACTATAGTATGACTGTTTTTGAGCGACATAGTATAGTATGACCTTTTTTGAGCGACATAGTATAATATGACTTTTTTTGAGCGACATACTATAATATGACCTTTTTTATGTGACATAGTATAGTATGACCTTTTTTGGGCGACATAGTATAGTATGACCTTTTTTGGGCGACATAGTATAGTATGACCTTTTTTGGGCGACATAGTATAGTATGACCTTTTTGGAGCGACATACTATAGTATGACCTTTTTGGAGCGACATACTATAGTATGACCGTTTTTGAGCGACATACTATAGTATGACCGTTTTTGAGCGACATAGTATAGTATGACTTTTTTTGAGCGACATACTATAATATGACCTTTTTTATGTGACATAGTATAGTATGACCTTTTTTGGGCGACATAGTATAGTATGACCTTTTTTGGGCGACATAATATAGTATGACCTTTTTTGGGCGACATAGTATAGTATGACCTTTTTTGAGCGACATAGTATAGTATGACCATTTTTGAGCGACATAGTATAGTATGACTTTTTGAGCGACATAGTATAGTATGACCTTTTTTGAGCGACATACTATAGTATGACCGTTTTTGAGCGACATACTATAGTATGACTGTTTTTGAGCGACATAGTATAATATGACTTTTTTTGAGCGACATACTATAATATGACCTTTTTTATGTGACATAGTATAGTATGACCTTTTTTGAGCGACATACTATAGTATGACCTTTTTTGGGCGACATACTATAGTATGACCTTTTTTATGTGACATAGTATAGTATGACCTTTTTTATGCGACATAGTATAGTATGACCTTTTTTGAGCGACGTAGTATAATATGACCTTTTTTATGAGACATAGTATAGTATGACCTTTTTTGGGCGACGTAGTATAGTATGACTTTTTTTGGGCGACATAGTATAATATGACCTTTTTTGGGCGACGTAGTATAATATGACCTTTTTTGGGCGACATAGTATAGTATGACCTTTTTTGAGCGACATACTATACATTACTTCCTGCTGGCACCACAAATGCCTATTTTTTTGTCGACTACACCTTTCTGTTCTTTTGCAGTTCGGAGCACATCATTTCAGTTTGAAACGTGATCTCGTAAATTACCGACAGACAGAAAAATACTCTCATGTCCCTGCTTTACTGTCTCATATATATATATATATATATATATATCTCATATTTTTTTGCTTCTTTGTCGTAAGGTTGGCTATGGGGAAATACACCCAGAATTAGCTTGACAACCTATTACTCGACCACTCTGAGGCTGAAAGTCACTGAGCAGGCATGTCAAAGTTCATCTTTTTATTTTATTTAGGAAAAATAAATCATGTGACAGACTTGTATAACACCACTGAACTGGATCACTGGCTGTCAGAGCAAACTAATATTAATATATAGCATAGAGGTGAATGAATAAAAATGAGCAGAAAGACATCTGTTTCAGAGATAACTACTGGGGGCCTTAGCTCCCTTTAATTCACACATAACTGAATGCAAATACAAAAAAACACTCATAACAAGACCAGTCAATGCTATGAATATTACACAATCTTAATTAAAACTGAGTAATCTGCAACAAAGGTGGAAGTTTACATATACTACATTTTCATCATCACTTTATTCCACAGTTAATTAACACCCACCTGTTTAACTGTGGAAATGAATCCTTCAAACAAACACCTTGGCATCATTAACTGAGATGAAAGACATGTCGGGTGATTTCTCTTTTGTAAATATATCTATGAATATGATAGATTGTTATATATAAACAGCTATTGACATGTCAACATCAGCCTTTCTTCTTAAGGTCAATCCTCAAATCCTATGTGATGCCGGGCCGGGCTGGGCCAACACACACCAGCAGTCCTCGGCTTTTATGTCAATAAAACGCCTTTTTTCTCGTTGGCAATTAGATAAATTCTTCTTGTTGTGCCTGTGGGTCAGGAAGCAAACCCCATTTCCTCAACTCTCATGTGCCAGAGAGTAAGACACGACTTTCTGAGCGGCCGATCAAACCCAACACAAGCCAGGCTGCGAGGAAGCAGGCGAGTGATTGGTTCGCCTGGGCCGGTCGACCTCTGACCCCGGCAGAGAGCGGCCCGTCCTCGGCCTCCGGCACCGTCCCGTTACGCAGGCTCTCCGTGCTGTTCCCTATCTCCTCCCTGAGCTCCTGCGAGATCAGCTTGGAGATGAGGCTGTGCAGGCGGTTCTCGGTGGTGGAGGCGACCCCCGGCGAGGCCGTGGTGGCGTTCAGCTCCCCGGGGTCCACGCACGTGCCGTTCAGCTTGGTGAACACCACCTTGCCGAGGTCCAGGCCGGCCACGGACGAGGGCGAGGCGCAGGGGATGTCCCGCACCAGCTTGTAGTTCTCCATCCAGTCCTTCAGCCACTCCAGGGAGCAGTCGCACTCCCAGGGGTTCCGGAAGAGGAAGAGGCGGCCCAGGAAGTAGATGGGCTGGAAGGTGGCGAAGGGGAAGGTGGTGAGGTTGTTGCTGTTCAGGTGCAGCGTGATCAGGCTCGTCAGGTTCTCAAACGTCCCCTCCTCAATGTACAGCAGCTGGTTCCTGTCCAGATACAGGACCTCCAGCTCCACCAGGTCGCTGAACCAGGTCTTCGAGACGTTGGTCAGCTGGTTCCCCCCCAGGTTGAGCATCTTGAGGCAGACGAGGCCCTTGAAGGCGACGCGGGGCAGAGTCGACAGCAGGTTGTCGTTGAGGTAGAAATTCTCCAGCCGGACAAGGTCCTGGAAGGACTGGTCGTGGATCACGTTGATGCGGTTCTCTTGGAGGTTCAGGTACCTGAGATAAGAAAAAGGAACTTAGCATCATCTTATCTTTACAGACATGACTTTTTTTGAGTGACAGTGTATAGTATGACCTTTTTGAGCGACATACTATAGTATGACCTTTTTAGAGCGACATACTATAGTATGACCATTTTGAGTGACAAAGTATAGTATGACTTTTTTTGAGTGACATAGTATAGTATGACCTTTTTTGAGCGACATACTATAGTATGACCTTTTTAGAGCGACATACTATTGTATGACCTTTTTAGAGCGACATAGTATAGTATGACCTTTTTAGAGCGACATACTATAGTATGACTTTTTTTGAGCGACATAGTATAGTATGACCTTTTTAGAGCGACATACTATAGTATGACTTTTTTTGAGCGACATAGTATAGTATGACCTTTTTAGAGCGACATAGTATAGTATGACCTTTTTAGAGCGACATACTATAGTATGACTTTTTTTGAGCGACATAGTATAGTATGACCTTTTTAGAGCGACATACTATAGTATGACTTTTTTTGAGCGACATAGTATAGTATGACCTTTTTAGAGCGACATACTATAGTATGACCTTTTTAGAGCGACATAGTATAGTATGACCTTTTTAGAGCGACATACTATAGTATGACTTTTTTTGAGCGACATAGTATAGTATGACCTTTTTAGAGCGACATAGTATAGTATGACCTTTTTAGAGCGACATACTATAGTATGACTTTTTTAGAGCGACATAGTATAGTATGACTTTTTTTGGGCGACATACTATAATATGACCTTTTTAGAGCGACATACTATAATATGACCTTTTTAGAGCGACATAGTATAGTATGACTTTTTTTGGGCGACATACTATAATATGACCTTTTTTGAGCGACATAGTATAGTATGACTTTTTTTGGGCGACATAGTATAGTATGACCTTTTTAGAGCGACATACTATAGTATGACCTTTTTAGAGCGACATAGTATAGTATGACTTTTTTTGGGCGACATACTATAGTATGACTTTTTTTGGGCGACATAGTATAGTATGACCTTTTTAGAGCGACATACTATAGTATGACCTTTTTAGAGCGACATAGTATAGTATGACCTTTTTAGAGCGACATAGTATAGTATGACTTTTTTTGGGCGACATACTATAGTATGACCTTTTTTGGGCGACATACTATAATATGACCTTCTTTGAGCGACATACTATAGTATGACTTTTTTTGAGCGACATAGTATAGTATGACCTTTTTAGAGCGACATACTATAGTATGACCTTTTTAGAGCGACATAGTATAGTATGACTTTTTTGGGGCGACATACTATAGTATGACCTTTTTTGGGCGACATACTATAATATGACCTTCTTTGAGCGACATAGTATAGTATGACTTTTTTTGGGCGACATACTATAGTATGACTTTTTTTGAGCGACATAGTATAGTATGACCTTTTTAGAGCGACATACTATAGTATGACCTTTTTAGAGCGACATAGTATAGTATGACCTTTTTAGAGCGACATACTATAATATGACCTTTTTTGGGCGACATAGTATTATAGTATAGTTATAGTAGTATAGTAAACACAGCATTTATTATTTTAGCTGAAATGAAATGTACTTTACCGACCAGAAAAGCACTGAGAGTGCAGACCTCCACTAGACATACTGTGACTCTCACCCAACACTGTTGTCCTATACTATGCATGTGCAGGAAATCCCCACCAATTCTAAGTGATCCATAACCAGGATTTTCTCGGGATCTTGAGCAAAATCGAATCATCTGCTCATTGTAGCATTCCCAACATTCACTGAAAATGTAACTCTAACTGTAACTCAATCTAACTGTCCCTTATAGTCTCTATGAGTGGTGGTAGATGTCTGAAGTGACGTACTTGAGGCTGCCCAGGCCCAGCAGCGAGTTGTAGGCCACGGCTTCTATCTTGTTCCTCTCCAGGTAGACGTGGGTCAGGTTCTCCATGCCCCGCAGGGCTCCGGGGATCCTGCGGAAGTTGTTCTGGAAGCAGAGCAGCTCCCGGAGCGCCGGCTGCTCGATGAAGATGCGGTCGGGGATGTTGAACAGGTTGCAGTCGGACAGGTCCAGACGCACCAGCTTCTTCAGCCCCGTGAAGGTCCTGGTGTGCAGGTAGCTGATGTAGTCGTTGTGGGCCATTTTCAGATTCACCAGGTTGGAGAGGCCCTGCAGAACAGAGGTTGGAAACGCAGAATTAAAGGTGTAGTTTCATGAGAAAAGCTGGAACGACCATAGAAGAACTGCTTTACTTGACTATTCTTTAGCCAAAAGGGTTTGCATGTTTTGTGGAATTGACATAAGCTAAAAGGAACGAGTGATCTTTTTGTGCAGCTCCAAATCCAGGTGTGGATTTCTTAAAGAATGTATGTTAAATGTTATACACACACATTACCATCATAGTTCCATTTCCTCCATTATTTTGGGGTGATGACAAATATCAAAGCAGCAAATTCAGCCACTCTATCTGCATATTTATATTATATATATTTATCAGATTTTGTTAAAATTACCTTTGTGAAAACTAACATACCGGTATCCATTTTGCTGTTTCCAAATAACAAATAACATAACATCATCCTATTAAAATAATGGCCTATGTCATTTTTTTTTAAAGTGATTTTCTGGTGAAATCATCTAAATCTTTATTTGAAAGGATCATACTCTTTACAACCTATAGGACAATGGACATTTTACTTCTACTGATGAGTTGTTTTATAGTAATTTAGGCTAAATTTCACAAGTTATAGTATAATAGTTTAATATAAAGTGCTGTGCATATCAAGAAATTCAGATTGAGTATCTATGAAACACTGGAAACATCATTAGATGTGCTGTGCTGTCACGATTCAGCAGGGCGAGGCAGACCTTGAAGGCTCCGGGGGTGATAAAGGAGATGTTGTTGTGGTCCAGGGACAGGGTCTTGAGGGCCGGCAGAGTCCCAAAGGCCCTCTCCGACAGGAACTTGAGTTTGTTCTTGTCCAGGTGGATGGCGGAGGCCTCGCAGGGAAACTCTTTGGGCAGCTCGGACATGGCGGTGCGGTCACACAGGACGCTGCAGCTCTTCTCCGGCGTGCAGGAGCAGGTCGCCGGACAGGCCCGGGCACAGGCCCAGCGGGCCAGCACGGCCTGGGGCAGCAGGACCAGCACCGAGACTGGAAGGACAGCGGGGTCAAAGGTCATCAACGATATCTTTCTATGTCTTCTAAGTCTATCTATGTATTATCTATGTTGCATTTAGCATTTTGGTCATTAGAGGAAAAAATAAGTGTTTATACCCATTATATTCACACTGTGTTGTCCTGTATCTTCCTCCCAACCTCCTCAGTATGTATTCAGAGTTTAGTATTTGTAGTATTTGTAATATTGTTTGCTCAAACATGGTGTGATCTTCTCAGGCTATTTTGGCAGGCCATAGAATTTTGGGCTCTACACTTTACCAGCTGGAGAGACCATATCTTAAAGTCTCAAGGTTCAAAGGCCCTTACTCTATATGATTATTCATGGTATTAACACTAAACTAGAAACAAGTGAACACAAGGCTGCACTACTTTACTGCAAAGAACCACTAGAGAGAGGCCTTCCCTCGGAAATCAGGGTTCAGGCCTGAGTCTTTCCAGCAGTGCATGAAAAATCCTACTTAAGTAAGATTAGGTTATTTAAGAAGTATTAGTGTGTGAGCAGCACACTCAGACATTCGTCTCTCGCCGCGTGTGTATACTAACGGAGTTCTGTTAGAAGAGTAGAAACCTTAGTAGTTACCTTTCAGAAGGGGTTCGATGGCTTAGCAGGTAAGAAAAAACCCTTTTAAATTTGCAGCTGTGGGTTTTTTTAAAGTTAGAAACCCAAACATGGAGTGAAGTACTCTGAGGAGTACTCAGTATTTACAGACATGCGGCCTACTGAGCTATTTTATTATTGCTTAAGTCTAAGTTTTTAACAAGCTTTCATTATGGTGGCTCAGGTTTTAAAACGTTCACAGAACTGGATAAGATGTTGGAGATTTTATTTATACTATGGAATAAAAAGAGAGTTTAATCCAAGTTTGAAGTTCCCTAAAAACTAGAATGTTTAAAAATTGGCCTGAATCGATTTAATCTTTAATGTTACATTAGTGACATCACAACATTCTACGCATGTCTGGTCATCCACCGTCAAGGCCTTTTAGGTTTAAATGATTATAGTACAGTATATAGTATATACAGTATATACAGTATATATTGCATACTGCTAAATACTACTGGAGTATATATCACATACTGCTACAGTATATACTGTATACTGCTAAATACTACTGGAGTATATACTGCATACTGCTACAGTATATACTGCATACTGCTACAGTATATACTGCATACTGCTAAATACTACTGGAGTATATATTGCATATTACTACAGTATATACTACATCCTACCACAGTATATACTGCTACAGTATATACTGCATATGGTTACAGTATGTACTACATACAGCTACAGTATGTACCGCGTACTGTTCCAGAATATACTGCATAATGCTACAATATATACTGCATAATGCTACAGTATATACTGCATATACTACTACAGTATATACTGCATACTGCTAAATGCTACCAGAGTATATATCGCATACTGCTACAGTATATAATACATCATACCACAGTATATACTGCTAAAGTATATACTACATACCGTTCCAGTATATACTACATATTGTACCAGAATATACTGCATAATGCTACAGAATATACTACATACTGCTACAGTACATACTGCATATACTACTACAGTATATACTACTAAAGTATATACTACATACTGTTCCAGAATATACTGCATAATGCTACAGAATATACTACATACTGCTACAGTACATACTGCATATACTAGTACAGTATATACTACTAAAGTATATACTACATACTGCTCCAGAATATACTGCTACATTATCTACTACATAGTACTACAGTATATACTTAATTTTGATGAACGATTACAACCAATCATCTTATTAATTAAGCCATTTTTACATTTTTTTTCCTAATATCAGCTCCTCTAACCATTCCAGAGATTAAAAGCTTGCATCCGTGTTCGCAGTGACTCAAGGACGGAGTGATGATGTGATGTTTGGTCACGTTGAAACAGGCTAAACCGTCTCTCTGCCGCTGAAGTGATGATGTGATTGAACCAGAACGGTTCACATCAGAGATTAGACACAACAACAACAGGCATTGTCTGGGCCTGGGAGGGATGACCTCCACCGCGCAGCCCAATCAATCATTCCCTATTCATGCAGGTCTTCAACGTTCTTCTTTCACTGGAAAAAAGAAATATTTACGTTCTGAGTGAAACAAGTCTGATCTATGACATTAATGCCGGGATTTGCAGCTTTGGAGAAGCCATCACGGGCCGCTCTTACAGCCGGAGTGGGAAAGGAGCAGTGGAAGAGCGAAGGGATTGGAACTGACCAGTGAAAGTGATGACAGTCATTACTGTAGTCTCTCATCTGGGACATGCCAGGATTAACGGAGGCCTGAAATGGCACAAAAAAAAAACGGCAGCACTTAAGAACTCGTATGGTGTGTGTGTGTATATATATATATATATATATAAATAAATATGAAACCAAGCCAGTAGTTGGAGGTATTCTAGTTTAAGGGAAACTGTTTCAATAGCTAACAATCTAAAATATCAGTGGAAGCTTCTTTACTTATCAGTTGTTAACCAGGACAAACAGAGCAAGGGATTCAAAAAACACACATGAAAGTAAAGTGACATACCTGTAGATCTTTCAAGACAGTAGCGTCCATGTGTGTTAAAAGTCACAGACCAAGTATCCGTGTGTGTGTGTGTGTCCATCCTGTTTGTTCCATCCCAGTCTGCACAGTGCAGCTCCAACTGCAGCTCTCCAGTGAAAGTGTGTGCGTTTGTGTTTCTGCACTTTATCCCCCCTCCACCCCCTTCATTGTGTGTGTGTGTGTTCCATCAAGAACACACACACACAAAAATTCCATCTCTTAATGGCAGTCAAATCCCCTGGATGGACGGATGGAGTCGTACGGTTGCAGGATTACAGAAGTCAAGTGAAGCTTTCAGAGTTAGAAACACAGCTCTCAGATTACACACACACACAGCATGAAGTTTGACATGAAACGTCAGAAATAACCCAGATGTTGAAATGAATTGAAGACCAGCAGCACATCAGTAGCGCAACCTGAAGAGTGATCATCAATACAATTAATAAATGATATTGTGCTATAGGAGCCGTGTGGACCAGTGTCTTCCCTGCATATTCACCAGATGTCAATGTCTCCATTTTCAAATTGACACAGAAATTACACAACAGGGTTTTAATGGGTGTCACTGCCTCTGCGGTTATGAAACCTACGCAGCACATTAGGTGACCACGTGACCTTTTCAACAGCAACATGAAAAAAATATCCAAAAAGTGAAGGTGATGTGATTGCAGAAAATGCAGTTTTCCCTGATATGGACAACCACTGATTTGTCATTTTACAGCCTTAAAACAAAAAACTCCCACAGAAGAAGAAAGTAGAAAGCACCTGACAGAAACACGGGTCAGATAATGGTCTTTTGACTGAAGAAAATCATGTCAGTTTACAAATTCAGCACACAGGGCGACCATGTTCTCGGCACATCTGGTTACCATGGCAGGAAACGAGGTTAGTCATCTGGATTTGGATTCCAGCCGCGGCCAGCTGACTGCCTGCTACGAAGAGAAAAGGCTTCGCACAAGATTTTTTCTGGAATCCGGCTGCAGGGTTTCATTCCTGTTCAGAGCTTGAGGTGCCGAAAGAACAAAGTTGAGGTGTAGAAGCAAACTATCAATAGAATGTCTCTCCCCTGAGACAGACAATAGGGCAGAATACATTATGTGCATCAAGTCATTACATTCAATATGTAAAATACAGGAGAAAAGCCCCCCCCAAAAAAACCCTACAAGTATTTCTAATTTCAGAAAGCACTAATCAATTTGGTACAAGAAATAAGGTCAAATGGCCAGAGCAGAGGTCTGCCTGGTTGGACAAGTTCTAAAATTGCACTGATTTAAGTTACATGCATCCATCTTGTGACCAGTCAAAGCGCTTTACCCTACAACACTTATGCACACACAAAGAAACAGGTTTGGGAAAATAACACCAGTGACACAGTTGAATTTACAAATGAAATCTTTATATATATTTTCTTCAAAAGAAATGAAGCCCATCCAATCTATACCAATTTTGAAATGTTGCCGCCCACCTGCCCTGTATCCACACAGGACAAGAGGCCGCCTGCTACAGGTCTTCTCTGCACAACTACAGTAAACAAGTCTTCAGGAAACATGCTGGATTTTTCCAGATAATTTTGCATTCAAACATTTTATTTTGGTAAAATCATACAATTGCACGGCTGAGTATTTCCCATGCAGTGCAGTAGCCTATAAGCTAATACAGAAAGCAAAGTCTACATCTAAAGAGCTCTGGGGTTCTCTAATGGACGTGGAACAAGTCTCGGGTTCTGGTTGCACCAAACATGCACGGAACCATCTGTTCACTCCAAACAGCACCAGCCGCTGCTGTGAAATGCAACGCTGCAGACGTGCTCCACATTCAAGAAGAACTCGAGAGTTGTAATATATGCAAATACAACAATGAGAATAAACCACATGTTTGTTTCTTTAAGGATTGCCATGTGCCAGACATTCACTGGAGAAAAATAATCATCAGGTCAAATTAGAGTAAAGAACCAATAATGCACACAATTGGAGAATCTGAACACTTCTGCACTGATATGCATAGGAAATTTATTTGCTCTTTTGATAGCTTCATTCCAAACCTTGGCATGTTTGTTCAATTCCATTTTAAATTTTGTTGACCAATTAGTATAATCTAGTAGAGATGACTGGCCCTGAGGAGGCCCCGAAACAGCTGTGGATATTATTTACCGAGTCCAATGTATCTTAAACATTAAAAAGCTCACACTACCCCGAAATATATAAATTTCACGCATACAGGTGACATTCAACATTCAAGTGCCAGTGTTTTTTGTACTGTCTTTTGGTCAAGTTTCTGAAACTTTCAAAGAATCACTTTGAGGCTTACAAAAATAAATATTTGTCAAAAATGCTTAATAAATTACACAAAACTAGCAGCAAAAGTAGAATCTAGAAATCTGTGCAAATGGCTAAATTCCCCCGACTGCTAAATCCCCTGGTCCCAAATAAATCCTGGTTTAAACGTTGAGAACCCTTCCCCTTTGTAAACAAGCTGCGTTTTTCACAATCTCCTCACACACAGTATTTGGAAGCTTAAGGACACATATCATCCAAGACATCTATATAAAACTCTAGATGTGCAATAAAAGAACTTTTTGTAAAACTCGATGGGCACGACGTACAAGGGTCTACACACCTAAATCAAGTAGCACCATTCAATCTCAAGTTCTCAACACTGTCAGTGCATCCGCTTTTAGTTCAATTTCTTTAAAAAAAAGAAAAAAAAAAAAAGAAAAAAGTTTTCAAGGCACAACACACCCGATGAGAAAACTGGAGCATTTTGAGGTGAAACGCTCCATCTCTCCTCCTCTCGATGGCTGCTCCTCTTTTTAAAGAGGAAAAGCCTGCTCTGGCTTCAAGAAGCCACAGATTTTTTTTTTTTTAATACACGACAGAGCAGATGAACTCCCAGAGGACCTGACAGTACTTAAATGTTCCAAAGCCAGCGACGGCGGCGGTGCACTGAAAACCGCGCCCCCACGCCTACGCCCAGAACCCCTAACCCCAGTGGCCGGAGTGCTGCTCGAACCCCACTCCGCTTGTTTTAATTGATAAACCTCAGTGATCATTCTCCTGCCTGTCTCTTAAAGATGAACCATGCCTCCAACGCAGCTTGAAAAGAGAAAACGTTTGTAATTAAGTTAAGCCTGCGACTCAGTTCACGTGTCCTTTCTCCTTGACCAAAAAACAAAACACTTGCAAGCGTAGAATACCATGTGGGCCTTGCGGTGGTCAGTCGATTCAGTAAACATTAACACCACGCTATGCCCTCCCGATGCTGTGGTCCTTTATGCAGCCACTTTGAACTTCACTTCCAAGATGGCAGGCATTTTTTGTTTTGATACATATTTGTAGAGAAACGATTCCCCCCCCCCAAAAAACAAAAATCAAAAAACTGACTCAGTTTTTCAATTTTGCACACACCTGCACCAAAAATGTCTCAAGTAAAAATAAACAAAAAACACCGCCCACTTTATGTAGCTAGCACTTGGTAACATACTAGCTGCCATAACACTATCAAGTCAATTGAAAAACGTGGAGTAACAAGTTCCAGCATTGATTATTCTTGTTTGAACCTCAGCAATTGTTGGCGCCGAGCTTAATGACTTCTGTGTTTCTTAAGATTACAATAGGAATGGCTATTTCAAAGACTACCATATCCATAAAAAGGAGCCTGTCCAGGATAGAGTGAGCAGAAAAGAACAATGTAACTTTGTCCCTTAGGATTAAAATACAGTTGCTTCACAGAGCGGCCCAGTTTGTATTAGACAGTAATGGCTCCATTAGCTGTTTGACTGTAGAAAAGGCTACATGATGTTTCTGCAATAAATTTGAAGTTCAAATGGAATCATGACTCTTGGAGAGCCACAGGGTTTGCCAAGGTTTGATTAAGTCTAAGCTTTTTACCTTTTTTTTAATCTTTAAACCTCTTATATTTTTCACCAAACTAAATAATAGTAAAAACAAATTTAGAGCTCTTGGCCATGTTCATCTGGTGAAATGAAAACACAGATTATCCTGTTTAAATTCAAAAGGCACAGTACATTAACATACAAATGATCCTCAGGTTATTCAATTAGGGTTTTTTTTTTTTTTCCACAAAAAGAACAAAAATACTTCGAACAATGAAAGTCCGAGGATTGCTGTCGGACAATGCATGTCAGCATCCATGCTCACTCTGAGGTGTGCGAATCTCTGCGGTCTCCAGTGCGTCGCACGTGCTGGTGACTCTCCTTTGCGTCGTGCTGCACTTCCGTTTTGAGAGAAGCGAATGGCAGAGAACCAGGGTTGGTAATGTACTGTGTGTCAGTGAAGCTACACAGGGAGGGTTGTTATGGTCTGGCTTAAGTTAACATGTGGTTTCCATTGAGTGGGGTTGGCATGGCAACCTACTCCTATGGTGACTAGTTACCCCACCAATCCACACTACCAGAGTGGCTGTAGTTTCCTCCGTAGCCGTCATTACCGTAGAAGTTGCCACCAAAGCCACCTGTGAAAGAGGATATCAGAGTCAGTTTATAGAATTGTGCCCTACTGTAACTGCAGGCAGTAGTTTATGGTTAAAACACCAAAGTAAACCCTTTAAAAACCTTAGGTTGCCTTACCTCCACCGCCAAAGCCACGGTTGCCTCCATGGCCTCCAGTGTTGCGTCCCCCACGGCTGCTACTGAAGCTACTAGAGCCTCCGGGCGTCTGACGGTAATCCCTAGCTCCAAAACCACCAGAGAACCTTGAAAAGACAGGAACGCTGGTTAGATAAGGCTGAGGTTCAGACCTAAAGATGGTATGAGCTTTGATTTCACAAAACGTTGACTCCACATTTTGTTGAGAGAACAGAGTACAACAACCTTTAGTTTTCTTCTTCACAAGCAGCTGAACGGTCATTTAATGTTTAAACCATCATGCTGCTATTGTAAAGATATACAGATGTGAGGTCCTTGACAGTGCAATTATGTATGTTGTAAAAGAAAAGAAAATGAGAGTCACCTCTTAGAGCGTCCACGGCCAGTGCTTTTGTGCTGGTGCTCGTAGGCCAGGCTCTCAAGCCAGGAAGGAACCTCCTGCTTGGCCTCCACCAGAATGTCCAGCAAATCTTTGGTTATGTTGCTGTTTTTGTCGTTAAAGAACGACGTGGCCAGACCTGCATGAGACGGGGCAAGAGTGAGATTAGAAAACAAATATACAGATTGTGAACATGCATAAATATACACAAGTTTAAGATTAAATAAAAAAATGCTTACCAAGGTTGCCCACACGCCCCGTACGGCCAATACGGTGCACGTATTCCTCAATATCACTGGGCAAATCAAAGTTAATAACATGCTTCACATTGCTGATGTCCAAACCTCTCGCAGCCACCTGGTGAAAGTAAGGAAAGAGAATAAAGTAAATAAATAAAGGCAGCACTTCATTTAGTCAAGTGACCTAGATAATGACAAGTTTATTTAGCCTAGATTAACTTTGTCAATAATTTATTTACTGCTGTATGTAAAAGAATGCAATATTCAAACATTGAAGTGCATTTTCAGTGTTAAATACACATTACTTACAGCTGTAGCCACCAAGATGGGGGAGCGCCCAGAGCGGAACTGATGCAGAGCTTCCTCTCTGTCTCTCTGGGATCGATCTCCATGGATGCTGGTGCAGGCGTAACCCTCGTGGTAAAGGAAGTCTTCCAGAGCGTCGGCTCCTTTCTTCGTTTCCACAAACACCAGAGTCAACGAGTCCTTGCCTGTGCAGGAGGGGAGCAGAAAAAGAGCATGAAAGGAGAGAAGAAAAATAACTGGCAACACATTATTTGTGAATTTATGAACTGAAAAGGCATGGGAGCAGGAAATTTCATAAATGAACAATTGCATTATGAAGTAAAAAAATCAAAATGACAACTTGAAATGGAGACAGGGGTTGCATAAAAAGCTTTCAAATTACTGACAACCATTAATAGACTAAATTGACTTCAGTTCAAATGAATATCCATTGTTTATGTTCAATTGTTGGATATATAAAAAGGGTCACAGTCCAGATAATTGGCATTAATGGCTATCAGAATAAAAACTTGACAATAAAAATGGCTATGAAGTGATGGGGGACAGGACATTTCACGTTGCTTCATTCAAAGCTAACCCTGCAACTGTTGTGCCAATGTACTCTGGAACAAAACAGGAGGAAAAGATTATTCCATAAGCCTGTGAATGCTTTAAAATAAAGACCAGATCCACCCAATCAGACTGGTGTAATCGTTCTGGTGGCAACGCTGAGCCCTTCAACACACAGCTCCTTATCTTCATGCAGCTGACGACCACACCAAGCCTCTTTACCTTGGTTGATAAAAGCCAGGCTGTCCATGACATAAAATACAGTTTGCTTTTATAGTGGCAGCTGCACCCGTTACCATGGGAACAGCACTTCACTTTTCTTTGGACGCGGAGTTACAAAACAGACATTCTAATGCCAATATGTCAGCAACAGCTTGGGACTTTTAAAGAGGAATACAGCCTGTAAGCGTTATCCCTAACGGCAGTTTATTAGACATGACGTATTTTGTTCACAGAGTTAACAAGTTGCTGCCAATAAATCTGTCACAGACGTATGACTCATGGAAACTTAACAACTCTCTCTTTGACAACCGGCCAACACGATCACGTTGACCAGATGACCTTATCGCCTGGTTGAAAAAAAAAAAAAGCACTGTAATATCCCGGCTAAATAAAAAGGGGACTCCCGTTTCAACAGAGCAAGAATATACCACAGGCTGTATCTGTGAAATTTCCTTCTGCTGTATGGTGCAGGTTAATGTTACCGCTGGTCTCGAAGCTCTTATTTGAAATGGAAGGGGGGAAAAAAAACAAAACTGAGGCAGCATGTCAGTCGGGGAGCAGAGGACAGGATGAGCTGTGGGGTGTGATGTTTCTGGCTTGGAGGGGGGTTCAAAATGAAGGTTATGGCATGTTCACACTTACCGGGCTTCTCTGGGGCTTCTGTCACATTTTCCTGAACCTCACTGGGAATAACTAAGATAAAATCAAACCGGCCAGAAAATGTAAACCTCTGCAGCACACAACTTTCACAGCTTCAGATAGCAACTCCCTTGAAAACATGTGTCATGAATGAGAAACATTCAGTCGCTGGCCACCCCTTGCGATTTTGATATTTTTCTTTGTCTGCAGGTTTGTACTCCAATAAACATTTGTTAGCAAAGATGTAGCATAGTCAATATTAGCTTTGTATGGGGCAGACTGACGAACACAGGATGATGGGTTAGAGCCTAATGGGACTTTCATGGGAGAGAAGAAAAACACAATCACATTTTCTTACCTGTGGCATTGAGCAGGTCAAGGAGGAAGGATCTTTTGTCCGTCTCCTCTACCCAGACCACCTTTTGGGTGATGTTTTCTGAGGTGGAACCTACACGCCCAACAGCCAGGAAAATGTAGTCCTCCAGAAAGTCACGAGCAAGGACCTACACAACAAGGAATCGGACCGATCACTAAGCATATACTGTTTTTCAAAACTCACATTCATATACCCGCTGATTGCCCAAACATACCTGGATCTCTTTGGGGAAGGTGGCACTGAACATCATGGTTTGACGGATGCCTTTAGGCGGCATTGTATCCTGCTCCACAATGCGTCTGATCTGTGGCTCAAAACCCATGTCCAACATGCGGTCAGCCTCGTCAAGGATCAAGTAGCTAGAGGGACATTTGTTATACATTAGTACATAGACCTATACATTCAACTTTTCAACTACGTGTCTCAAAGGAATCCTCTACTATAGTGACATGTGTTGATTGGTGTACCAGTACATTTGGACTGCTGCTAAATGATCACTAACAATACATATCAAAGTCACGATGTGACTAATACTGACTTGCAGTAATCCAGACCAATCTTGCCCCTCTCCATCATGTCGACCAGGCGACCAGGTGTGGCGACCAGCAGGTGACATCCTCTCTCCAGCTCCCTGATCTGCTGGCCAATATCAGCGCCGCCGTACACCACGCAGGGACGTACACGTGAGCGATAGGCAACCTAGAGTGGAGCAGGGAAACCGACATTCAACATTAAGACAACCCATGGTGAAGTATGTTGTATGACAGCATCAGATACAGTACTGTGCTCTTTGCTCACCTTTCTCGCCTCATCGTAGATCTGCAGTGCCAGCTCTCTGGTGGGAGCCAGGACCAGGGAGATTGGGTACTGCTTACGACGTCCATACCTTCCATTGTCCTGGAAATAAATAAGGTTATATTAATTTAAAAAAAAAAAAAAAAAAAAAAAGACATGCAGTGATATGTTCCATTAGTGTGTGTTTTCTGATCAATTACCTGTGCGCTGTTCTTCATTGCCTGCAGTGCATCTCCTGGGCCTTCGGTGTAGATCTGACTCAGCACCGGCAGCAAGAAAGCAGCGGTTTTACCAGAGCCTGAAATACAAGATTGTTATATAAATACATCAAATTCAAACAAAAGAAAGGGTTGAAAATATATATTTTTTTTATTTGCAAATAAACTCTTACCAGTCTGGGCACAAGCCATCAGGTCTCTCTTGGACTTGATGATGGGAATAGCATGCTTCTGGACTGGAGTGGGACGAGTGTAGCGACTCAGGGCGATGTTACCCATGATAATCTCGCCCATGTCCACATCGTGGAACTACAGCACAATTGAATCAGACACAGTCAGTACAGTGCGAAACTGTTCGGGTCAAATGTGATTAAGTTGTAGAGGTGCCACATATACAGACTGACACTTTATTACACTAATGAAAGGATGCGAGCACAGCTCAGAGCACACTTACACTTTCAATGTGGGGAGGGCAGTTGCTTCCAGTGGCCTCCACGGGAATATCATCATATTTCTCAAAGTTTATGCCAGTGTTGCCCCCAGAGAAAAGCTCACTAGAAAATGATTTGCAAAAATTTAGGTCACATGTACATTCAATGCTACCAAGTTTTATTATTGGACATAGCTGGATCTGGCTTACTGTTCCAGGCGCTCATTGGGAGCAGTAGGCTTGGACCAATCTTCATCTCTGGACTCCTCCTGCCAGCGGCTGTTTCCACCTCCACCGAAGCCGCCACGCTCATACCTGTTAAAACACAGCATGTTAAGGTACAATTCAACAGCACATTTAACATATTCCATAATTGGAAACACTATTCAAAAACAAGCCACAGTATCAACTACAACTATTAAAGGTAAAAATTTCACTGGCCTTCCCCTTGAGCCTGCTCCACGATCATTGAAGAAAGCAGACTTGGACCGATCATTGGAACGCCCCCCAAAACTGTTGAAGGCAGCGTCCCTTGGAGGTCCTCCCCAGTTGCTGTCTTGATTGCCAAACCCTGGAAGAGAACAGAGAGAGCAACTGTCAAGAAATTTTTTTTGCAAATATGCCATCGGGTGATGTCGCATCATAACGTAAGTCCAGGTATCCCTCTGTATGACCTTCACAGAAGTCCTCGGCTGCTCGGAACGACGGACCATCTGCATGCATTGAAAGTCACATGATGCTACTCGCCAATCGAATATGTGCAGTTGATGGTTATTACAAAAATCTGTGACGAGAGGCTATAGATGAACGTTGGGAGTAAAATTTACCCAACTGCTCTGTCACAACAGGGAAACAAAAGCCCCACTCTACAGCTTTAAAGCAAAGCCGCTCAGTTTCCCAGCTCACTTGAAAAAAAAGACGTGGTTGATGGAGTGAAAAACGGGGCTTGGAATGAACACGCGTACACAAAAAATGCCAGTATGTACTTTCTCTCAGCATTGTCTATGTTCTATACAGTATTTGCTGAACAAATATGTTCCTATTTTTTATTTTGTCGAGGTAAAATATCCAAGTCATCTTCCAATTTATTTAAGCAGCAACATTAGAGGCCAACCAGCCTGTTCTGAACAGGGCACTGCTCTAGTTCTTACCAATAACCAAACATTTTATTTCCCTTAAAAGAGAATACCGGAGATTGTTATTTATATAAGGTTCATAGCTGATGGTTATGACAAGTGCAACTTGTTTGTGAACAGGATTTTTTGATTTTAACATCTATATGAACAAGGGTGGGGGACGGTAAATTAATATATATTTAAAGTATACTGTCATCACTCTACACCTAGAGCTATAGTGAGACATTTTAAAGCATGATAGGATTTCCCCACCTGCATTTTGTAATGGTTGATTAAACGAGCCTCCACCCCTGTTACCACGGTAGGCGCCACGCCCACCTCTATCATTGCGTGGGGGTCCACGCCCTCCATAGCCCCCATTGCTGCGGTTGTCATGGTAACCATTCACAAATCCATTGCTGCGTCCATCAAATCCAGATGAATCTACGGTGAAAAAAAAACAACACAAGTTGGTGGATTGAGTTAAATTTAGCCCATTGCGTAGAAATCATTAAGATGTATGTTGTCTATTGCCATTCAGCCTAAAGACAAAGATTTTTGGTGCATATCACACAGCCCTAACATGAGGCATCAGATTAAAATGACTTCTTTCAGATTCAAAAATAATATGCATATTAACCAATCATAGTACAAAGGATTTAAAAGCTAAAATTAAAATCTTTTGACTGTTGTCAACTTCCGACAAGCTTTTTGTAGGACATTTAGTAGTGGGTCATGACTGTCATATGAAGAATTTGTTTTTGTCCTATAGTGTTTTTAAACAGTCGTTTTTGTACTTTCCTCTCATACAGTCTGAAATCTTGACTTGCATACATTAAACCTTTATACCAATGTCAAAGCAAAACAACTTCATACCTGGCTTTAGGTGCTGAAAACTACTACAAATGCCAAGAAAAGGTGTACTTTAAGCCTTATTTGCTTACTGAAACATTTCCATTAAGTGAGGAATTCATGGGGATATCTGTTAAAATGTATTTATGCTTCTTGAAAAGGTCACCTGGTGCTTATGGTGAATACGGACTTTGGACAGTTATGTTTCGATTACCGTTAGATCCTGTTGCCTCACAACTAAAAGGTATGATTTTCTTACTTTAAATTAGTTTAGAAACCATCCCAAATTCACACTCTATGTCCAAATTAATACTGCATTGATATGAGTTTTTGAAGTGTGGTGGGGCGAATAAGTTTTAAGAATTTAGTAGCTGGTATCAGACAATATGTGCATTCTGCAAAGAAATGAACACACACCATGCAGCAGTCAGAGCTCAACTTTCTGAGACAGCAGAGCAGGTGACATCACATCAAACCAGTTTACCAGGAAAAAAGCAGTCCCAGCTAACTAAAAATACAATGCAAGTTGGGGCTGAGCAAAACTTGGGACAGACTCAGGAGCCAGACATTTCTTGGTTCTTTATTTAGGAGTGGCTGAGCCAGCAAGACACATGAACTTGTCCTGGCCTTGAGCTGTAGCAATGATTCAGAGACAAATAGGTAAGCTGTACACACTCTGCACAGCCATGTTTAGTTATGTTAATTTATAAAATATCACTATTTACTTCTGGTGCCAGCTTCCAGGTCACACTCTTTCCTTTTGTCGACCGGACACTGCTATGCCCACGCAACGTCGCCTAAAATAACCAACATGCGATTAACTCCGCCAATCAATGATTACTGATTGTCCAAGTAGTGCTGGGCGATATACCGGTTCATACAATTTACTGGTATTAATTTCACATTTACAATGGTAGAAGATTACGAGGAGTGCTGTGGAGAGGTGATACTGCTGGTGAGACACTGCTAGCAACTAGCCAGATAGCATTAGCACTGTGGTGAGGTAACCTAAACATTCAGACAGGAGAGGAGGACATGGTAGGCTTAAGGAAGAAAGGAAAACTTAAGCCTTCTGTAAAAACTTTACATGGTGGAACTGCCAACGAAGATAACCGTTGACCAATTGTGTGTAGTAAAAAAAAAAAAAAAAAATCAGCTGCCTTACTTTATCACGACAGACAAATATGAGGACTCCGCCAAGAGTTAAACACGGCGTTACACAATTTGCGCAACTTTACAACCTTGTCTAAAACTGCACCTTACAGACAGTGCAGTTTACAGTAAGACACCCCCTGACCAACTGAGTGTTACAGCATGTTGTATATTTGCCATTAAATTACATGTTCTAATTCATTAATAAAACTTAAATTTCAGAAAGGTGACAGCCCTAGTGCATGCAGGTTTCTGTTCCACCTTTGGAGTGCACCACCCCAAAGAAATCACTTTGTACAGTTAGTGGTCGGAACAAAAACCTGTGTACACCCAGTTTCACAGCTGACAAAAACTCATGTTGATGCAAGGCTGTAATGAAGGGCTCAAAAGGAGGAAGTGTAATAAAGTCTCTGGGATTTCGATAGAGGTTCAAATGTTACCAATGGTTGAATAATAGAATGAAAAGGTAGTGGACTTAAGCAATTCTTTCCCAACAGATCCTGTCCTATTATTAGTATTAACAGCCACACTAGTGATGCAGTGCACAATACTTAGGGCACCATCATCATGCATATTTAATTTGCATGCTTTGACAAATGCTGTGTTAGAACCAGATTTGCTGCTTTTTCCCCAGGTGACAATGACGAAGCAAGGGCGCATTAAGGTGCTGGAGTGTTTTGCTGTATACACTCTTTTAACTCTGCCATCAAGTACATTGTATGACATGCAGGTAGAGGTCAAGGTATACCACATATGTTTCGCCAACCCCCACTGTAGGCATGGTATAAGGCAAGCTCTTGAGAAGCCAGTCTTGGGTAACCTGAGCAAAGGTAGGGAAGCAGGCTATAAAAAGACTCCCATAATTATGGGCTCATGCAGTATGAGTGTTGGGCTTGACTTTACACTAATAGTTACCGATTGTACAGTCATCCCATCCTGAAGTATAGTTATTTCTGTATCTGTATGGACTCTCTGCCTGCCATGGTTGTGGGCACTGCTTAAAAGAAACTTAGGGGACATTGCAGATAATATATGGGCTTGAAAATACAGTGGGGGAAACATGTTTTAATCTACAATAAAAGTCAATAGATTATGGTAAAGGGAAAAAAATCTCATTCTCATTTTGTCAGCAAGCATCCCAGCATAGAGAAGCACATCAATTAATCATGAGCCCATCATTAACCTTTACTGTGAAGTGTATGGATCTAAGCTAACCCTCTCCCCCCTCCGCACTAGCTTTGCTGTTGTGTAAATGGCCATTTCATGCATCTGGAAATGCAGGTTGCCCTCAGCGAAAGCAGACAGAAGGGACTTACAGAGATTTACTGGTGCCACTGAATAACCGCCCTGTCTACCATCGGAATAAGCATTTCCTGCGGTGGAATAAGAAAACAGCAAAAAACGAGAAAATGTCAAATGTGCAATGACAGTACCAAGATTCCAAAATGTATAGAAAAATAAAAGTAAATGAAGTATGCCAGGTACAGCACATATTTGGATTTGGTCTCTATGAGGCTAAAGAAATAAAGAAAATTAGGACTTGTGTACTCAAACACCTCATCGTGGCTTCAAAGACAAAGACTGACAACACTACAGGCCCACCCTTCCCTTTATCAGAGAGGTCAACAGCGAGCACTCATGTTCCTCATATTACAGACATTTCACCAAAGAATTGAAACAATTGATCATAGCAAAAGTGGTACCAATTTCCTATGAACTGGAGTGCAGGAAAAATACTGCAGAGCCACAATCCAGTTAAAAAAAAAATAAATAAAAAATAAGTGTATGTTTAAAGCCTCGCTTTACTTTTTTGCTTGCTTGTACCATGCTCTGATGGGTTTTTGACATCAAGAATACACAAGCTGAAAACTGTTGTCATTTTTGACAGTGGAAACAGCAGATGTGTTAAACTCACCGTTTTTGGAAGCATCTTTGTTCCTCAAGTGAGGTGGAATGTAACGTCCTGGGTGAGGGGAAAACAAAAACATGTCATGTACTAGAAATTTGTCAAATAGTTAAATTATATATATACACACACACACACACACACTAGACACAACCTGAAGGTTACCACCATCCTCAATGAAATGTTTAAATAAAACAAAACAATTAAATAAAAACTTACTGCCAGTTCCTCCGCCTTGTCCCTCAGCCGAGTTCAAGTCTAGGGCAGCAAGCTAAACACAAAAAAGCGAAGTACAGTTTTAGATGCTCAATTTGTGCCATCATTAAATGGCTAAACTACCAATTCATTTTTACAGTACAACCAAAAAACACCAAAGGCCGATATTTAAAGCAAAACAACTTAAAATGGCTGAATTAGAGCTGCTCATGCCCCCAACAATTGTCCTTAATAGAATTAAGCACCTCATAATACTGACCTAAGTAGAATTTATGTCAAGATAATATATTGTAAGTAGTTGCGCAACATTTTAGGGGAAAAGTGTAATGTAATTTGAGGCTCTTCCCGTCCTTGTTGACTTTTTACGTAACACAAATCCTAACTGTTCTTGCATTTACTTATAAAATATTCCGGGTACCATCATCGTATCAAAAAACGTCTTAAAAATCCAAATAAAATCGTTTAATGTTTCTGGAAGAATATACGGTTCAACTTAAGTATTTATCGTGGTATATGTGGAGTATTTATAACAATCACAACTGAACAACTACAAATCTGATGCTGCGTATGTTGTGTAGTTGATTAAATTAACCGGATGCGTCGTAACCGGTAAAAATCACCGAGCTACTCTGCGACTGTAGAGCAGAAAAATGCTGACAAATTACAAATCGATCAAAAGAAGTTGTCATGACAATAATGATCAATCCATTGATATTTATTGATTAAAACTAGCGTTACACGAAGGTGACAGCTTCGAATATTTGATTAAAGTCGATGAAAACTCGCCGCTAACTATTTGTTCCTGCGCCACGTTTCAGGTCGACAAGGCCCGACACCGGCCGGGCTAACGCAGGATACCGGCCGGCTAGTAACCGTTGAGACAACCGCGTAAATAAACGTTTTGCTTAAAAGAGCAGGGAACGCGTAACACATCGTTTCTAATTTATTGTAATAGAGTTGTTGGCCAGATTTGAGGGCAAACACTGATCTATTTGTGCTATTGTTTTAGTTTGGTGGCACAACGTAAGAGACGCGCTCCGCCATCACAATCTTCTCCAGAGCGACATCATCACCTCCATTTTACCAGCCGCAGCGTTAGCTTAGCCGCATGCTAACGAGGCTCTTTCTTTGCCGAAAACTACATGTGCCTAAAGACAAAACCACCACCATTTTAAAAACATAAAAGAAACATAGTAAGTCAAAAAGTACTCACCTGCTGATCTAGACCGTGTGGATTATCAACGACCACATGACTCATAACTAAAAGAGAGTAGTGGGGGATTATTTCTTTAGGAGAAAGGATTTTCTTTGTTAGCACGACCCGGGGCTAATGTACGTTAACTTTAGCTTTTCCTTTTCTATACAAATTACGACCTTGAGCCAACGGTTACCTGTGAAAGTTATCTAGATAATTACTTTTACTTAAAATAAATAAAATAGTGGTGTTATAAATATAAATTCCGTTCAAGTTTCCAAATGAAATGGTTGCTTCGGCGCTGAGTTGAACAGAAACCCCCTCCCAGCAGGCTCGACCGTGGCGGAATGAGACACTGATCGCTCAGGTAACGCGAGATATCGCCGCTGCCAGCGGGCTGTTACTCAAATATCGCGATGTTTCTCCACGGCAACGATTGGTCGATACCATGGATCTGTGACTTAGCCCCGAGAGGGGCGGGGCCAAGTTCAGTCGGACGATTGTTTTTTTCCGGTATAGTTTTTAATTCTTTATTTAATAACGTTACTATTACAATACATATAGCATACAAAAACAATGATGTGCAGGGTTATTCAGATACAAAATCGAAATAAAAGAATCCCCAAAATCAAGCAGAACTGAAAACTGTCTGTTGTTTTGAAAACAAGTCTTTATATTTAATTTTGTGCTATGTCCTTTTTATTTGTAAAATACAACTAAGTTTTACTAAAGTTTCTATAAAAAAATGAATTGAAAAAAGTGTTGGACCTACTCCTCGTTTTAAAGTTCTTGGGCCATTGTACATTTTTATATGCCTCAGATTTTTAAACCTAAAATATGTTTTATTTCTACAGCACTTTTCATTCATGATTAAGCTCTAAATGTATTATCAACATAGACTACACAACATGTATAACACATTAAAGACAGTAAGAGAGATCCCTTAATGTAGAGGTGTATCGGATATCTGAGGCCTGTATTTTATCTCGATATAAGGTTTTCTAGACACATAACTAATCTAATTGGAGTGGACTCCACATGCACAGACACACACACACACACACACACACACACACACACACAGGCACACACAAACAAGCTACAAGCCTCTGTTCGATCAACACAATCACTAATCACTTCACTATAGACAGGATAAACAAACCAGATAAAGACAAAATGTATGCCAATATCCACAATATAAGACAATATGTAGTCTCATAATGGTATCAATAGAGTACTGATATCATATACTGTATATACATATATAATTTAATATACATAAAATGTTCCCAATCTTGGGCTTTTAACATTTGGGGTAGTTGATCATCTCCTAATCATATGGCTTTAAATGTCCTTTGTAAGGTCAAGTAGAGTCAGGCATTAACACAGCTAAAGCCTTCCTCCAGCCTCCTGCTTCTCTTCCAACCACATCCCCCCTCGTCTGTTTTCTGTGCCTTCTGTTCTCCATACAAGATCTGGGGCCTGTTCACAGTTATTTATCCCCTGTGTTACACTGTACTAGCAGAGACAGAGCTGATGGGACCATATGTTGAGGGGATAAGGCACACCGGCGGTAATTGGCTACAAGGAGAAAGGTCAACTGGTGAGTTGTCCAAAATGAGAGGTGACAACTGACACCCAGCAAATCCCCTTCACGCCATCCCTAAGGGATCATGTAAAGTTAATTAATGTTGCGTAAACCAAACTACACACATGAGATAAGCCAAAGTTTGACAAAACAGACTGATCATGACTAACTACTGTTCGACTTAGTGTGTCACTTGTTTAGTCATTATCAAATGATCATGCCATGACACATGCTGCTTTCCTCTGATGATACTCACTGTTCACCTGTGCACTCAAGAATGTTGCCAGACGTGTTAATACAGAACTGAGTGGGTGTGACATTGTAATCAATTACATAAATCCGTATTGCTTGATATGTTTTTTAGACTGAATAAAGGTTGTTATATTATTATTATATTAAAAAACACTTGAAGTTTTCAGGTTATTGCTGTCACTTCAAAATAAAAACAACACAAAAATCTTTTCATGGAGTTAACATCTTGTGCTCTAGAATTTTTTTTAATGACAGGACTTGTGGCGCCATCTGCTGGAAATAATAATATTTCATGCTTAATGACACGTAAAATTGCGTCTTTAAAAAAAGTAAAAACTGTTATTTTAAATTGTCTTAAAATATAAAAAAATATACATATTTTTCAATTTCATATTCATACAACAATTAGAATGCTGTTTATACATTATATTTAATATATTAGTCACAATCCTATTTTCTTCAAACGAATATGTTTATATGTACTTTTAAGTATATTTGGTTGGAAATACTTTTATCCTTCAGCCTAAAGGGAATTAACAATGCAGATTTTATCCTACTAATTAAGTATTTTTACTACTAGTGATTTTTTAATCTAAATAAAGCATCCGAGTTTAGAGTTTCACTACTGTCTACGCAGTTATAAATATCCTATATTTGCCTCCAACCCCCAGAATCCCCTTCGGCAAATTCTCCGGAAGAAAACCTCCGTTTTTTCCTTAGCACTTCCTCTTTCCGTCTACGGAGTTTAGGTAGGACAGCTTCGGCTTTATTCCCTTCACTGAATCTGTTTCAAATCATGATTTTATGAAGCCATCCGTCTTAAACTGACATTTCTGAATGTGTAGAGAATGTATAAGAATGAGCCCGACTTAGTATTTTGCCATCAGATGTTAATATTGAAGCATTTTTGTGTAGTTCTGTGCAGCTTGTTGGTGACATGGCGTTTGTATCAGCAGTGTGAAGCGGCTAAAAGGCCTCAAACAGGAGATAGTGTATTTAATGACAGACGCTTGAGAGGTCTGAATTGGTATTTGACTGTAAAATTTGACAAGTTCGTCGGCTATTGTGTCAAAGTACGGAGACGCTTATTAAACTGCTCGCTGTTTGCGCCGGCTAGCATGCTAGCTAGCTAGCTAGTCTTAGCTCACAACACATTGCTGTGAACTTAAGCGGCACTTTCTGCTGCCAGAAACTCTAAAATCCCCCAAACAAAGACGATTTAAACGCAGACGACTAATACACACATAGGACAGACGTGTCAACCACTTCCTATCAGCCGCAGCACTCAAAGTCTAATCGCATGTGTACTTTGTGAGTAACGTGACAAACTGTCCTGTGTTTCAGTTCACGATGGGACGTGTGATCAGGGGACAGAGAAAAGGTGCGGGCTCCGTGTTCAAAGCCCACGTCAAGCACAGGAAAGGTGCTGCTAAACTCCGTCACATTGACTTTGCTGAACGCCATGGTTACATCAAGGGGATTGTGAAGGTAAGCAGAGGTGAAACATCTGGTTGTTGCAGCATTAGGACGCATCATCTTCTTTTAATTTACCATTTTTTTCATCTTCTTCACCCACTTCCTCCTCAGGATATTATCCACGACCCTGGCCGTGGTGCCCCCCTGGCCAAAGTAGCCTTCCGTGACCCCTACCGCTTCAAGAAGAGGACAGAGCTCTTCATCGCAGCCGAGGGCATCCACACTGGACAGTTCATCTACTGCGGCAAGAAGGGTAAGAAGCTGAGAGATTTTAGTCCTCCACGAACGAAAAAAAGGACTTATTTCCCAAAGAAATACAAAAAGTTTATATTTTATCAAAATATAATCAAAAGCATTCCACCTGATGTCTTACCTATAGCAATTTCCCCCAATAGTATAATTACAGCCACCTGTCAATCATGGCATTCTGTGATTGACAATAAGATGAATACCAGCAGTTATCTTTCTACTTCTGGTCATCATTGTAATATAATAAATAGTAGCTTGTAAAATCCTGTGTATTGCAAACAAGTGTTTTGAGGCTTTCAACGTAATTTCTGTTTTGTGTTAGAGGCTTTACTTGTAACATGGTACATAGTTAAATTTTTAAAGAACTTTTTTAGCATCATTTTTATTCAGAAGTAATGGCTTCTGTTCTTATAATCTTATGTTGGAAGCAAAGAGGACCGTCCCAGATTTGGTTGTGATGGTGTACTAATTAGTGCCCGTTTGAGGGGGATGAGGATGAGATGGACAATATTTTAGCTTTTAGTATTTTAGAGTATATTTTAGTTTTAAGTAAGGTCTGAACTTAAATTGGGTGTTAATCTGCAGCATTAAATGAGTGTTAAATAAACATTTTAACCAACATTGTCAGCAGATTGGGTACAGCAAGATATTTGTGGCTCAGACTGGTTTGTGGTTTTAATTATCCTGTGCTGTTTAGGAAACTGTGGGGTGAATTTATTCTAATTTCACTGTTGAAATTGAGACATTTTGAGGAATCGCATGCATATTCACCTCATTTTGCAGCTTCACTTACTGCTTGTATGCACACGGTCTGTCAAGTTGTTACCCGTATATCTAAATACACAACGGCAACATACAAACCATGAGATCCTCTAAATAATTGTCCATCGATCATAATTAACCTGTATATTCATAATGAATGTGACTGGGACATTCCTATACACTATTGGAGGAAATTCATGCTAAAATCTACTAATTTGAGGCAAACTGCTCCAAGACACAATCTCATAATCATTTTTTTAGTTTGCTTTATATACGATCGATGGGAACTCTGGCTGTTTTTACAAGAATGTTAAGATGTTAATCTTTATTTTTTTTGCATCTGTATTCATGTTAATGTTTTCACTCCTTTTAATGTAATAGCCTAAAAGAGTTGACATCAGATGAATTGGAAAAATTGGTGAAGGATGTTCATTTAAGTACTGGTGGCAGTTCATCATAGGATAGAAGTATTTTAGTTGTTAGTGATGGATTAATTGGATTCTGTATGAAGCCGTTTGCAGCTGCTAACCCCCTTTTTTTTTTTTTCTTCTTCTTCTTCACAGCTCAGCTGAACATTGGCAATGTCCTTCCTGTCGGCACCATGCCTGAAGGAACCATCATCTGCTGCCTGGAGGAGAAGCCCGGTGACAGAGGAAAGCTGGCTCGCGCTTCAGGAAACTATGCCACCGTTATCTCCCACAACCCTGAGACCAGGAAGTCCAGAGTCAAGCTGCCCTCAGGCTCCAAGAAAGTGATCTCCTCTGCCAACAGAGCTGTTGTCGGTGAGGACCCTTACTGCACTCAGGACTGAGGTTTATTGATGCTGTGAAATTTGTTGTGTAGTGAAGCACAGCTAATTTGGCATTTGTGAACTGAACGTAGTCGCAGCAGTGCACATTTTGACGACTTGGCCCCATTTGTTTAAAGGTGTTGTTGCTGGAGGCGGTCGTATCGACAAGCCCATCCTGAAGGCTGGTCGTGCCTACCACAAGTACAAGGCCAAGAGGAACTGCTGGCCACGTGTCCGTGGTGTGGCTATGAACGTAAGTGAACATGGAAGAATATGCTACATATTGGTGGCAAAGTTAAACAAACTTGTTTCTTTTTTCATGAATAATCTTGACACTTTGTGCAGAGATTAACCTTACATGTAGCTCACATCTTACAGTGCTTGATTCAACTATGAGGGACTTGGTTAACTGTGTGAAGGATGAGGGAAATGTTGATTTAGTAGGTCATGTGACCTTCATATAACCAGGTCTGATTCTGACATAAGGACAGGATCTTGAATAGTCAATTTCCTAATTAGATTGTGATCATTAACTCTTGTTGAATTTGAGAAAACACCTTCAGATTCATGAAGTCTGAATTTGATAATGTTATTTATATTTTTATATATAAATTAATGGATTGTAATGTCCTGTCAGGTGTTTTACTCGTTATAGAAAAAAGTGCCTTGTTATATTTTTCTTAGACATTTTAAGTTCCCCTAGCTAATTATTTGTTTTCTCCCTGCAGCCTGTTGAGCATCCCTTCGGTGGTGGTAACCATCAGCATATTGGCAAACCCTCAACAATCAGGAGGGATGCACCTGCTGGTCGCAAGGTCGGTCTTATCGCTGCCCGTCGTACAGGCAGACTGCGCGGAACAAAGACCGTCCAGGAGAAGGAGAACTAAATCTGACTTTCTTGATAATAAAACCTGTTCCAAAAAAGAACCTGCTTTTTTGCTTCATTTGTGGGTCTTCTGTTCAAATATCTTATAGCTGTCATATAATCAAATAGATCATAAAGGTCACAGTAGAATTTAATTCAAAAGGGCCCAGGTGGTGTTCAGGATTTACTGACACTTGACTAGAACTGTCCATAATTAAACACCCAGGCTTCTCTTACAATGATGAATAAAAGTATTGTTTGTCATTAACCTCAAATCTCAAGTGTCCAATTGAAAATTAAATGGGTTTTATATCCTTCTTTAAAAATCCAATAGTGTACAATGTTTTTTTTTCCTGTTGTATGACAGGGTGTAAAAGTAGTGGGAAAAGAAGCTTTGAGGATTTCTCAATTTTCATTCAGTTGTATTAGATCCTGGCCAACTGTTTAATGCAGCTGTCATTTTTTCTTAGGGACTGTTAATTTATTCAAGGGTCAAACGTTGGTTTTATAGACTGTAAAACCGCCTGAGGCAAATCTGATGTAACATGACTCATACATGAATGCACACAGCAGGATTTAGTGACTTCATAATACATTTCATTTAATGGCAGTAGGTGAAACTCATGGAGGAATATTTCTCATTATCTGGATTACACCTTTAACTGTTAAAGTTAATTTTCATGTCAAACTGATCATTTCACCTCCCACTTAAACACACTGTCAAACCAAAGGGTTTTGTCTACATAATAAAAAAACTGCTGCAAAATGCAGTTTGATCCAACACACACCAAACCCTCCAAATTGAATCAGCACATCCCTAAAACAGTTTGAACAAATCTTAAATACTAAAACCTAAAACTTGAATAAACCAGAGACTGGGTGCTTGCTTATGAAGTCAGATTTGTCTCAAATGCCTGAAAATGCACAAAGGGTGACGCGCAAATAAAATTGCAATTCTTGATCCTGTGCATTTCCAGAGACAAATGAGACAAATCTAATTCCATACTTGTCCACCAGAGGGAGCCTGTGTTAAAGGAAAAGGTTTAGTCATTTCATTCCTATGCAATAAGCACCTACTTACCAAACATCTGTAGGTGATTAATCAGAGCAGCGGTTTGTACAGTACTTGTGAGTAGTTCAACCACAATGATTTTGCCTCTTGGGGATGGTTTCATCATAAGATCTTCTCAAGAAACAGCTAAATCGGGGTTAAGAAAGAAAAAAAGAACATTAACAGTACTTGAAAACTCATGAGGACTGGCCTCCCATGTGGAAATCACTGAAGTAGGCAATATTATTTCATTGGAATTTTTTTTTTTTTGGTGTGTAAACTCCCACTACTTTTACCATATTTTAAAAACCTGAAGTAGGCCTGATTCCAACAACCAATCAGGGTTACCTAGCACAAACCAGCCAATCACAGCTTCCACTCTAGAGTGGAGTGATTCCAGGAAGCAGGTTTTGGAATGTGTATTTTCAACTTGTTTACGACACTGGAGTTGTCGTTTACTGCCGCTTTAAGCCTTTTTTAAGAGTAGCCCCCCCCAAAAAAAAAAAAAAAAAAAAAAAGTCACATGCCTAAAAGAAGTTCCTGTGACACTGGTGCTTCTCCAGAAACAAATTATCCTCTTGGGTTACTGAACAAACCACACAGATCATAACATCATGACTTTGTACAGAGTGATACAGGCACTGTCATATGCCTGCTGATTTCAATGCGATTTTCTTTCAACAGACGCTCACTAATGGGTGTATAATCAGCTTCTTTCTGCATGAAAATTTGATGTTTACAGGGTTTATACCCACAAGTAAAAATGAGACACAGACAAGATTCCATGTTCTTTATTTGCTAAGGGCGCAATGCTTTTTTTGTTATATTTCTGTGCACAAAAAACCTCACAAAGTGAAAGTCCACATCGCGACTGTAGCTCCAGAATTCAACGTCACACCATGGCCAAAACAAAAGTCGGCAAAAAACAGGGCGCAGAACTCTGTACAGTCAATATCTTCTTTAAAAATAACACAAGGACAAAAATGTTCCTCTTAAATCAAATTCTATTTTTAGTGAAATACAACAAAATAAATTCTATAAAATAAGAGCAAAATATTTAAATATAATACGGTGGGCAGAATATTTTCATTTGCAGGAGTATTTGGTATGTTTTAGACAAAAAAAAAAAAGAAAAGAAAAAAAATTCAAAAAATACACGCATTCAAGTTACCAATTAAATACAGTATTTACTGATGTTTACCTTTTACTCCTACAGAATTACAAGTTAGCTCAAGTTGCAACATGACTAACCAGCCGCTATTCTTACGGTACAACCCTGCTGTGGAACCTGTTCTTCCATGGAGCAAGACGGTGAGGCTCTCGCTGCTGCTCAGGACCCGACGTCATCCCGAGCAGCATCCAGACGCCAAAACGTACTCCCTGGCAGAAAGGACGCCGTCGGGCAACAAGTCTGTCTAAGACTAGGCTCTATTGAAGAGACAGAAGCAAACCACACAGTCTATTATACACCAGATAGCCCAGTGCAGCAATTCTGTTGCATATGTGTTTCATTTGTCAGAATTCCTATAGATGAAAAGGCTAAGCTGTCTATCCCACCAAAAATTGACTGCCAAATGTGAAGTTGGAGGATTATATGTGCAATTGAAAAGCCACTTATTCATACATTGGTTCAAAATATTGCCCTCATTGTAGATAGGGTAGATGAGTACAAAAACAAAAAAAAAAAACAAAAAAAAAACCTTGGGGTAACCCCCCTCTGGAGATGTGGATTAAGAACAGCTTCAGGTTGTTATGATCACAAGTCTTCCCTTGGGCTACACTATTCTGGTGAGAAGCCATGCTAAATGTTACAGCATATTAAATAGAGCCTCAAAAAGGTTTGAATTAATTACCAGAACAAAAAAAAAAAGAAAAAAAAGAAAAAAAGAAAAATAAAGAAAGAAAGGCAATGAGTTTCAGAACAATGTTGCATCACTGCTTTTTCACATCAACCAAACACCGTAAAAGTTCACCCAACCATTCCATATCTCACACTAAAACCAACCACAGATCGTGAGTTGATCTGGCATGGGTCATAAGGTTGCCAAGGAGCTTAAGAATAATAATATAATTATGATAATAACA
The DNA here is from genome assembly GCA_036785175.1 of Eupleurogrammus muticus. Lineage (NCBI taxonomy): Eukaryota > Metazoa > Chordata > Actinopteri > Scombriformes > Trichiuridae > Eupleurogrammus > Eupleurogrammus muticus. The sequence continues at coordinate 1,002,039 of JAYKQN010000001.1, read as the reverse complement.
ATGCGTCCTTCTACAGTTGAATGACCAGTAACCGTCCGATGGTAGAACAAACTTTACTGCTGAGCATGGGTGATAACACAAAGAGTTGTTGTCTTCTTACAGGTTTTTTTGGGCATTTTTCTTATTTATAATATCCATTTTTGTTTCTCATAATATCTGCAACATCTCCCAACAGCAAACCACACGGAGTTATGCTACTGGGGGATTTGAACAGTCAAAAACATTAACATACTATGTACACCTTTTTGTCATGGAGACAAGCGCATCAGCATTGTCAGCTCTGGGTAAATTTTGTTTTTTCTTTATTAGAACTCTTATCCACTCCCTCGCCTCTGTAGCCGCCAGCGGGCCCCCGTCACGCGGTCAGGCAGCCCCAGGCCAGGGAAGAGCGCCTCCCTGCAGGCTGACGGGAGAGAGAAGTGGCCTGGAGAGGGGGGGTGGGAGGCCTGGCTCTGCCCTGCCCTGGGGCCAGAGAGAGAGAGAGAAAGAGAGAGCCCCGACAAGGAGCTCTGTTGACCGGAGGATGAGAGGAGGGAGAGCGGGACGATGGAGGCTCGAGGCACAGCAGAGAGGGGAGGGGCGTTACTCCTTAGGCGGGGCAGGCGCTGGGGTGGAGGTGGGGGCGGGGGCGGGGGCAGGGGCGACCTCCTCTGTGCTCTCCCAGTTCTCTTGTGCTCGCGGGCCCGGGCCAGGAGTAGGACCAGGGGCTGGGGCTGGGGCGGGGGCCTGGGTCTGGGCAGGGCCTGGAGTCGGGGCGGAGGCAGGACCAGGACGCTGGGGGTTGTTCATGTGCTGAGCAGCGGGCCCAGTGTACGGCTGCCCGTGGGGGTGGTTATTCTGTTCGGGAGGAGACAGGGGACAAAATCAAAAATATGGTCCCACTGAAAAGATTTAAGGCTTCATGGTACAGTAACAGAAAAATCTTTCAAGAGAACTGAATATTTTGGCCACACTGAAGGCTGGACTTCTGGAAGTTTTTACACCCTGTCAAATACGATATATGGAAGATAATCTATTATTTGGGTATAGGGTCCGGCATGTTTAAGTCTTTAAAATAGATGTTGTGTAAGTTAGTGCAAGTTCTTTTTTGTATTGCTGATAATCAGAATTATTTTAACAGATTGTATAGTATAGGCAAATATAAGCTTCAGGCATGAGCCTCTGCATTTCCAGCTGTGGATTGTGAATTTCATGGCATATTTGTAGTAGGACAGAACAGTTTTAGGGCTGAGTAACAGACACACGGACAGTAAAAATAATAGAGTACATTGCAGCCTTGTCCTCAGATAATCCTAAAAGTGACTTTCGGACACATTTAAACTGGTCCCCGAGGACCTTAAAATTCAGCTAACCAAGCAGGCTGTGGCCTTTTCCACTCGTTCTTAGCAGATTTTCCTGAGATGGAAAAGAAAAAACCCGCTGCCTTGTCACTAATAGTTAGATGAGGTAATGGGACGTCTCAAACTCAAACAACACAAGTACAGCACTCGAGGTTCAGGGAGGAAGTTGTGTAAGACGTGGCAAATGTATTTTAATATTGTGTGTAATTTTACAGGTATTCTTCCCCATTATTTTCTTTTTTTGCGTTTTTGTCCGTGCATTTACAAATAGACTTTTCTTTATGTGTTAAATCTTTGTTGCCATTATTACCAGCATTATCCCTGGCTGGTGCGACTGAGACGTTACCTGCTGAAACTGAGTGGTTCCAGGAGAATGTGGATACAGAGACGTGTCCTCGGGTGGGGAGGAGTCTTGATCATCAGGTGCTTCCTGTTCATCCGGCTCCTAGAATATATCAGATAAAGGTTATTTGTCACAAATGAAATCCAAACTTCAAATTAAATTAGAATTTTTGTAGACTATATAAAACATATGTATTGTAATAGAATTTGCTTATATATTTGTTAAAAAAAAAAAAAAAACACAAGAAAGAAAACATTGGATAGGATTCTGAGCTTTGGCATTTCAGTGTGACATCAAGTAGGTTGCATGGAAAAGTCAAATTGCCAACTGTTAGAATTATATTACATTATGAAGTGAGTGATGTTTAAATGAGGTTTGATTGTGTGTGGGTGTATTCTGTACTTGAGAGCTGCTGGTAGTTATTTAGAAACAGGAACTGACATGTGAACTTCTCTACCATGGAAGATATTTTTAAACAATAGCTATAATTTAGACTTTCCTAGTGCAGCCTGTACAAAGTAACTCAACAAATGAGCCAACTTCATCATTCGTTTCATATCTGTGTGACAAAGTTAAGTGCACAGGATATTCTGTGTAACATGTACATATAAACACATAATGACATGGTGTTAAGCCACAAATCAATCAACAACAGAATCCGTCAGGCTATTTACACAAATCTGTAGTATGTGACACTTGTGTACTACCACAAGCCATCACACAAACCTCCCTTGTGTTGTTTAAGCTCAGATTCAGTCTAGTCATAATCCAGTATTTATCTACCGAGTAACTGAACTTCCAAGTATACAACTATACTCTGCAAATCAAAGAAAATGATTGATGCCAAATAGTGTCCAAGGAAAGATTTTAAAAGCACATTTTCATTATTTCAAATGTAAAAAAATCAAATATACAAAAGCCTATAAAAATGCCATCACTTCTTAAATGGAGTCTCACCGTTCATATACTGTAACTACTGCTGAATACTCTGCTATAACTGAGACTAGGAGTTTTCAATCAGATGCAGGTGGCTGTTTTGAGTTGGGGAGGAAGCAAAAACTGGCATGGGCTGTTAAAAAGAGCACTAGACTGAAATGGAAGACTGGCTATGTCAGTGCTGTTGCTTTGGCGAATCACTGAGACTGGGCAACAGGACAGGACGAGGAACAAAGATGACAAAGATCTGTTCACTGTGTGCAGCTGCAAAACATGATTTCTCATGCCAGTTACACTATAGAGCGTCTCACATGCCGTTCACTGCTAGCCAGTCCGCCGTTCATTCGACGATTCTCATGGACAAAACAGGATGGAGGATGACCATTTGACTTACTACACTTGCATACGTAGCATTAGCTCCTATATAGATTAAAAGTGAACATTTTAATATAAGCAAACAACGAAATGCACCTTAAGTTGTAACAACTCAATATTCAGTTTCGTTTTTAAGTAAATCAGTTTGTGTAAACATAGCCTTACTCTATCCTTCTGCACTTAACTGTTAATATAACATTTGTGTCACAAATACATTCCAAGACTCCAAAAACAAAATAGAGCAAAAGTAGACAAATTGGAATCAATATATAGACTCAACAAGACAGTGTTTCTATCCTTTGCCGCTGATGACTATTCAAGCTACAGATTGTGCAGTTGTATCTAAGTGTTGATTGTGTTGGAGGCCTTGCCATTGGCCAAATTATTCATTGCTTCTCTGCTGAATCTTCAATTCAATTATTTTATTTCCTTCCTTTATGTCGTGGTGCCTGGAATACTGACCTTCCCTGGGCTTCCCTGAGTACACTTGAGCTGTGTATGAAATATTACAGGAGAAGTGTGTCATTTGACTGGATTTTTCAACATAAACAAATACAAGTAACTTATTTTTTAGTGAGAACACAAAATTACATATGCATACATTGCACTGCAACCACGAGTCAATACAAAGCCAATTCACCTCAGTAAACAGAACTGTGTATGGGACATTTTGCAGAGATTGGCAACAGGTTTTCCAAATGATTAGAAAACTGGCACCGACAGTATATAATCATGTTAAATTAATCAGACATAATTAATCGCTTCTTGGAAACACAGAAATAAATCGGTTCATGCCCTTCCCTCTGCCTTAATTATAGTGTTGGTTATATTATTTTCTAAAATGTCAGAGAAGTCATTGTTTAAACTAATTTGTCACGCTGGTTTTGCTATGCCATTCAGTGGTTGCTCCTCTGACTCAGTCTTAAGTATGTCTGTGTGATTCTCTGTTACCTTCACCACTGGACATCATTGCATTAACAACCATGGCCTTCTACATAGGTTTTTGTGTGGTGTCTTTTGATAAAATTTTAATATTTATGTTGCACCTTCTTGATACTATTTGTATATAACAACGCCGCGCCTATCCCAGTCTTTGACTCTATCAGAAATTCTGATGTTTGTTACTATACATTCATATATATCTAATCTATATACATATATGTATTTATTCACATATAGCTTATGGTGTGGCTAACTGAGCACAGACTTTAAGATCACAGTCATGTTTAATTCAGAAAAAGTGTGTGTGTGTGAAAAGTAAAATCTCAGTGCCATTACCTCCTCGGGACAAAGTTCACAGGCCTTGGCGAGTGTCATACGTGCACTGTGTGAACGCTCAAGGAAATAGCCGTTGGAGGTCTCATTGCTCTGAACTGGAGGAGACCAGTTGTTGTAGGTGTACTGAGGGTTCCCTGTATACGGCCTCCTCTCCAGCTCGTCCCCGAGCCACTCTACCGCCCACGTCCACTTTCGTTTCAGATCACCATTACTCTGTGCACATACAACAAATCCATGTGAAAAATAAATAAATGTTTTTCACCAGGGAAATGTAACTGGGTCAGACAACAGGAGAACTGCATCCAACACGTGTGACAAGTATTTCATTGGCTTCATTGGAGAGGGTGCATACCTGTAGGATCTGGTAGGCCACAGAGCAGTTGCTGAAGAGGGCCACCATGCACTTGATGCATTGGTATGCCCGTTTCTGATAGTGGTTCTTGGAGCGCTGGATGGTGTCAAAAAGCCCATCTCTGTCATCGGGAATGCCCTTCAGCACATTGTGGATCCTACGCAAAACAAAAACAAAAATAAGATTAATGATGCTCACACAACAATCCAACACCTGTGATTATAAGGAATAAGTCTGTGTGTGTGTGTGTGTGTGTGTGTGTGTGTGTGTGAGACCTGTGTGTCTGCCAGGAGTCCTCAATGAGCAGGATCTGTAGCAGCAAGTCCAGGTAAGGCCTCAGCTCGTAGGTGTAGGAGTATGCCACCTTCACATAAACAAATATGTCAAAATACCTTCTAAAAAACATACAAGCAAGACCCCCACAGACAGTTGATTTAATGACGTTAGTCACCTGCCAGAGCAGCTCACTGAGCACAGTGGAGGAGAACTGGGGGTTCTCCCAGCAGCTGAAGCGAAGCAGTTTTACGGTCTCTTCAGAGTTGCTGCAGTCCTCGATGATCTTCTTCACGTAGCTGGTCCTCACAAACAGGATCTCTGCTACCAGCTGCTGCACAGGCATCACTGGGGCGGTCAGATTGGTGTCGCCGTAGGGGTTAGCCAGAGGAGGGTTACCTGGAGAGCACAGGAGAAGAGAACAGTGAATGGAAACATAATCTGAAATACAAACTGATACTTGGTGAAATTGTAGGTTTTATTTGCATCCTCCATGTCTGAAAGCCCTCAGATCCGAGTTCTGCCTACACGGCAGAAAGACTCAGATTGGCTGATTTTGTCAGTCACCAGATCCTGAGCAAGGATGAAAATCCTCATTGGGCAACACAGTGGGCTTGATGAGGTATTACTGTCTCATGGCAGCTGAGTTTATCCCAAAGTTTGTGGGACTGAAGCGAGACACACTCACCATTGATGGAGGACTGCATGCGTGACGAGACGTCGCAGCAGCGTACCAGCTGGGAGACAACGGTGTAGAGTTTGCCCAGCTCAGCGTACTGGTACTTAATGGGAGGACCGGGACCCTCATCCAGAGCAACCAACATGAATGTGGCCGGAACATTCAGCTTCAGCAGCTGAGTCTTTTCTGCCAGTCCTGTTGGAAAAGGAAAGTGAGGCATTGAAAAAAAATCATTTTAGAATGACCACTTAATTTGTATAATTGCCTGTTCAATCTGTAAAGTCACAAAGAGGGAGCAGATGTACATGACAGACGAAGGGCGATTGCCATGTGTTCCTTACCCAGATTGGCGTACATGACAAAGAGGTTGAAGTACTGCTGCAGGTGACGGCCGTGTTCAGAAACCTCTCTTCTGAGCAGGTTGAGTACAGCTCTCAACAGGTGGTCACTTAGACTGAGGTTGTCACAGCCCTGATACACAAAAACAGGAAAACAGAATGAGCAATGTCTCAGAGATAACCTGTATGCAAAATACCCGAGTCATCTTTCAGGAAACATGTTTAAACTGCCTTTAAGAATCCTCACTAAATAATGCTACTCAAAGCTACTTTTCCTAGCTAGACCTGCACCAACCTGGGTTGAGGGTCCAGGCGAGGCGGTGGGGGAGGGGCAGGGGCCGTCTTGCAGGGAGAAGTGAGCAATGAAGACGATGAGTTTGGCAAATGCGCCACGCACCTCAGCGCTCGGGCACTCAAGCAGGTACTCGGAGAACCGGTTGGGGTAAGCAAACAGAACGTTGTGTGCAAACCAATAGCGTACATTCTTACTGTGTCTCAGCAGGATGCAGAGGGCGTCATACCTACAGGAGCAAGAGAATATTTACATCAAACTTTAGCTGTACAGCATCTTTCTTACAGGTTAGGGCAGTTCAACGTGCTTCACGGATGACTGCCAACGTGATAATGAGTGTAAGTACAAGAAAGTTAAAGCAAGAAAAAAGGAGAGAAAACTATTTGAGACCAATGCAATTGGTAGAAGATGTATTGTAGAAGATGTATGAGATATTTAAAAGATCAAATATCAGCAATAAAATAATGAAGTGAAGTTTGAAATATTAATCTGAACACAATGGTTTAATAATGCAAAAGAAAGTAACTGTAATAAAAAACGCAATTATAATGTTTAATATAAGCTAAAAATAAAACCTATATTAAAGAGACAAATCAAAATGATGAGGATAAAAAAATGACAAATGAAATATATAAGAATTTGACAACATATATGCAATAAAAGTAATGAAAAAGAGGAAATCAATGTCTATAAAACCATGATGAACAGATAGATTTAAGTTAATGTCTGAATATTGTATAAAGGATGAAACAATAAAAAGGACGGTTGCAGAAACGCTTACCAGTCGCTGGCAGGACCCCGTACTACTTTCTTGGTGTGAAAACCTGTGCTGAAGAGGAACCTAGCAGCCAGCTGAGCACTTATCATAGCAATCTCCTCTGCCTCTGGCAGAAGATGGTCTTGTCCTGGTAAAAAAATAAAAGATTAGCAACACTTTCCAGGCCATTTTTATCAATTTAACAAAAACTGACACAGACCTTTAAAACTACACCCAGAAGCTAATGTGACACATTCACAAAATCAAAAATTATTGAGGTTATATTACACATTGTTACGTCTTTTAGACATTAACATTACAAGCAGCAAGAAGACAAATTTTCAGCCCCCGAAATGCTACCATAAAATGATATAAATATCCCTACAATGCTAACTGTAGCCTGTTTGCACAGAGCTGCTGCATTAGCAAGTCTGATAAGAGAGAGTGGCATAAAAATTTAAATATGCCGTTAACTGCTATATTCAGAGCTTAACGAGATATTTGGGGCTGACAAGTGATGACAGAAGGCTGAACATTGGTTACATGCTGTCATTCCCACAGATCGCACAAACACAGATCAGAGTTTATTGTGCAGCCGCTAACATTAGCTCTGCTACAACACCGGTCACACATATAAACTCTAACAGAAAGGGCAACAAAGAAGGTTCAAGTGACTGGGAAAGCTCTAACAGACACTTTTACGGCTCCGACAGAGTCGCACAACAGCTGCTCATGACTGGCTGTGGTTTTGCTTGCATTACTTTTTCGCTGTCACAGACAACTGCTGATTGACAGTCATACGTTGAGGTATTTTTAAAATAGATATACGCTTCGCAATAAATAGCTATTCAGAAACCTTTAACTAAATTGTCAACTCATGGAAAACTCTGCTACTTGCTCAGAAGCTTTCTCTCTTTCAGATGCAGGAATAAAAAAAACTGCGTTGATTGCAGGGACCTCGTTTGACACTCAAGTACAGACAGGGAGGGGGCATCAAAGCAGTTTACCACCTTATAATGCTTCGTGCATATTCAGCCATTTAAAACAATCACTGTCCTTAAAATTGCACGTCTTAAACTGCAAATAAATACGGGTAAGGAGTCAGCTCAGAATGTAAGACCACTACGTCAAGGTTGAGGACAAGCTGAATATGCATCCAATCTTTGGAATCATGCAACTGAACTACACACTGGGTCAGCAATCTGATCAGATAGTCTAATAGTTGTGTTTTTGGATAGATAATAAAATATACTCCCCCCTCCTTATATAAATCATTCTGTATCAATGACTTCCCTCATTTCCTGTGAAACATGGGGCTCTGACTTCATTAATTAATGCATTGCAGAGGCAGCACGGTTCTCTGCAGCCTGTACTTAACCCTTCTGTCCATCAGCTCTTTCCACAGGGATGCTGTGTATTAGCATCACTTTGAAATGTAATTTTTCTTCCAACAACCAAGTATGAGATAAGTGATAAAATTATTATGGGAGCTTATATCTGTAGCTTTGAAAACCAAGAGTAAAGAGATGAGGAGGAATTCATCACTGCGTAAAAGATCAAAGAGACCCTCTGGGGCTATGGAAGGACAGTACAGTCATTACTGAAGGGCTAATTATCTATAGTAGTGCTTCCACTTGTCAGGCAAGAATTAAGCAAACCCGTAACAAAGATGTAGAGGTTTACAAGCCAGGAAACCTCAACGAGAGAAAATGGGGAGATCTTCTGAAATTAGATTTGACTGGGCAAGTTCTTATAGTTTGTTCATGTCAGCTAGAACTGAGCATGTTTGATTCTGTCTGAGAAACACACAGAAATTCATATTATGGGAATGTTCAGGAAATGGTTAACAACCCTACAGCTCTTACTTTATAAAGCCATTTATACCTTACATTTAGTGCATTAACTCTTTAAAAAAAAAAAAAAAAAAAAAGCCCAAAACCCCACTGAATTGATCTTAATAAGTTTTTGCTCAATTGAGAAAATTTGCCATTCCCACAAAACTGTTGGAATGCAAAATTTTGCATCAAAATAAGTTGATAAAAACAACCTCTAACAGATCATGCACTTTACATACTGTCACATTCACATTATGTGTCAATATCACCGTTCATCCTCTGCTATATAGTTGAGGCATTTACTAGTGTCGGTGCAGTAAAGACATATGTTGGTAAAACTGTACAAAAATCTGCTGCACCAGGTAAGTTGCACTTTGTCTCTCTAGTGTAAAGTGCTTCCAAAACAATCACTATCCTACCAGACAGCAATTTCCATTTATATACAATAATTAAGCAAATAACCTAATATCATAGACAAAAGCATACCTGGAGGAGGGTTTAAATAGACACTGTTACAGGTCAGAAGTTTCTTAATGAACTGGAAATATTCCAGGCTGTATTGCATTCGGTTGTGCATGAATTGGACGTTCTGCTTGCGGACGCTGCACTCGATGACACCAGGCATCTTGACCTGATGTGGCTTGGTGTTGGAGATGGTTAACTCCGAGATGTACTTGACAAGCTCGCTGTCCTTGTCTAGTGAGTCCATGCGCTCATAGAACAGGATGTAGGCGTTCCACCAGCGCTTCTGTCTCCTGTACGACATCCGCTTCATCATGTGATCAAACACCTCGCCCATGTATTCCCCACCAAAGCACTGGTTCTTCATCTCCTCCTCATCATCCATCTTGCACTCAGTCACATCACCATCATCAAACTTATACCAGCGGTTCTTCTCGCCGTCACCCCCGTTCCTTTGGATTATGTAGGAGTAGTAGTGTCCACCGCTTGCCTGGCCTGAGTGGACCAGCACCCCCACCAGACGGTACTTGGAGCTCCCTGGAGGCGTGGGCTCCGAGGGCTCATTCTGTTGGATCACCTGGTTCTCCGGGTTAACGTCGTCCCCTTCTAGCTTGGCCACACCCGCTACTGTATACGGCTCCATGTCCAGCTCCCTGGGGAACTCAAAGTAGTCATTGAACTTGATGGCACACTCCCTTTCCCAGTCGTAGTCGAAGCGCTTCAGCTGGATGGCCAGGACAGGTGGCAGCTTCTTAATCAGCAGGCGCTTTACCGTGTCCACCTACGGAATGAAATTAAGTAAAAAGACCAGTAAATCTTAGATCCTTTAAATATATATATATTCCTGAAGTTAATAGATACTTTTTTAAATAATAAAGAGATAGTAATTCTTAAAAAAAAATAATGAATGCATGGAATTTTATGTGACTATCACATTAAAATACTGGCTGACAACCAGGCGGATGCACCATTCTCACCTTCTTATTACACTTCTCACAGTGGTAGGCATTGGCTCCCTCCAGTAAATCCCCTTTAACGTACTGCTCCATGGAGTCCAACAGGTTCTGGTGGTTTCTGATGTCTACATTGAGTGTTGTGAAGGATTCCTCGCACTCATACCTGAAAACGCAAACATTGTTTGGTAACCAGGACCGAGGGCAGTCAAAAGTTTGACTTTGTGTAACATGTCAAACACTTCAGGAACTAGGGACACGCTCACCTGTGAGGGCACCCCTGACAGATCTTCTGGTCAGCGAAGGAGCCTCCCAGCACCTTGCTGAGCATGGCCGGGTGGCCAAGGGCTTTCAGAGCTTCATCTAGACTGTCCACCAAAGAGTTGAAGAACTCCAGAGCATCATGTTGTTCCCTCAAGTTCACTGGCTCTCCCCATAATCTAGGAAAAAAAAAAAAGGATAGGAAAGAAGACCAAAAATAATGCGTCATTAACACCTTAACAGAAAAGCACAGATTCAATAAAAGAGACTGAGTCTCTAAATACCTGAATTGCTTCCAGAAGCCCCTCGGGACATAGTACTGCAGTCTGGATGCAGCCAGATGGCCAAATATGACCTGTAGGTGACGCAGTACCCCAATGTTGTACTCTTTCCTGTCCTCTGACTTACTGGAGGGCTTATCATCAAACTGGTGATGATAGCTGAATACCTCATCTCGTGGATCCACATTGCTCTGTAGAGACAAAGTGTAGAGAATCTCATTAACCAAAAAAAACACCATGTCTACCTACTGTTCATTTCATTATGAAGACCTGATTATATGCACAGCTTAGTATCGGGAGCAATTTATCACTTAGAATTTTTCCTGTGATTTGAATGCCCTCAACCTACATGGTCTGCAGGCCTGGAAGTGGATATTTTTCAGTCCCTGTATAGTCAGAAAGGATGATAATCTTTATTACAACAAACTCTAACAGTACCTCATTCTCCTGCTTCTCGTCCCCTGACATGTCATCATCCACGTCAGTGCCTGTGCCCTCAATGGCCAGAATGCCATTGCGGATTGGGGGGATCATGTACAGCTGCTGAATGACAGAGTTCATGTAACAGGTGGCCCCAGCGTTCTTCAGACCGACAAAGCCTTTGTTGGGCCGTGGGCCCACTGGAGGCAAGTACTCCCACTCTGTCAATGTCTCACAACCTGCAGGGAGAGAGAAGGAACGTCATCTTGACGCAGGCTGCAACTTGAAAATCAATAGGCTCGATGCACATGTAAAACAGTCTCCCTTACCCAAATAGTACATGTCGGTCAAAGTGTCGACTATTTGTTTGAGGTTTCGGACACAGCCCACAGCCAGTGCCACCAGGAGCTCAAAGCCAGCATTGATGGAAGCGGGTGTACTGCACACCGGGATGGCCTGCTCTGTAGGAAACTCCCCACTCTTCATGTACTGCAGGTAAACATTAGATGCCGGGAAAATGAAGTCGTCGATCAGCTCCTAATGAGGGAGGAAAAGAAAAAGTGGTGAGAAAAGAATATGCAGAAGTGATATTTCTTTTTTGACTGTTTCAGCTGTCGAATTCATATTGTACCTTAATTAGGTTGGCTCCACCCTTCTCACAGCCGATGTAGTACTTCTTCTCTGGTGTCTGGAAGGCTAAAAGCTCTTTAGTGACCCCGAGGTGGCCCTCCAAGATGGTCTCCTCCACACCCGTCTCCCCTGTTCTCTTAACCTCATCCTAAAAAACACAAACATTCAATTCTTGGTCACACTAACCTGTCAGGTTCATCCAATAAACTGGGAGCAAAATACAACATAAAAAAAGAAAAATGTGGTTAATATTTATACCCTTATCCGTTTCAGCCAGTCGATCTCATTGTTGAGCAGCACCTCAGCGTTTGGCAGGTTGATGTTGCTGTTATAGGCATAGTTCAGAAGATGTCTGAGCAAAGTGAAATAGTCCCCAGCATGTTTGGCTCGCTCCTTGGCTGTACTCTGGAGATAAAGATATGAATCTATGTTAATTTGATCCTATCAGTAGTTTTAACATTATTTTGCCCATATACAGCATTCTGGTGATATTCTCATCCAGCAAAAAGTGGGAGTGTTAAAATAAACCTGAGGCAGATAGCTACTTACCCCCAGAACAGTGAAGAGTAGGGTGATGAAAAAGAGGAGGGGTCGATGGCCCATACAGCACCTGGTTGCCATCAGGAAAAACTGTTCCTGGGCCATCTGACGCACAGATCTGTTAAAGACAGTTTCAACATCAGCAACACGAAGGCACAGACAGTTCAGTTGCTTGAAACGGATACTGGTGTACTTACTTGCTGTGGCAGTGTAGCAGCAAGTCTATAATAAAGGTTTGCCAAGCCTTCTCTTTACTTAGTGTGTCCAGAGCCGTGGGCATGAGGGCGAAACACAACGTCATCACTTCCAGTGCCTCGCAGCACACCTGCTCATCTTCCCCATCTGGCTCTTTCGCTGCATTTGTCTAATGAGAGAAAAATGTATTTAGAAAATTTACTAAAAAAATTTAATACTTGGAGTGTCTCCTCTGCCACACCTGCAATGCCAAAATTATACAGTTGTTCATAATGGCCCTCAAAACTTTTTCATTTTTGCTTTTGTTAGTTAATGGTTCAGTGGGCACACTGGAAAATATGCAATAACAATCTGATGTGTGATGATTATTCCGTTTTTCACATTTTAAACCGACAGCCCTTGTAAAATTCTGAAGACTTTTAGAGGCAAAGCTGTCACGCTGCGTCAACAGTCTGCACGACATTCATTGCAATGCGTGAGTTAATACATGTAGCATAAAAAAATTCCCAAATAGCAACCAAGAACTTACCTTTTCATATATCTTGCTGATTTCTTCATTAGAACTGAAGACGAGCTGCACTGTACCACAGCCTGATGCCCACACTATTTTCTGTACCGCTCGGATCACACAAATGTCAGGGATGTACTTAGATGCCTGGAAGAAATTCTGGTAAAAACATTGTCCCATAAAACCATTATTTAAGAAACTAATACTATAGCATATTTTCTTAAACAAAGAATGATTTCAAGTGCAGGTTTTTACTTGTTACCAGCCATCTTTCTAAATAGATATTTACAGATAATGTATCCATTTAAATCCATTAGCAGACCTAGTTCTCATCGCCACACTTGCAAAAGTGATCTTCTGATCTAAAGCATCCTGCCAGGTTAAATAATAAAAGAGTAAAAAAATAGTTAAGGGAAAGATGCACACAATTTTTCAGTTACCTCATCAGAAATCTGTTGGGCCAGGCGGATGGCTACATTGCGCAGCATGCATTCTGAAGCGGGGTTGGGGATGTTTTGCAGGGCACTCTGGAGGACCAGTGCCTGATCATGAGTGGCCTGATTAATCTGTAGACAATGTAATACAGGTGATAGGGGTTGTGGAGAAAGAGGAAGACGCATCAGTATAAAAAAAAAAAAAAAAAGCAATCAACCACAAAGAAACCAGTTTTGAAAGTATGTCATTGAAATACTTTTGAGTGGGGCCTAACCGGTGAAACAGGTATATTTCCCTCAGCATTGGGCTGGCAGGCCTCAGCAACAGCCTTCACATGTCCGAAGCCGACAGCAGTAAGAAGCAGTTTAGCAATCTTTAGCGCATTGAGGTAAGCCCCACGCCGCGTCTCCATGTCTGCTGATGGCAGGAAGTTGTTCCTAGTGAGCATGCTCAAAACCAAGGGAAGCCCGCCGCTCTTCAGGAAGTTGTACTGGAAGTCGCTGGCATCCTCGCCCAGAGTGGCACTGGCTGGCATCAGCAAAGCATACACAACCTGGCAAATGGGCAAGTACAGTGTAAACCATCATATTGATTAATAGGCATGAAATATCACTGACCTGACTAGTTAGGCAGGATTGCTGGGCAGAAGCCCTACAGTTGTGTGTTATTTGTGTTAAAAAAAAAAAAAAAAAGATTGACAGCGATAAGGTTGCCCTAATTTCTTGAGAATAGCTATGCTAGTAGTTTGGTGGCTAACCACTTTCGCTAAAACATTTCTACAGGAAACCCTGAACACACATCAGACTACAACATTACAGGCTGGTCTTGAAAGGAGTACAATGTGGGAAACAGAACACTTGAAGACCAACCTCAATAAGGTAGAGCACTTGTGACGGTGACGGGCCAAAGAAGCGCGAATCCAGCGAAGGGCTGAGGCTGTTCTCACCAAGCTTAGCATGGTCCAGACACACAGCTCGCAGGTTCTCCACTGTAGTGTTATCTGAGGAGACGCCCCAAAAAAAAAAAAAAAAAAAAAAAAAAAAAAAAAAAATCACAAAAAGGTGACATTAGGTTAACATTGCCCTGTGTGTTCATGTACATTTCCAAAGATGAAATGGCTGAATAATATTGAGAGCACAGGTCTGTGTGTACCTGGAGGCATGAGCTTCATGAGAACTCGTGCTCCGTCTCGAAGCAGAGGCATGTTGAGGTTGCAGCCAAGGTCAGCCACCTGCCACAGGAAGGAGATGTAGCGCAAATGCAACGACATGATCTGTAAAGTAGAGCAGAGGGTGTTACAATGCTACTGTTCACATAGAAAATTTGAACAACAATCAAGAAAGAATCTAATAAGGATGGTGAATAAGTAGTAATGAAGTAAATACATTTGACTCCAAATGCATTAGGAAACAATCGCATTCTCTCCCATCAGGCAGATTTAAATAATTTTTTCATTGGGCGATCACAGTGAAATAACCTCATTTACACAATGTGTGATGTGAACTCACCACACCAGGAAGACAGCCTTCCACCTCAGGGTTGGGTCCATCACTGTAGTGGTTGCCATGGTTACCAGGAGAACCAGTGGATGAGTCAGAGGAGCTGTCAGGACTTGAGGGCATGTTGGCACTGACCTGGGTGAGCTTGGCCGTGATCAACTACACAAATGAGGAGAGTGAGTTAATGCTAATCTGACTGATCGAAACAGCAGAGTAGGTAGTATGCGTTATTAATGTAAATCTAAAAAAAGAGAAACTCCAATATGTATTGGGGGAATATAAAACCTTGGCCCGTGTTACTCCCTACATAAAACTGCCAGTGTGCCATAAAATGTATACCAATACAAAAAGCACAAAAAGGTAACCTTAAAGTTCAGTGGAATATTTTTTATATGCAAAACAACACCGCTAGTCCAACATCCTCACCGTTTTGTCCTTCAGATTGAGCTGTCCAATCAACTTCCTATCGTCCGCTGGGTCAACAACCTCCCCACCAATAAAGAGCTCTATCTTTGTATGTGCAGCATTTGCTTTGATTCGGTTTAGGATGCCACGCCGGACTGAGCCAATTGTGTCGTTTGTGTGTGACCAGATATCCAGGTCATCCACCTGACGCCCCTGGTTGGGGAAACGTACGATCAATGTGATGTGTTTCCCTCGGAAAGCTCTGAAAGAGAGAGAGAAAAAAAAAAAAAAGAGATTAAAGTGAATCAGTTGAGACGTACAGTCCAAGCAGAGTCATGCAAGGCATTTTTGATCCCTTGCTATTTTGCTGGTTATTTTTGTCTCACAGTTGATGTCAATAACATCTATTCATGCTAAATAAAGCACTGTGTCATTGTGTACCTTGACATTGGCAGTATAGTCCTTTCCTCATGGTAGTCACTATCACACTCATTGATGTATTCCTTGAGTACAGTGAGGACTCGCACCATACGAATAGCCTCCTGACGGGCACAATTAATGCTGTCTTTGTCTCCATCCAACACACACAGGGTGTCATAGGAGGCCTTCAGACGGTCAAAACATGACTGAATGAAATCTTCATGGATTTCGACCTACAGGGAGAGAAACGAGGTAAGTCCCCTGTCATTGACCTCTAAACAGTAGTTTTGTTGACAGATGCTTGGACAGAGGGGAACAATAGAACACAAGCAAATGAAACTGCTGTTTTGAAACAGAACTTTTCCCATACCTGATTGACTTGCAGTTTTGGTCCGAGATTTGTGTAGATCTCTTTCAGCAGGTCTATGGCTCGGCTGGCAATGTCATCACTTCCTTGAATCACCACCTGGGAAGGGAAGAGAAATTGACATTTTTATTTCCACTCTAAGCAGGGGTCTCCATCCTATTTACAGTTGGAAGTCTACTTTACATGCATACATATCTGTGGAGGTCTGATGCATTAAATTATAGTGGAACATCCTTATTAACTAATCAGGACACAAGAGGGGGCAAGAAACTGTGTGCTAAAAGGAGTACTGTTCACATATGTTATATGAGAGTTTATTGGAGACGATGTACACAACTACTGTAGGTTGCCAATGTATGATATTAACTCATATCTACCTTACAGTCACAGAATAAATGGCTGTTAAAGATGGAATCTCAAAAACAAGTCCTGGAAAGAGGATTGGTGTAATTGGTCATATTGTCAAAACCAGAACCGCCTACCCTTTTTCTTTTTTGCTTTTACTTATTATGAAGTAAATGTTGATTGCACAGTGTCTATAGAATAATGACACCATCAGCATTCACTTGAAATTCCCACTGTAATTCTGTCTGCCACTGGGCAGGATCTCCCATGAAAATGAAGGCTTGAGTCACAGTACAAGATTAGACAAGATTAGATTACAAATCAGACTAAATGAATGAACAAACGCATACTTCCCGATGTTTTCTTCTAATGTTACTCCTCTCCTCCTTACTTGTTTGTGTGAACCAATAACAATACTTAAACTGATATAACTACATGGTCCCTGTTATTAAAAATTGGTTTTAACTGTTACAACTACAATAACAAATTTTAATTGACACCTGTGAACATGTTTCTTATTTCCCAAGGGCTGCTGACCATTTCTTCACAGAGCTAGGCTCTGAGGAAAATGGAGAGAAATCAGGTGTGTCAAAGTTTGTTCCCCCCTCAAATAATGTTCCCATCCTGTTACTATTGTGTTTTCCACAGCATCACCTTAGTTGGGGTTAGGGTTTAGGTTATGATTAGACAGAGCAGAGACAACTAGTTAGAGTTAAGGCAAGGTTGGGTGCAGTTGAAGGTGAAGGGAAATGCATACTGACAGGGGAATAGACTTAGACACAACACCTGTTCCAGTTGTCTTTTTGACTATATGGAGATGTATTTTCCAGTCTTCAAGATATTAGATTTAGTTTCTTAACCCTATAATTAAAGTGCACAAAGAGGAAACTAAGTAGTTGAAATGCCCTTTCTAAAACATGCCTCCATCCCAAAAGAATACAAACTTCTGTTTATTCATGCCGGTTGAAACAAATCCCCCTTACCCTCCAGAGGTAGTCCAGGCCTATTAGTTCCAGGTCATCCATCATGTAGGCCCTGCGTTTCGCTACCAGTTTGCCCTCCCTGCAGTTGACAGCCTTGAAGAACCTCTCGAAGCACTTCATGCCGTTCTCCGTTAGCAGAGATGGGTCCAACTGCAGAACATTGTTCTCAAAGAAGTCCTTATTTATGTCTGGATCCAGATCAGGTTCATCACCCATCAGTTTGGAGTACCTATATCACAAGAAAATCAGAAATGGAAAGGTTTGCTGATTAGCAAATGTAAGGGAAACATTCATGTCAATGGAAAGAAGAAACAAACATTACCATTTAAAGCAGGCCTCGCGGTCACAAAGAAACACTGCATTCTCAGCCAGACACTTCCAGATCTGCTTGGCCTGAGGGGCACACAGCCAGAGCTGACCATCTTTTAGGAGAAACCTGGCAAAACACAAAGAAAATAGTATCCAGCCACTTATGTAACTTGTATCAGTAGCAACAGATGATCACATTGTGATTGGCCATGTGTGGGGGGAAGTGGAAAAAGAAACCAGGGTTTGAACTTCACTTTCGCTCTACTTTTCATGTGAAACGGTATGAATGCCTTTCATGAGCTGTCTGGAAATGTGCAACATTAAATACTCTTGACTTCTCACTTGGTCCAAAAGCATCAGTTAAGAGCCTTGTACAAATAAAACAGCATAACCCTTCACTTTATTCAACATGGCTGAGACCATAATAATATGGTATGGAGCACAAACGAACATACAACTACAAATAATGAAATGAAAGCACATAGCTTGGCTGGCATATAAGGTTGGATGTTATGCATGTTTTTTTAATACATATTCATCATTACTCTAGATTCTTGAGCTCTCTTTCTAATATTAAGCAAAATTTAGACAAATGTAAACGCAAGACTGATTATAATTTTATAGTTTATTTGTAATCATTGTATAGTGATAGTCCATGATTTACCTTGTTGATATCTACTATAGATTACATTATGTGCCCATACCCTTACAATTAGTGGATGGGTTTCAGTTTAGCTTTATAAAAACTGGCCATTTATTAGAGGCCTGTATGTAAGTATGGAAATGTGTGAAAAGGCAGAATACGCCTTTTGTTTTATTTTTAGCTGTAATCTCATCTTCTACAGAACTATAAGAGCCTTTCTTGAATGTGTTTCGATGTGAGGGTCAAGGTATATTGTACCTCAGGAAGTTGAGTCGTTCCTGAACTTCCTGCACATGGCTGTAGCGGCTTCCTGGTCTGACCGTCTGAGGGTCAAACTCAGCCTGTTCTTCTGTAAAAGTACATATAAAAACAGTTAGACTGCAGACACGAGTATGTTCCCGATTCAACAGCTGTACTTGCACTATAGTAATGAAATGCCCAATGAACACACCGGGCCTTTTCCCGCCCTGACAATGTACCTTTGGAAAACTGCCTCATTGTCTCCATGTAGGCGGAGAGGTTCTCAGCCACCAGGGTGACCAGAGCATGGTTATGTTGCAGCTGGTTGATAAGGTCATGGCGGTAAAACACATGAGGACTTCTCTGGGTTTGACTAAAGAGAGAACATCAGGAGTAAGGGAAACATGAACAGATTAATGAGAAATCAAGCAAGACTGAAAAACAAATAAGAGTGAAGCTGACATTGTTTACTCTTAGTTACATCATTTCTTATTGCAGAAAAAAATAGCATGACTGATTTCTCATTTGTTTCTATCAGGGACATAAAAAAGCAGCTTTTATTGTATTTGAGTGTGTGTGTATATGCATATCATAGAATAACTAGCAGAAAACGCCATATCATTGAAAGGCCATTTCCTGCCTTGCTTCCACATGAAAGTTTTTTTTAGTTTTGTTTTTTTAAACTTGGGATCAAAATTAAGAGCCAAATAATCCTCATTCAGTTTTGATAGACAATTTATTAGAAATGCATATTAAATCATGCATATTAAAATGCAGAAAGCAATGTTTATTTAGAATGATATAAGTATACATTTGAATAAGTGGGTTCAAGGCATGAAATACCCCTGATATTTCGCATTGAATCATTTGAGCTGAAAGGAGCTGGCATCAGGAAAAATGGGGCTCCATCTCAAAGGACCTTTTTAGTTGTGTTACTGAGATTAGAAGGGCTGTTCTGTGCATGGACTACGTTTTATTTAAGCACTGAGAAATTGCACCAAAACTTCAACCAAGTGCGCCTACAGAAATTATGCACGTTAGATGGAGTGCACCCAACAATGGCTGCTCTTCAGAATAATGGCCATGCCTAATTATAAATACTTTAAACCTAAAGTCAAGAGCTCCTACGAAGAATGATGGACAAGCAAACAATCGCTCTTACAAACTTTGGCAACCCAGAAAGCAGAAAGAAGGAAGGTCTAATTTATAGTTTCCCCGAAAAGCCCTAAATTAGAGCTACATGCTATTAGTTGAGAGGATTTTGTCTCGATTTACTGAAGTGCATATCTGTAAGACTTTAAACAAGAACTTGAATGAGGAATCAGTCATTTGAGATGAAACCCAAGAAAGGATTGCGTAAAGCAGATTCATGAGAGAGATTTACATCGTATAGTACATGTTTGTAAACATGTCAAAGAGAAAGTCAGGCTTGACGTAACACAGAAATAGGTAGAACCCTGGAATTAGCACTCAACTTACCCCACTAAGTTCGTTTGTATGTTAATTGGCATTTTCTTTCTGAAAAACAACAGGCATGTATGCTACATATTTTCTACAGTGACTAGGGAAAAATATACTCCAAAAAAAAATTATGATTAATGCTGAACAGAATTAGCTTAAATCAATCTTACAATAGTTTCACAATGGTAACATTGAATGTATGCTTTTTTTTAGTGTTTATATATATATATATATATATATATATATATATATATATATATATATATATATATATATATGTGTGTGTGTGTGTGTGTGTGTTTGTGTGTGTCTACTTCAGCTCTCCGACAACTTTCATATAGTATGATTCAATGAAAGACGTTTTAAAATAGGTTAAACCCACACAACTCTTATCAGTACCTATAGCAAAAGTCTTTTTTTCACAAAAATGCTTGAAATATCACAATAAGAAAAGCACAGGTATAAATAATGGGTATAAGAACAATTTATGTTGGCCTAACTACATTTAACTGCCTTGGACCAGCCCTCTAATCTGGTATAGCTAACTAACTAGCGAGCTAGCAATAAAAAAATAAGTATGAATTCTAAAGGGTGGATGTAACTGACTAGTCAAGTTAATGTAAGGGTTTGAAGTAGTTATGGGTAGGAATCTATCAACATAACCATCTTTTATCTTTCAAGTTAGAGTTTTCTTTAAGTATAACAAAGCAAACAAAGTCAGACCCAACTCATACTTATAAGGATCATATGCAGATTAAGTCCAGATGCAATTTTATACAATTTCTTGTACACTCAAACCTATTCTCAAAGGACTACATGTAAATAAGCATAAAGACACTCCAAATACATGCACAACTCCCTTGGCTGAACTGAAAACAGGACAAAAGTTACCCATACAGATCATTCAGTGGCTGTGCCTTCAGTATGATCAAATCGGTCAAACTCCACTCCCCCTCTTGCTTTTCACAGGTGAAACAACATTTCAAATCATTGAAATTTTAATCTTGACCTTTACTCACTACTTGGAAGGAGCAAAGCTCAGTCATGGAAAAATAAAAGGTACAGCTTTTTAATGTCTGGCTAAAACACAGCTAAAAGACACCAGAAACCAACCCCAGAGGACGTTTAGGCAATCAGATTTCAATCCGAGTCAAATGCTACTGGCATGCAGAGATGGGTGATTTGGCTTTAAAGTAAAAAAAAAAGTAAAATATAAACAATGTTTTTGTTTTAAAAACTATTGTAAGATTTTTATTTTTTTAATAAATATGTTTTCAATCAAATGTCTTGTTGGCCATCTCTATAAAAAAGTTTTTTAAACAAATGTATATTTTCATTTCTATATATACTGAGATAAACACTAATTACTAAGGGGATCTTAGTTTCGTCCATTTCCCCCCCCCCCCCCCCTCTCAATGTTATGTTGTTGGGTCTTTATTAAAAAATAAATAAAAGTCACCCAACCCTACTTGGATGCAGTTAAACATTGCTCTTTTTATATCCGACTGGCCTGATACATTACAGACATAAAATGACAAAGGGAAATATGTACCTTTCTGCTCTTTCCTTTGTACTTGGCCAAAACTTACTCCATACTCCATGCCTCAAACCAAGCAATTGTAATTTTCTATGACATGTCTTCAGAATAAACAGTCATAATCAGGGAGTTGTTAACTAAAGTAGGTTTAGTAGTGATGTCTAAAAATATTGGGTGTATTGCCCCATCCTGTCAGAACAGCGACAGACAGTTAAATTAGTACACAGGAATGAGTTGAAGAGGGAAACTGATGTTATCTGCTCTCTTATCATGCAGTGGTATGAATCCAAACTGCTGGGCACTAAGCATAGGAGCGAACTGTCTCAGCTCTTTTCAAATGTGATTAAAGTTCCAGGAATGTCAAATATGCGACAAATTAAGTCTTGTTGAGTTTCATGAGTTATGTGCAAAATAGGTGGGCATTATTTAGAATAATGACTTAATAAACAAAACATACTTGCCAACATTAGCATTTTTTTCTGGCATGTGTTGTAAGATAAAATTGATTTATGCCATGGCCTTACCTGAGGTTCTGAGGAGCTTCTCCAAAGAGGCTACAGATTTCTCTGATTTGCTTCAGGGCAGGGATCACCCATTTGTCATTGGTTCGTAGCTCCTCTATGAAGCGATCTATCCACTGGATCTTCTGTGTGTCTCTATCCTATGGGTGAATCAGGAAAAAACATTGATAGCGATAGCAGAGTAAAATAAGCTATCATTGTGTTATTATGCATGCCATTTCCCTCTAAACAATATGCCAGCTTCTCCACACAATGTACCTGTGAGCAACTGTAATCCAATATTTTAATGTGTGCACTAAGAGCCTGGTCCATTATGTCTACAGGCACATCATCGCTGTGTGCAAGGTTCCACAGCAGGTTAAGGACCTTGTGGGCCATCACCCCATCCTTATCATCCTCAGCCAGGCGCCGGATAAGTTCAAGCAACTTTTCACGCTGCTTCTTGCTGGCATTGGTCCAGCTTGCCTGCACAAGAGGAGCAACCAGTACTAAGTAAACTGTATATTGTGTTCAAAAATGCTCAAAGTTGATTTTTAAGACTCTTACTCACCTTGAAACAGTCAAAAAGATGATCAAGCTGCTCAGGTGAGAAATCCCACGCCAGCTTGGCCAGGAGGTCATGGACATTCTTCACAATGGCCTCGTGCTTACCGGCCTGCAGATACATAAAGAGAAATGATCAAACTGTTACATACATTCTTTTTCACTTAATGGGATACCATTAGCAGCAATCTATGTTTGCAGTATTCACCGGCTGTGGCCTTAACTTTGTATATTATTTAAGAAACAATTTAAAATGTATATTTAATGATCTATACCCAACCTAAACAAAAATAAAAACGATTCAATTACGTTGTTTTATCATATTTTGTAATTAAGTCAAGTGACACTTCTGTTGTTTTATTCTTAAGAGGAATACAACGCAATAAAACTGAAGTATTTGTAGTTAGAGCACACCTGTGCAGCCCAGATGTTGTCCAGATCCTGCATTGTAAGAGCTTTCTCTTTGATAACGAAGCGAAGGATTTTCTCCAGTTTCTCGACATACTGCGGCTGATGCAAACTGTCCCTCAGGACAATAGACAGGATGTGGTTCTGCTGGATCCACTCCTGAGGGAGAAAAGCAAGACACGACAAAAACATGTCAACACTAAATAAAGAGAACTCTTGTATCTCGTCACTATATTAAGTAGAAAAATAAAGAACCAGAGGTTGAGGCTTACCGCCATGCGCTCTGCAGTCAGCCATTCCTCCTCTTCAGGGTTATGCCGATGAGTATAGTAGGACACACTGGAGATCACCTTGTTGACTTCATTTAGTGCATTCATTTTGCCATTAAAAGAAGAAATTTGCAATAACCTGTTGACAAAAATAAAGTTTACTTATTTAAAATGAAATCATGTGTGTATATAGTGAACTCCAAATTTAAAGTCCCTGTCCAGTCAAAAATGTGGTTTATTTCTTGATCATTCTGATATTGGAAGACTATTTTAACAATCATCTGCTTAAATTGGGATGTTTATCTGTGCTCATTTTATATCTGAATTTATAGAAAAACCTAATATGCCCATTTCCAGCTATGTTATTTTTAAACTCTACTGGAATAGCTTTGTGTGATTTACTGCTCAAACAATTCTTCATTTATCTTATCTTGGCCCTCAGGTCAGCCTCTTTCACAAACAAATTGCTTTAGAATCCTGTCTCTTTAAGGCCCCCCACCCCCTCGATGATCCCTCTGTGTTCTGATTGGCCAGCTTCCTGAAGCTGCATCACATGAAGCATAGAGTTGTACTGTACCCTTTACTCACAAGGATGACTACTACATATGTGTAACTTATTTAGAAATGTCAACTATGACTACATGATATAAACAAAACATAAAATAATTAAAAGTTTAATAGATCTCTTTTAAGACATGTACCTACAAGCATGATTTGTGACATCATAGCTAGTTTGGAGTCAATTATGGTCTAATATGGAATTCATAAAATGTGATGTGGCAAATTGAAGCCTCCAGTGCAGGAACACTGAAAATGGACTTGCAGTAAAGTAGGCGATGTTTGAGAAACTTGTGTCCAGCAGTTACAGTAGATGTAATTTTAAGGATTTTAATGACCAAATTGAACTTAAGACAATAATTACAACAAGCATTTCTTAATATCTCTAAAAAATTCCCGGATGGGGACCTTAAGTTTATGAGAAAATTGAATTACGACAAGATGTTTTCATACTCACCTAAGAATCATTTTTAACCTAAAAATCTCTAAATTCTTCACGGTCTCCTCTTGTCCTGGTACACGAGAAGCCAGATTCTTCAGAGACTTGATTATCATGGACAGTGCGTCGTTTTTGGCTTCATTTTTAGCCTCTTTCTTTAGCTCCTCATCTGTGAGGTTCTCTAGAAACTGAGGAACCATTTCGATGACCGGAAGGAAGTACTTCTTTACCGTGTGCAATGTGAGGAACTCATAACACTGGCCAAAAGGCCTGTAATGAAGAAAACACACAAAATTACAAATCACAAGTACATTGTGTACAAATATTTTTCAACTTGAATAACAACTGAATTACTTGATAAGTGCAGCGATGATCTGGACGTTCAGTGCTTGGCCACTCATGAAGCGATCGTGCAACAATTGAAACCCGTTTAACGTGCCAAATTTGTTTATTAAGTCCACCAGCCAGCCCTGTAAGCGGAAAAAGAAGAGATACAAATATTGAAGATCAGATAACAGAGTTGGTTTCACATATTCATCATAATTTAGAAGTCACTACCCTCCACTAAATTTCATTACTCTCACCATTAACTTTTACGTACATAAACAAAGTTTGGCAGGTGGATCAAGAGACACTTAGAGCTATACCCTAATGATAACCCTGATGGCTTTTTTTGCAATTTGCAGGCACTGTATTTGAAATTCCTTTCAGGCATATACCAAACAAATTTTCTTCTCAAGTGTCCTCAAATGACTCCGATGTACCCACACGTCGCAATGACTATTTGATGTCCATAATCTTTAGATAAGGAGTGTCAAATTTTGTTCAGATCGGTCCAAAGGTATGTCTGCAGTCATATCAAATATCTTGCTGTAGTGTGTATTGCGTGCACATTTTTTTTTTTATCTTATTCAAATGTTTATACAGCTTTTACTAAACCTTTCATAATGTACCTGAGAAAAGCAGATTGAGGTGTGACTTTTTTCTGATTTGTAGTCCCAACAGTTAATTTATTTTAAAGTTCTGTGTCTGCCTTTTGCTGCAGCCTCACACACAAAAAGCCCCTCCCCCGTTTGCTTCTGCTGCAGGCTGGCAGCTACACACTCTTCCCTCCTGCTTCATAGAATCTCATTTTTTCTTAAGACCCTTTTACACAGCCTGTTGAAGGCAGCATGATGCCCCTCACGGTGCTGTGTCTACAGTACAAAGGCCAAT
Organism: Eupleurogrammus muticus; assembly: GCA_036785175.1. Classification (NCBI taxonomy): domain Eukaryota; kingdom Metazoa; phylum Chordata; class Actinopteri; order Scombriformes; family Trichiuridae; genus Eupleurogrammus; species Eupleurogrammus muticus. Next base: position 976,394 of record JAYKQN010000001.1, on the reverse strand, counting down.
GGAGAGATCAGAGTTATTCCACCAATCCACTGGGAAGGGTGGTAGTCAAATTAGCTGATCAGCCCTGTTACACTTTCTGTGTATTGTGTAATGCTCTACTCTCCATTGCTTGTTTTTTTAATCATGTACACACAGCTGACACACATCACTAGTAAGGTGATGTGTGTACATGATTTTTAACCATGTACACACAAAAAAATAAATAAACCGCTGATCAGCAGCAACCAAAGTCATTACTGTGTTGTCACTGGCTTGTTAAGCTTATCCTATCTCTCTGATTGGCTATACAGTATTTCTGTCTACAATGTGTTGACAGGTGTCCGTAGGAAGATATTCAGGCAATAAAAGGGGTTGTTTGGTGCAGTGTAAAATACAAACATTACCACTGTATTAGCATTAGTAATTTCACAAAATTTCTCAGCAACATGGTGGTAGTTGTCCATTTTCACACTATCCACTTGGTTATCTTTTATATTGTGCAAGCAGTGCTATAGTGACCACAAAAGCTACTTCTCCTCTACCATTTCTAAACATGAAGTGCAGCTTTCTACTGAGGTCTAAAAACCTAATAAGGATCAGACGCTGAAAACCTAATAAGGATGAGACAGTGATATCACTGACACACAGAAGCCTCCTGTATGTGTAACGTTAGTCGACATAGACGCTTCTTTTGCATAATGGTGACGTCACTTAATCTTTGAGTGGATGCTTGTGACGTGTCTCTGGTCTCTTTCAACCAGAGTCAGATGTTCAGATAGATTCCTCTCATGTTTTGAAGATACAGCAGCTGATTAACTTTGTTTAGCAAAAAGCCTGAAAACTCAGGGAAACATGCTGGTTCTGTATATTAGCTTATTATTTAACAATTTATATAATTGTCATTTATTAAATAAACATATTTTGTCTGTTTGACTGACAGTTTATTCTTTATAACATTCTCATTCTAAACACATCTATGCAACCATATTGACTCATAGTCACAGTGTCACATACTGATAACAGGAAGTTGTACATTGTAGAATAAATTGTTTTATGAGTTGCATACATATGCACATCAACAAAATGTCTCACTCTGTCCTGGTTGGTCGCAGCATGCCAGCTGTCCCTTTTACACTTTTGGAACAACTCTGAACCCCCTCACTCCACCTTCACACATTTTATACAGAACAGCGAGGTAGAATAATGGTGTAACAATGCCTCTTTGAACTGGCTGTGGCTACAGTGTTAGGGAGAGGCTTTGAACAACTCCTTTTCTAATAAATAATCACAAGATTATAAAAAAAAGTTTACATTTGGGTAAATATTAAGGGATGACTGATTGCCACCCTAAAATCAAAACGGTAGCAAAAAAAAATTAAGACTTAATTTCACAGTGGAGCTCTACATAGCCCTGGGCCCCCTGCCAACAGAGTCAGACAGGCAAGCAGCGCAGCACTGCTGTTCACACTGACCCATGCCCACGCTGGATTCATCACTCTTTCACTGTAAAATTCATATTCTCTGGTGTATCCACCTTCTCGTTCACACAATCTGCTCTCTGACATGATCACTAAGTGTCATCTTGAGTTCCATATTTTTCCATCACCAGGCTACTCCAAAGACAGCTTCTCTGTTTCATAAAAGCCTTAGGGTGAGACTAAAATGCCACTGGATGGATTCCGTCCAGGGAGGAGAAGTATAAAATCAACAGTCCTCTAAAGAAGAAAATAGCAGTTTCCTCCATCGCCACTACTGACAGGATGACTTAAAAACGACTTCACTTTATTCATACTGTATAATAAACTGTATGCAAAAGCAATTTGTTGAGGAATACAATGAATGATCTAGAAGAAGAATAAAAGAACTTCTGTGATTGGCCTCTAAGACCTGAGGTAAACTTCACAGGTAAAACTTTATATTTGGTTGAAAGTAACAGTACTTATTTACCTTAGGTGAACGAGGGTCTGGAGGTCGAGCAGAGAGCTCATCATCAGCCAGCTGTGCTCCAGCGGGGACGGTCTCAGAGGGCCGTGTGCCATTGTAGATGTGGAACTTGCAGTGAGGGTTGGTGGCCATGGCCAGCAGCTCCAGTAGAGGGAACCAGTCCTGAGAGAGCTTGGCCACACACAGCTCCACCAACCGGTGTGTGTTATTGATGATACACCTCTGTGAAAAGGGGTATTTGGAGAGGAGGAAAGAGCAGCACATCAAACAGTTAACTATGAAGGACATAGAAAAAGCAAGAGTGGATGATTTAGAGAATTTCTATTCAAACTAGAAAATGCTTCCAAGGCAGACTGAAAAATGTTCTTATTTCAGCCCGTTAAAAGCTTCACAGCTGTCATAGACAGAAACATGCATTGGTGCTGTACCCAAATCAAAATTAAAACTAATTGAGCCCGATTGTCATTTTGGTTGGTTGTTTTGTCTGCAACAAACCATGCTGTGTCTGTAAGGCTTACTTTTTTTTTATCAAAATAAAATTTGATAAAGACAATAGAGCTGTATTTTTGGTGGTTTTTAGTAATATAAAATACAACCGCCATAATGATGGGAATTGAAAAAACTCAATATAATCATCTCAATGTTTCAACATGTTGTAACATAGAAAGAATTGGTTTACTAGCACATCCATACTACTGACTGGAAGAACCAGATATGGGTAATCTCTATGGGACTGACTCATCACAGCATTCCTTCTTCCAAACTGTTTTTTGAGTGACTAGTAAAAATAGTTATGAGGCACTTATGAATCATAAAAACACTTATCAAATCTATAATACACACTCCTTTGTGATCCATAAAAATAAGTTCTAGGAAACAAAGACATTCCTATCTATCTTTGTCTATCCCATGCATTTATTGTGAAGGTTCCAAAGATCAATCTCTCTAATACAACACAACAGCCAACCTCAGCTACTTCTAACAAAAAGAGCATTGATTCCTGCTGGTGTTGCTTCTTTACTCAGCTCTAGGAAAACCAAAGAGAAAACTCAATTTGCAGGCAAGACACAGGTCTGATCATGGCATACTTCCAGTAAGTTTAAGTCAATTATGTCAAAGAATAAATAAAGCCAAGCTGAATATACTGAATCATGTCACCTGACTGACAGATTTCTGTCAATAACACCTTTGATCTCATCCATTTAAACAAGTATAGAGTTGTTGTGCACTGTGGTAACTGGAAGTCAGGCTAAATTCCAAAAATGTAATCTTAATAGGTGTAAAAAAATCTTTAATAGGGTGTCGTCACCTATCACAATTTAACTTGAAGATACGGTACATACAGTATACCGGCAAGGTTTTCTTTTGTAAAACTAAAGTGTGAAAACAAAATAAAGCATTGAAGCTAGTTTTCCCCAAGTACTAAAACAGAAAGCAAATTTTCTGACTCACATGAATCTCAAACTTCCAGCCACTGACCGCCTCGTCTGTCAGGATTTTTGTGAAGGAGATGGTCAGACCATCTCGGAAAAACCTCTGACATGCCTCACACTTCACATCCAGTCCTGCAAAGAAAGACATCACTCATATATCTTAATCATGTAAAATGAAGGGATGTCTATGAGTAGCAATTACTCTTTCTAACCAAAAACTAGAAAATGAAAGACAAATCTTTATTCTTGACGAGCGTCACAAGATAAGCATCTGGAGTCTTGCCTTAGTCTTAAATATGAAGTGTTTATAATTTAGGTATGTATATTCCTACCTTTTTTACTCAGGTCTATAGCAGCTTCCAAGAGGACTTCTAACTCTCCTTTTGGCAAAACTGGAACAACCCAACGAGGCCTAGAAGGAACAAACCCACATGGACATAATCAACATCAACATAAAAAATGACATGGATATTAAAGGCACAATAATGGATCATGGCTACCTACCTATATCTTGCTGTATTATATGTCCTTTAAGTGAATTTTGGAGGTGGGATACAAACTTGATGAAAATACAAAGACTCTTTCACTTGATTTAATAATTTTTACTTATTAAAAAAATGTATCAATGTACTGTACTTTTTGAATATACAAAGATAAAAAAGTGAAATAGGAAGAATGAATTAAATGAAAGGATTTTGCCTTTTTACCCTTACTTTCCAAGCAGAGTAATGTTCAATTTTAAAAGTACCCACCTTGCAGACTTTCTAACCACTAAGAGCATCATAGAGCAATACTGTTTAGAGTTGATTCGCATTTTGTGTGTCATCGGCTGAAAGAAAAGTGATCTCGGATGCACCTTGTGTGCTAGCATACAAGTAAATACCTGTTGATCATGTCATCTAGCTTGGCTAGGTCAGTGTGGGGGAAGGCGGGCTCCTCCTCTTCCAGCTGAGGGGGCCCATCCCCCTGGCCCTGCTCATTTGGTGGGCTCACTGGAGAGTTCTCATTAGATGAGTTTGGAGATGATGTCTGGAAAAAGAAAATCACAAAAGACAATCAAAAACGTTTAGTACTGAAAACAAATACAAAATCATATAATCGTAAGGCTTCTATACAGTTGAATTAAGCTAGGGTTTCAGTTCACATCAGTAAAAAAAAAAAAAAAAAAAAAAAAAAAAAAAGTTATACACTTTAATAATACTATTATATACCTCAGTGTCAGAAAAAATAAAATGCCTATAAAATATAATAGTCATTACATTCGTTCAACACTGGCACAATGCAATGCGTAATGTAAGTAGTGATGCATTCTAAGGCTCTACCGAAAGCCATTTGCTACAGGCCTGATACCTTCCTCATTGTTATATATAGTAGTTGTTTTAAATAAATTCATAGAAAAAAAAAAGACATTACCAGCTATGACATTAACAGCTATGTTGTTATCAAAATGTCCCTCCCTTCCACTGGTTTATTTACTGTTGCCACAATCAGTTGTTTTTTTAAATTACATTTCAATCGAAGTTTTGGTTTCATTTTGATAGAGAACAGAAAGTAAAAGAGTAAAAGAGGATTGAGGGACATGGTGTCAAGGTAACAATGGAATTCCACAGACAAACCATATGATTGTATAGCAGTAAATGAAGATAACCATCTACACAGCAGCTTCATCACTTTCAACAACCCAAACGAAACATTTTTTTGTTGACTAAGTATTTGCATTGCACTTGTGTATACTGGGAGGAATAGAAAGAGAGCAAGACAGAGGATGAAACAATACAACAAGCTATTTGGGGATGTCCACAAAATATATTCACTATTATCCTAATTGATACCACATGACATTCTGAGGACAAACAGATTTTCCAGCTTCATATGTCTTGTATCCTCTTCTGGTCAAATTTGCTCTTCATTTGAACTCATTTAAGTTTTATGGTGGAAAAAAAACAAAACACAAAATATCAAACTGCATTAATCTTCCACCATTCTCCAAGTTGTAATCCTGATTGGGAAACTAAGATTTTTCCTGAAAGCTCAGATCTATTCAACTTGGCATTTAAATTATAATTGGCCAAAAGTTGATTTCATAAAAGTTTAAATAACAACAATAGTTTGGAGCAGGAACAAGCATACAGCCAGTTGATATACTATAATTGACACCCTGATAAGAGCTGATCCTGTGAAATTAACCTGCTCCTGAGCAGGACAGCTCTTCAGCATTGGATGGAGACATAAGTGCAAGTTGCTTTTTCTTTTCAACTTAAAAAGAAACAAAACAGCATGTGTAACATGTGGTCAATGACATGCACATAAAACCCAGGGCTGACAAACTGTACTGTAGGAGCCACCAAACCAACCTTACTGCTTGTATACTCTGTATTTGAATGTTTGTCTTGAGGTGTAAGAGACAGAGTATGTTATTAAACTAAAACAAGGTTTATAATGGAGCATAAATACTGAATTTGATAGTATGATTTTAGGAGATTTGACATAGAATAATTATGTTGTGAATAAAGGAATACAATCAGAACTTTTTGTGTTTACAATTGCCATAGTATTGTCAATGTGTTTTTTCTAAAATATCTTGTAAAAGGGATGCCTGCCAGAAACTAAAGCTATTTGGGGGGCCTTGGGGATCCTCTGCTGAAGAGAAGTACAATCTATATAATGAATGTTTTCTCTCAGTAGTATGTTTTTCCCCAAACATCACGGAAATCTGACTCACCCTGATCTGTCGAGCAAAAATTAACATTTTAAATTGTTATTATATGCATGATTTTCAACATATGTATTGTATAGGCACAGCTTATACTGCTCACCCAGTTGCCAATCAGTACTAGAGCCACCCCTAGGGAGAACAGTATGGTTAAGTGGAGTCAAAGTAAGTGAGTTTCTGAAATAAGGATGTGTGTTGAGCATCTGAGAGTCTAAGATAGTGTAAACAAAATGTAGTTTGCGAGTTGAAGACAGGAAGTTTTGTTAGTTGTGTTGGAGAGCAAGAACTATGCTATTTTTTTTGGGGGGGGGGCTGTTTAGCTGCAATCTAACAGTTAACTTCCAAGCAGGAAACTAACAGTAGTGGAGTGGACAAGCCAATGTGATGAAGCTGTTGCATACCCGCTGTTAGTTGGGTGAGTAAACAGAGGATTTAAAGGGTCTGTTCTATATCATCTCTGACTCTAGCAAAGGCCTTGTTGTCTTGATGCAGGCTACCCTGAGCTTGTTGAATAGCAGTTGCTCATGGCTTCTTTAAAATGCCCCCCATGACTTGGGAGGGGGGTGAAAGGAAAAAAAGGAATTGTTAACCTTGTTGCAATTGCCTCATTGCGCATTTCAATTGATTTTGAACTGAAACAATACATGGGGGTATCTATTTCCTGTGCTATCAAATAGAACTTTTGGGAAAAAGAGACTCAAATGAACAAGGGAAACAACATGCATAGATGAATGTGCATTTAAGCACCAACATGACCATTGTTTTTCATTATTTGATCAGCTGATGAGTGTGTATGTACATCAGTAGTGGTGTGAGCAGCTGTGGATGAGAGCGTGATACACATAGAACTAAGAGATGCACAACTGAGAAATATGAAATGTGGGGGTGTGTGGTAAAGGCTCCTTCTGCTTGGCTGACCTACATAGGCAGCTTGTCTCTCACGTCTCACCATGGCTCATCTCTAACCAACACAGGCCTGCACATGCACAAAGACACACACACACACATCCTTTATCCATCACTCAGGAGGCTCTGTTCATTGATGCTTCGCCTTCACTCTCTTTCTCCCCTTTTCCGCTCCCTCCTCCCTCCCTTTTCATCCCTTTGGGCATCTGTGTGTGGCAAGGTACGAGCAATATCTGTTAAAAGACTATGCTGCAGTGTGTGGACCAACAAAAAGAGACATCAAAATTACAATTAAATAACAGGTGTCAACTGTTATTTTATATTATGCACATGCATTTAAAACTACTACAAGAAAAAAAGAAGAGGATGGAAGTGGTAGCCAAGAGAAAAAACATAAAAAATATTGAGTAGCAATAGGACAAAATGGGGTGGGCATACTGAAAGACAGTGTGGGAATGTGTAATTGTTGAAGTTTTAGCTGAGACTGACCTGGTTCTGTGGCAGCGGGGGTTGGCTCTGAGCATCAGGTGCCTGTCCCTGGCCCTGACTGTCATTGCCCCCCACTGGAGAGCCACGCGTCGTGGCCGTCATGCTCGCCACAGGGCAGATCTTGGCAATCTTGGCCTCTTAGGGAGCGCTGGCCAGGAGGAAAATCACAGCCACCTCAGCTGTAGAGCAGAGGGAAGAGAGCCCGAACACACGAGAGAGGGACACAAGCACCTGGAGATCTGGATGTGCCGCTGAGACCATTGCATAACCTGGAGCAGGAAAGAGGGATTAAGGTCATAATTATTAGCAGGCTGCTAAAGTTGCTTGAAATACAGAAAAAACTCATTTGAACAACTGAGCTGAGCTTGGTTGTTTACCACTTTTACATTGAAAGCCACCTGACTGAAGTTCTGTGTAGAGTGAAGTCAAGAAGGTATGTTATGTGTGTCAATAGTGTTACTCAAGCCATTTTATCTAGTATGGATCACTTATTTGTATGTCATTGGATTCGAACTATTCAGTGCCAATCAAAGATCCTGGATCATTCCATCTTAATTGCAACTGACATGGTGACAAATTTAATTATCCCACTTTTACAAACCTAGATGCGCCCTGCACACATTACCAGAGATGCTTCAAAAGTCAAACATTACAACTAATTTTACTTTTTTTCCCCCCAGATATCAACTAAATTTAAGACCAAGGGAAAAAACTTGCAGTGACCCAACAGCTCATCAAGCCTTTCAATAACAATCCATCCCAAAACATGTTGCATTTCAATTACTATTTTTTTGTTTGACACAGCAGCTGTAAAAAATAACGCCTTTGGCAAGAAGTATCTCAGTTCGACAACAAACACATTGAATAGTGAAACACCCAAAAGTAAAACGTTCATTTAAACTTTGACTTTGTGTTGCACCATGTTAACTGATGCTCCCATAGTCTACAATCTAGCAGTCTGGCTAATCCATTTCAAGTCCATTCACATTCAACAGCACCATCTCAAGTTTCTGTGAGGCCAGGCAGTACTAATGCACTAATATGTAATTAGTGATGCACATTAACCAATTCCTATAAGTGCCTACCTAAGGGTTACCCAATTCTGATAAGTATCCAATCATAGATGCAGTCCTAGTTTTAAATTCTTCTATTTTATTTAAATGTGTAATTTAGGCCACCCTTATGTTAAGACACCATAGAACAGTCTGGTCTGCTATAGCTCCTGAAAATGACTGCTTATTGCAACCTGCACCTTATGCTACTTGTTTAGACCATCATTTTTATCCAGTAGAATAAAATTGTGCTCACCAAAGTCATGCCTGTGATCTGGAAACAGGGTGACATTGATACACTGAAGCCCAATGGGGCAAGAACCTGAGCGTTAAAGCAGCCAGACCAATTAAAGATAACTGGTTTGCACAAATGATCTAAATCATTTTATTAAGTAAAACCTGCAATGTCAGTAATACCTCCACATCGCACAGAAAATTGTGTATGAGCATGCAACTATGATAAGCAGGATGGGTCAAAGTTGAGTCAGGAAGTTGATCTGTAAACAAAGGGTGGTGTCAGATGGTCAAAATGTGAGACCCGTGGTCATCATCACCATTTGGAAAACAAAATCGGAAAACAAATTATACAAAGACGTCACTTGTATGATGTAAGAAGCTGTAAAAGCAAGCAACAGAGAGAGAGAGTGTCCATGAGTATTTTGATCTACATTTCTCTAGCACCACTGTGTCCTTCTGCCTACATACATTGACAGTTTTAACGGAACAAGCCACTGGAACAGAAAAACTAATTTAAGTAGGTTGTAAACAAATCAAGAGATACCAGGCTAACCCAAAACTTGAGCATCGTTATTATTATTGACAACTGGTTGCTAATGCTATAACAACAGTTACTTGTATGTGACTTACAACTTAACACGGGTGTACTGACTTGGATGATTTCACCTTTGGTGACCATACATCTATTTATAGGCACAAACGGTCAAAACGTATGTTTCGTTGGTCTATTGCACGGTCTTCCTAAGGGCAGTGCAACTGCATTATTTCCTATTTTGCAAATTATCACAAAAGACAAACCCTGGCCAAAATCTTCACAATGCTTTATGGTTTTGCCGAGAAACGAAATGTCACATCATTTATCCGAGGCTATCAGTGAAACCACTCGCTAACGTTAGCTAGCCATCTACTAATGGGGGAAGACTGTGGGTTATGGCCATGACGCACAAACACAGGGTTATCCTTCATCAAAAGTTAATTGTCAAAAAAAGTCATACATGGTTGAAATAATATATTAATTAATATTAATGGGAGGTGCAGCTGCGGCCTTTTGGACTGAACCTGCCGTACAACGTTAGTGTTATTAAAACATTCAAAAAATTCGGTCATGTAACAGCGTGTTACCTCGAAATGTGACACAATACAAACTGCCCAGGTGCATATATAAGTCACAAGGCAACGTTACATAACAACCGGTAACAAGCTAGCGTTAACAGCTGGTGGATTGTAGTTAGTTAACGCCTGCTGTTAGCTAGCTGCGGCAACTAAAGATCCACCCAGACAGCAGAGCAGCGAAGGCCTCTCGTCCAGAAACCACGCAGGCCTCATGATTCGCTCGGGCCGGACTTTATACGAGCCCGTTTAACCCAATGCTACATAACTGACCAGCTTAAGCACATGCAGGGTTTGGGTTAATACCCTACGTTTAAATAATAATAATAATTAGCAATCTCACATCATTATTGTTACCCAACTATGTTCCCGAGTCGCCATTTGCAATGAGCGGCGGCCGTGCTAACGTGCTAACGAGCAGTAATCTACTCGTTACGGTTAGCCGTTAGCTAGCAGGGAGTAAACACCCGAAATGCATTTAGCTAACATTTCTATTTTGACAAGCGGCTTGCTGATATGACTCGACAATTAAGTCCTGCTATATACATATCATATATTCTGCGACTAAGCTCAACTTTTCAACAATTATCCGCATTCACACCAAGTTAAACTAGCTAGCTGATAGCCGATAACGTAAAATACGTTAAGTGACAGGGGATTCGTCTATTTCCTGAAATGCACCAGCGTTCTAACCTGTAACGTTATAATTTAACTCCAACTTATAAGTTATGTGAAACAACCTGAAATGAGAGCATGAAAAGCCCAAATTGTATAAAATATTATCAGTAAAATAGCTTGATAATGCAATTACTGATTAAACTAAAAAACTGTGGGCTGAAGATAACCGGATTCCAGTAACTTGTAAACATGAACCGTTTAAAAGGAAAATGTCGCTTTCTTCTGTATGTAGACAGAGCCCGAAGACCATTTGCGGTTAGCTGAGCGTTAGCCTCGGTAGGCTAAAAGCAGACTACACGCAACGTTAACGCCATGAATTGCAGTTTAATCGCGTTGACATTGTCACAGTTTCGGCAGGCTGTCGCTAATGGGTTCGAATGCACCGGCGACCGGATAACACAAGTCCCAGAAATGCAGTAACTCGCCGTTACCTTGCATCCAGCAGCCAGCTGACGCTAACACCAGAGCTAACAATCCCCTCTAGCGAGCTAGTTTGCTAACAACTCACCAGGAATTTGATATGACTTCCCTCCTCTATTCTCGGGCTACGTCCAGCCTTCAACGATGGTGTCGTCGTATATTACATAAACGTGGCCTATATCGGTGACAGTTTCGCCGGGACCCAAAACCTGATACTAGAAAGATCTGATTCCTACGGGTTTTTTTCCTTCCTCTGCTTCTGGGTGTTTTTCCTGCGTCACCGGCGCGGTAACAGCCCCCTGCCTTACTCTTATCTAGTCCGATGTCTGGGGCTTGTCACCTCGGTCCCAGCGCTCAGTCACAACTTGAATCAGTTCAACATGGCGGAAGCGCAGTCGGATACAAATGCTGTTCAATTAAAAAAAAAGGGGGCCAGAAGGATGTGTGTGAAAATCCCCAACAATCAGCGTTGTCTATGGGCTAGTTTGCACCGCTAACTGAGAGCAGCTCTCTGCAAACACAGCATCAGCTGAATGGAAAAAAGGGCATAAAAAAACTCTCTCAATTCCTATGAATCCGATTCCAGGATTTCAAATTCCGGAGTTTAAGTCGAACCGAGCGAAAAGAAAGCGGACCGACTTGGCGGATTTGGATATATCGCCCCCCTACCGCAGGGGGTGGTCACACATGAACACAGCGCCTATATTGTTGTTATAAAATCTCCCCCCCACATGAGCAATATCTTTATCTTGAGGGGTTGATTCAACTCTGCTAATATTTGAAGGTATATATATATATATATATATATATATATATATATATATATATATATATATATATATATATATATATATATATAAAAGACTAATTTAAGGTAATACTGTTCAAAATTAATCATCATTTTCTTAAGTAGTATTTTTTTTTACTAGTCACTGTCAAAAATATGTAGCATACATGCCTGTTGTTTTTCAAAATATATGCAAATATGCAAAAACAATTATTATTATGTTGTTAAAATCCTCAAATGCCAAGGCCAATTGTAGGGGGGAAAAACAACATTTTCAGTACTTGTTTATAAATATTTAGCTCTCTGGTGTATGACCACCCACTCATTCTGGCCTTTTCTGTAGTGTTGCTGGATCCATTTAGCCACCCCGTTTCCTCCTCCTTCAACTAGGGTCCATATGACATCTACTTCATGCTCATTTACGATTCCAGAGTCGATAAATATGCAAATATATTTCATTGAGTTCAGTATCTTTATAGTCCCAATTGGGAAATTTGCAGACAACATCACAAAACTCATTCAAAATACAACTAAGAGACAGAAGGGATTTACACTTATGTTACACATGCCTGTTTTGCATACATATTGCACGTTGCACATAAGTTATTTCAGAAGTTTAACTACTTAATAGAAGTCTACTGTTTGACTGTTAGGTCCATTCTCAGTGTTCGCTGGAGGTTTCAGGTTTCAGCATTGCACTTGTGTAAGGAGAATATGAGATCAGGACCATTTGTGATGTAAAAAATGATGTTCAAGAAACAAGATTAGCTAGAGATTAACTTTATAGAAATTAATGGCACAGAAGATCCATGAAAGTAGAGATATAGAAACAATATATTCATTTAAATTATATAGTGACGTTGCTATGGATAAGGTAAGGCAACTAAAACACTGGCTAAATATAGGGACAAATTATGGTCATGATATTGGTGAAACCACCTGTTTGGAGGTCACAAGGCCGGAGCCCCTATTATATATTATACATACTGTACATACTTACTGTCTATATATAGGTAACATATCCCTTTTCACCATTTATTTATCTCAGGAGTTGCAGTGTGTACTATTTGCATCCTGTTTACAGTTCACGGAAATGGTTTCACCATACATTCATTCCTTGTTTATATTTCTAAAGACTGTGCTGCTATTTTGTGTAAGCACACGGAGACCCAATGATTCTGATTATGTTATCCTTCCTGTTTCTTTTCCGCCTTCTGTGTTGCATGCTACTATTGTAAATACATAGCTCTCACTTAATTCTGTGGATAATGATGTGTAATAATTATGTTTTTACAAGTGCAGTTAGAACCAGGGCCTCAGGATCAGATACTAATGCTAGAATCACCTTATGGCTCTCATCGTGGCAGTTAATATGGCGCCTTAGTGGTGTATTTCCCCATTTACTCAGGCTGTTATAATAATTGCATTACCACAACAAACCAATTGTCACAGAGGGAATGCAAGGACACAGGGGTAGGCCATGCTTCGGATCACAAGTTCAATGAGGTTTGTCAAGTATTTATTCACAGTAGTTATTTTCCAGTTTCTGTGATCACTTTAATAAACTATTACACAGGTTTACTACTTCTCTAGCTGGTCTTGAATTTCTCCCTAATTCACTACACCTGCTGTCTACGCAGTACAGTGCACATAAATCCATTATAATAGCCCTGGAAAAAAATAACTTACTCAAAATCTTGGTTTTAGTTGAGACTGGTCACCCAAATAATGATCTAATGGAGCTAGGTCAACACTGAAAAAACAAACAAACACAGAAACACCATAAACTAAACCTTTTAATATTTCCATAGAGTTGAATAAACCCTTCAAGATAAATATATTGTTCACAAAGATAGTATTTCTAAAAGGGAAATTGCTATTAATCTATAATTGTGCATATATTTTTTTAATATATATATAATTAAAAAACTACTTTCAGCTTAGATGCTCCCGTTAGGAATTGAGGCATTAGAAGGCATCATTAATTTATAATCAATTCTTCACTTTGTGTATATAAATGCACTGCACTTAGACCTTGGAAAAGTGCAGGAACTGAAATGCTTTTGGCATTAATGTCTAACACTGCTGGATGTAATAAATGTACCTGGTACAAGTATTGATTTCTTTTAACAGCAAAAGGAGAATGTATTTTGTAATAGATTATATATGTTTTAATTTATCGTCCTTTTAGGTATATATGTGTTGCAGTGTTACAACCTTACACAGCTGTGTTTAAACTGTTTTTGTTTAGTGTGCCTATAGCTTTAATTGTGCCTATATCTTTGTTTTTATTTCAACAGTATATTATGTGAGCAAAAGCCATTTGAAATGAAAAAAACGTACTGGGGAAAGCTTTATTTATTTGACTCTCGCTCCTCGGGGCTCCCGTCTTGGTTTTCTCTCCCACCGCCGGTTCAACTTATTTCCCGACAGCAAAGATGGCGGCTGAGCGGCGTTGAGTCTTCTCAGTAATGAGTTACCGAATTTTGTGTATTCGCTGACTTCTTACGCCAAACCAGGAAAGTCCATGCAGAGAAATTCGCCTTCCGAGAGAGGGAGAGATGTTGTGAGACCACGAAAAAGGATCGTCTTCACAGGGATTTCGCCCGCTACGACTCGCTCGATAAGTCTTCCGTTGTAGCGCTGGGTGCAGCGTCGCCGTTCCTGCTAGCTTAGCCGACGCTAAATCGTTTAAAATGGCTCCGGTGCAGATCGGGTCAGACGGGCAGCTCGTCCCGCTCGGAGGTCCGGTTGTCTCGGGTCCTCAGCCACCGCAACCCGGGGCTCCGGCCACGCAGGGGGTGCGACTGAGCCTGCTCATTGAGTTTCTTCTCCAGAGGACCTACCATGAAATCACCCTGCTGGCGGAACTGTAAGTAAGACGCTGTAGGCCTCAAAGCTAACCGGGATAACGGTTCGGCTAATTAGCTAACATCAGTAAACTCCAGAGGATGCTTCTATTCTAGCCTCTGTGGTGCACCATAATAGGCTCTTCCAACGTCCACTGGTGGCTCCAATGGTGACATGCGGAGATGCTTTTTCGTTTTAAACGTCGGCAAAAGCTTTTAATTTAGAGTTTAATACAATAGAAAGCACAGAAGTTGTACTGATGTGAAGATGTGAGGGGGCGTACCGGTAAACAACACACCTGCATTTTTATGACCCTTATAGCCAGTGGTAAAGGAATGTCTTTCAGCACTTTTTACCGTAGTAAAAGTATTAATACCAGGATTTAAATATATTTCAATACGATAGTTCTTCAGAGCTCTACTTAACAGATATACGTATAGTATTATTTTAATTAAATAATATAATACAAAACTTAAACGGCGTGTTTTGCAGAATAGGTTGTGACAGATTTATTATATTATTGACAGTTCATATTCTAAGCAGCAGTGGAGCTACTTCATAAGGATAGGAAAGAAAAAAGAAACAGCCTCAGATATTATATATATATATATATATATATTTATTTATTTATTTTTTTCAAAAATGTTTCTTCATTCTTTGGTAAAACCTCATATGAGTGACTACTAAAACTTGACATGTAAAAAATGGAGTAGAAGTATCATATAGTAAAAAAAAAAATACCTGAGTACAATTTGAATGTACTTGTACTTAAGTGTGATAAGATCATATCATATAAATGTACTAAGTTACAATTTACTGTTATAGATAATGATTGGAAAGATGAGAGATGCAACAAAAATCTGATACATCAGCTTGATGATGGAGAACTTAACATGGATTTGGTGTACATTTTTTTCTCACACTGGTACATTGTCTCTCTTCAAATGAAGAAGCTTTTAACCAAGGATGCACACATTTTAAGAAGCTATTAGTATATTGGGCTGCTGCTGCTGTACTTGATAGATGAGGTAAAAATGGCAATAATCAATGGTTTTAATGTTCTCCTTTCAGACTTCCCAGAAAAACAGACATGGAGAGGTAGGTTTCTTCTTTTTAACATAGTTATCATTTCATGCTTTTTGTTGAGATGCTTTTTTTTTAAAATTTAGTATAACTTTTTATTCTCAAACCCAATTTCAGGAAAATCGAGATTGTCCAGTTTGCCAGCCGTACCAGACAGCTGTTTGTGCGTCTCTTAGCCCTCGTGAAGTGGGCAAGCAATGCAGGGAAAGTTGAAAAGTGTGCGGTACGTGTGTTTATTGCCATCATAATCACTGAATGTAATAGTTGTGTAGAAGTGGATTTTAATAATACAACACACCTGAACCTGCACTGACCCTCTCTCACACGGTATCTATGGTAACAGATGATTTCCAGCTTCCTGGATCAGCAGACCATTTTGTTTGTGGATACGGCTGATAGGCTTGCATCACTGGCCAGAGATGCCCTGGTACATGCACGTTTACCCAGCTTTGCCATACCCTTTGCCATCGATGTACTCACAACAGGGTCGTACCCACGCTTGCCAACCTGCATACGAGTAAGTCCAGTATTTAATCTCTCTTCCCTGCTTGCTCTGACTATTGCTCCCCAGTCTAGTATGAAAAGATGCTGTGAGATCAAACTTGTCACTTCACTAAATTTCCGCTCTTCCCCTATTTTGTGTAGGATAAAATCATTCCTCCAGACCCCATCACTAAGTCTGAGAAACAAACCACCCTGAACCAGCTTAATCAGATTCTACGGCACCGCCTTGTCACCACAGACTTACCTCCTCAGTTAGCCAACCTCACTGTCGGTAAGCAGTATGTGTAAAATCCATTTAAATTTGCCATTGTTACAAATTCTGTAGTAGCTTTTTTTCCACATAATCAGATGACATTGAATAGGATGTTTGGATATGCATTTTAAATGTGCTAATATGGACCCGACTTGGATATTATTTTATGATTTAAACTTCTACTTAATAAAAGTGCTGCAGTAAGATAACTTTGTAAATCATCACAGAAATACATAGAGACTCCCAACTGCCATTAATGTTTAATTATTTTATGGGCCTTTTACAATTTCATTCTATAGTTTTGCTTTGAGATGTGATTGATAATGTTTCCAGTAAAAGAACAAGAAAGTAATAATAAATGTTTGCATTTCAACAAAAGAAAAAAAAAACGGAAACCTTTTCCCATTTGTGTAGCTAATGGACGTGTAAAGTTTCGTGTGGAAGGCGAGTTTGAGGCCACTCTAACAGTGATGGGAGATGACCCAGATATTCCCTGGAGGCTGCTGAAGCTGGAGATTCTGGTAGAGGACAAAGAAACTGGAGGTAAGGCATCCACCCATCTATCCACACCACAACTGTCAATCTAGAAACAGGTTGACAATATACTTCTTCACTACTTTATTTTTGGTTTTTACTTAATCCTAGCTAACTCTTAATTGGTCTTTGTCTATTTCCACTCTCCAATCATTCTTCTCTCCATTCATACTGACAGATGGCCGAACCTTGGTCCACAGTTTGCAGGTGAACTTCATCCATGAATTGGTCCAGGCACGTCTATGTGCGGATGAAAAACCCCTACAGGACATGTACAACTGCTTGCGTATCCTTTCCTTATCTTTGTCTTGTCTGTCAATGCGCATTCACAGGCTTTTTGTATACATCCTGCCTGCCTTCACTTGGCCTGTGTCCCAGTCTGCTGTGAACTACTGCAGTAGGGCGGGAGTGTGTGTCGGGGCATATAGAGTATTGACTGGTCAAGCGCACGAGTGCAGCATTACAATGAGAAACACAGCTGCAGAATTAAATCCTACTTAGACCCTCTTCGTTCATTCATTCTCAAACAACACAACTACCCTTTGTTAATGTTAGGGAAAGAGCAGCAGCAGCAGTCTAACCATTACCTGTCACTTAGCTGTTTCAAGTCGGGTGTAATTATTCTCTATGGCGATGTGTGTTTTAACACCTCTTGATACTGTACTTAGAAGCCATGAAATGACAGGCTGTACTTAAACTACAAAAAACCATTGAAGTATAATAGAAAGGTGGGGATTTGTTATCTCATACCACTTGTCACTCTGTGGTTCAATTTAGCCATTAGACACAGGAAAACAGAAACTGCTTGTTAGCTTTTCTGCTAACATCATATATATTCTAATCAAGCATGCGAGCTGAGAATGACTGTGCTAATCACAATGCTAATCAGTACATCTCTGCTCTGCCTTTCCCCCACCATCACTAGCAGTGCAGCTTACCGTGTCAAAGAGCTGTCTGTATTGGGCACAAATGCCCCTTTTATCAACAGTGTAGGTGGGTAGGAGGGTAGTGTAGGGGGATATGTGTCTTGAGTGTGTTTTGAATGCTAATTGGAAAAATGTGTATGATACTTCATCTCTGCTCACCTGGACTTAGTATTTCCCATGCTGTGTTGTCTTCTTTAACTGCATTTTTTTCCAGACTCCTTCTGTCTGTCACTGCAGCTTGAGGTGCTCCACTCTCAGACTTTGATGCTGATCAGAGAGCGATGGGGAGACCTGGTGCAGGAGGAGAGATATGTGCCTGCAAAATACCTCACACTCACTGTCTGGAAGTAAGACTGGATAGCACACTTATATGTATAGATGGATATGCATTTACTCAATTACCTGCCCTGTAAACACAAATGGTGCATCTACTTTGAGTTGAAAAAAAATATCTAAATGCATTCATACTGTTTTTTTCTCTTTCTTTTTTCTTGTTTCTCCAGCCAACAGGTGTTGGGTAGAAAAACCGGTACAGCACCAGTGCATAAAGTCACTATCAAGATTGATGAATCGGATGGCTCTAAGCCACTGCAAATCTCTCATGAACCTCCTCTCCCTGTATGTGACTCAAAATTAATGGAGAGAGCTATGAAGGCAAGTCGCACATCTTTCAATGAATGTTTTCAGTGTTATATACAGTTTGAGGCAGTACAAATGTGTATCTTACAATTTGATAAAGTTAGATTTTCTCTCTTTCTTATTTAGATTGACCATCTGTCAGTAGAGAAGCTTTTGATTGACAGTGTTCATGCACGGGCCCATCAAAAGCTACTGGAATTGAAGGCCATCCTGAAGACCAGCAATCCCAGTGACAACTGTATGTATTTATTTTAAATTCACACATTTTTAGGTATCTATTGCACAAACCTGCAGAAATCATTTTTTCCTTCCATGTTTTGTGTCAAGAGGTAATTGAGTGTGTTTCTGTGTTTTTCAGCATTCATCGAGACTGCTTTACCCACACTTGTCGTTCCAATACTTGAGCCATGTGGTCGCTCAGAGTGTCTACATATTTTTGTGGACCTGCACTCTGGCATGTTCCAGCCCATGCTGTATGGTTTAGGTAAGTGAGACTAAATATACATTCTTAACAATAAATGAAGAATAGTGCAGTGCCTGTTAGAAACTACCCATTAGCCAAATGGCACCAAATTTGTCATGGTCACCCAGTGGTCACCCATGGTCAAAAGTGTTGAGAAGATAACAGCAGCTGCAATAACATGAGTAAAAAAAACTATAAACAAAATATACAATAAAAAATTACTGATTATGGTATTGATTAAATGTAATTTCCAGCAAATTTTAACACTAATGCGATATACAGATAACCTTGATAATTTTGGTCATCACAATTGTGATTTAAAATTTTTATACCAACACCTCTCTATTAGTAATACACCTGCCAAGTGTAATGTTGATTCAACGGTTGTCAAGGCATATAAGGAACACAGAGATCAGTGTTGGATATTCCTGTAATTTTATATAGAGACATACAAGTATAATCCGCCAGTGGTAATGGTTTAACTTTTTTTTAATGTTTCTCATTGTGTCACAGTTAAGGAATTCTGCAAAAATAATTTAATTTCAGACTTTGTTTCACTGTTCTACTTGTAGTGCTTTGTATCCTCTGTTGAACTAATAATATTCTCTTACTCCAGATCAGTCCATGCTGGATGACATTGAAAAGACCATCAATGATGATATGAAACGCATTATATCTTGGCTTCAACAGCTAAGGTAAGTAAACCCTCCTCAATTTTAAAGTTGGTGTAAACATGAAATATGTTTTCCAAGCAGTCAGGCTCCATAGATACAGATGATAAGGAGGAAAAAAGCTAAAAGTAGGAAACTATTTGTTGTATAAAATTGACAGCAGTATTATGTAGCAGTAGCTGTCATTTCTATACTTGGCTAAGCTAGAGGCAAGATAACTGTACTGTTGAATTGCCCAACTGTGAGAGTATTGCACTGGTCAACAGTGTGAATGCATGGAGGAGTATATGAAGCGGAAACTATTTGCATCTCAGCTTCCATTTAGAGACTGATTCTCTCTTTCTCTCTCTGTGGCTAGGTTCTGGTTGGGGGAGCAGCGTTGTCGACAGTCCGTGAAGCACCTTCCCACCGTGTGTGCCGATGTCCTTCACCTCTCCAACTCCGCTTCTCACCCAGTTGGCAACTTGTCCAAACACAAACTCTTCATCAAGCTCACACGGCTTCCACAGTACTACATTGTGGGTTTCTTGCCAATACTCTGTTCATAGCTAATCTAAAATTACTATAAGAAAATACTCCTTCCATTTTTTTTGTAGCATCCCCTCTCATTTTTCATATGTCACTTGTTTGTGTTTACTTTTGTAGGTGGTGGAAATGCTTGAAGTACCAAGCAGTCCTACAGCTTTGCAGTACAAGTACTCCTTCCTGTCTGTATCTCAGTTGGAAGGAGAAGATGGACCCATGTGTGCACAACTTCTGCAGCATTTCAAGCCCAACCTAGAACATCTTGTCCAGGACACAACAGGCAGAGGAGCCCGACCTGGAACTAAGAGAAAGGCAGTCAGTGCAAGAGTACATAAATTATTTTATCATACACTTATTCTTTTTGTTGGTTTTAAGTTGTTGGTGCTGGGATTTGAGCTTAGAACTATTACTACTATCCAGATTTTAGTACTACTGTTCAGTTATTAAAGGCACATTTTTTTTCTTCTTTTTATTTTGTAGGTGTCTGGAGATCAGGGGGACCCAGAGCCAAAGAAGCCAAAGCGGTCTGGGGAAATGTGTGCCTTCAATAAGGAGCTGGCTCACTTAGTGGCGATGTGTGATACCAACATGCCTTTCATTGGCTTAAGAACAGAGGTAACTAACAGTATTTTGACAATTTTACATTAGCAAACACAGGGCACATTGGAGAAAAGGGTTTGTAAAAAAACAATCTTGATTTTGTGAAAATATCCTGATATTTACACAATATTGGAAATCTCCTAAAGCTTCTTCTTTAATAAAGACATCAAGCTTGGCATTAGCTAATGTTGCATGTCTGTGTCTGTCTCTGTAGCTCTCCAACATGGAGATTCCAAACCAGGGTGTCCAAGTGGAAGGAGATGGCAGCAGTCATGCCATACGTCTACTAAAGTAATATTCATAAGAACATATCCATCCATTTATGCACATGTACTGTATATTGGCAGCCAAAGAAAATGTTCATTGAAAGTATGAAAGCCTGACAAACTGTAATTAAATCATTGCAACTCTAAAATATATATCTGTTTCAATCCTGCAGGATTCCTTCTTGTAAAGGCGTAGGAGAGGAGACCAGGAGAGCTTTGGAGCGTTCCCTTCTGGACTCTACCATCCGCCTGCAGGGCAGGAACAACAGAACATGGGTGGCTGAACTGGTGCTGGCCAACTGCCCACTCAATAGCACACACAGCAAGGAGCAAGGTACATGCCAAAAATACATCACATGTTCCCATTTCATAACTATTTTTTTTTATCAATTTGTAAATCAAGATATAACACCAAACTATTTAAACTGCCAGTTGCACTTTTTCATGTTTTAAACATAAATTATGGCTGAATTCTAAACATTGTACCTTTTTGCATCCAGATTGTCATAATACCCTATGGCATAATAGGGTATTTGCTCTTTCAGCAAAAGTCTGCATCTGCTACATGACCCACATAAATTAACCTGAAATCTGTCTTCCCTCTCAGCCTCCACACGGCACGTGTATCTCACCTATGAAAACCCTCTGTCTGAGCCCGTAGGAGGGCGGAAGGTTGTAGAGATGTTCCTTAATGACTGGAATGCCATCAGTCAACTGTACCAGTGTGTCCTCAACTTCTCCCGTGCACTGCCAGGTATGTGTAAATTCATCTGTAAAGCAAATCAATAAATGCATGGCCTTTGGATAAAGTCTACTATCAGTAAACTTTTTGTTACTGGCCATTTGGTTGCAGGTGCATGGAGTTAGAATAAAAAAGATGCATGCGAATAATTACATATATTACCAAAGTTTAGTTGAGAATTTCCTCAGTCAAACTTCACTCACTCACTCAAGTCACTACATTGTGACATCTTCCCTCCAGAGATGCCATCTTATCTGAGTCTGTTCTCAGAGGTGCGGCTGTATAACTACCGTAAGCTGGTGCTGTGCTACGGCACCACCAAAGGCAGCTCCGTCACTATCCAGTGGAACTCAAACAGCCACCGTTTCCACCTGGCCCTGGGCACCGTGGGGCCAAACTCTGGCTGTTCCAATTGTCACAATATCATCCTCCACCAACTCCAGGAGATGTTCAACAAGAATCCAAACGTGATGCAGCTGCTGCAGGTACACAGGAACAGGGTTGAGAAAATGCGGCAAACACACATGTATGCACTTGGTATTACACTTTGTTTTTGCAGGATACTAATTTAACTTGTAGACAAGGCAATATGTGACTCAGGTTTGCTTTATCTAAAGGAGTCGCATGGCAAAAAAAAAAACTTGGAACCACTGACTTATATCTGCTGTTACTTCAAAAGGGTGCTGTGCTTTTTTTCCCCCCCAGGTGCTTTCTGACACACAGGCCCCTCTGAATGCTATCAACAAGCTACCAACAGTGCCCATGCTGGGCCTGACCCAGCGTACCAACACTGCCTATCAGTGCTTCTCCATCCTGCCCCAGTCACCCACACACATCCGACTGGCGTTCCGGAACATGTACTGCATCGATATCTACTGCCGCAGCCGTGGTGTAGTAGCCATTAGAGACGGAGCATACAGTCTCTTTGACAATATGAAGATTGTAGAGGGCTTCTACCCTGCTCCAGGACTCAAGGTAAACAAGCCATAGAAGCAAAACAATGGCATCCAGCTACTCAAATTCTCAAGAACGGAGATAGATTTTGTTTAAACTGACATCCCATGCATACAATGTTAGTGTTATGAGTGCTGTGAGCATATTAATGTGGGCCCTGCTTGACAGATCCTTCTCTTATTAGCACAATGTGTCCAACTGGATAAGAGCATTCCTGCATTATTTTTCTTGTGACTGTTTACATAAATGCTTATGGTGTGTATTATAAACATAATGAGCATTGTTTAGTTATCACTCTTCTATGTTTGAAGGCTTCTAGGAAAAGCCTTTCAGTTATGCTGCTTGTCAGTTCAATTTCTAAACAAAGATTATTATGTTTATAATACAAGTCAATACTTTCGCAGCACTGAATTCTGCCCATATCTTTGTCTGTTCTAGACATTCCTGAACATGTTTGTAGACAGCAATCAGGATGCTCGCAGGCGTTCTGTCAATGAAGATGATAACCCACCATCGCCGGTGGGCGTTGACATGGACAACCTAATGAATCAGCTGCAAGCTCCACAGCAGCCACAGACGATGCGGGGGGGTGCAGGAGGGGTCTACCCTCCTCTTACTTCACCGCCACCAAATTACCACGCCAACGTAACTCCTTCACCATCCATGATGCCCACACAGTCACCAGGTAATGAGTGTTTAGTGTTTGTCAGAGAATGTGTGAATGAATATCACCATGTCATTTGAGCTTGTCACCTTGTCATACAGCATTATGACCAACAGATCATTGTTTTTGAATATATCACATCACTGTCATCAACCTCCGTGCTCACCTGTGCCTTTGTTGCAACAGCGTGCGCATGTTCAAGAGAGAACAAAGGACAAGCAATGATGTGTGCCCATGTTAAATTCTGCAAAACCATGAGATCAGTTGTGTTTTCATGCAACATGCACACACCTCACAGCCAAGAGGGAACAAAGCATGCATTTAGTCCCACTCCTTCCTTTCTGCTCCATCTCAGTCCACCAGCCAGAGACTACAGCCCTTCCGCCCAGCTTTAGCATGTGTGTACATGAGTGAATGAGTGTGACTGTGTGTGTGTGTGAGACTGTGTGTGTGTGTGTGTGAGGAGAACCTCCGTGTCTGACGAGATATGGTGTGTGTGTATGTGTGTGTGCAGGGAACATCCATGCCTCTGGCTCCCCTAGTGGAGCTCTGAGGGCACCTTCTCCTTTCGGGCCCACCCCATCTCCGTCTTCTCTGGGCATAGCCATGGGCCCAACCAGCTTTGCCAGTCCCCACGGTAAGCAGCACAGTGGCCGTAAATGCTGGCCTGGTGGTAATTCTGGTCTGCTGGGTGGCTGGAAAGGACTGAACTGAACATCTTCACTAGCCAAACTAGCAAGCAAGCACATGACAAATAGCCTCTAAAGAGTGGGCACACATTGTTGTATTTATCTGTATCTGTTTTATCTGTTGAGTGTTAGTGCGACTCTGATGCCTGTCCTTTACCTTAGGTGCTCTGGACCCCAGCTCTCCATATGCCATGGTGTCACCCAGCCATAGGGGACAGTGGCCAGGCTCACCCCAGGTCTCAGGGCCTTCTCCTGGGGCAAGGATCCATGGCATGTCCCCTGGTAACCCTTCGCTGCATTCACCTATCCCTGACCCTCATTCTCCACGTGCTGGAACCAGTAAGTACTGCTCTCTCTGTATTGCTTTAGGTGATTTAAAAAATTAACTTTTCTCCAGTCTTTTGCTACTTTTTTGTGTAAATCTGTCTTTTCTTTTTTTTATTTAGGTTCACAAGTCATGCCTACCAGTATGCCTCCACCCCGCAAGCTACCTCAGCGCCCCTGGGCTGCCTCCATTCCTACTATCCTCACCCACAATGCCTTGCATGTGCTTCTGCTCCCCTCACCCACTCCCTGCCTGGTGCCTGGCCTGGCAGGAAGCTACCTCTGTTCGCCATTGGAGCGCTTCCTTGGGTCAGTCATTATGAGACGCCACCTGCAGAGGATCATACAGCAGGAGGCCAACGTGAGTCGTGCGCTAAAAATTCTATTAGGAGAAATTTTTCCAGTGATACTATCTGTGATACACTTCACTCACCGTCCCCTACGCTGTCACATTTTCTCCAGTTATCTATCGTGAACTCTAATGAGCCTGGGGTGATCATGTTCAAGACGGACGTGCTCAAGTGCCGTGTTGCTCTCAACCCAAAGAACTACCAGACACTGCAGCTCAAAGTTACTCCAGAAAATACAGGTCCTTGGTCACCGGACGAGCTTCAGGTGCTGGAAAAG
The DNA here is from genome assembly GCA_036785175.1 of Eupleurogrammus muticus. Lineage (NCBI taxonomy): Eukaryota > Metazoa > Chordata > Actinopteri > Scombriformes > Trichiuridae > Eupleurogrammus > Eupleurogrammus muticus. The sequence continues at coordinate 951,332 of JAYKQN010000001.1, read as the reverse complement.
TTTTTTGAGACACGGGTAAGTATAGGCAACTCATGTTTAAAGCCCAATTAATAAATCATCCAAACATATAAGTGAAGAATGTTGAAAACTTGATCAAAATTGTTAATTAGATAGTGACAAACCGGTTCCAATCTTGCATTTAGATTTTTTTAAAATAGTAATAGCTTCTACTTTTTTTTTTTTCACTTGTATCATTGTATTGTGCCTCTAAGGCCATTCACATTGGAAGATATGGGCCACTCCTACTTAGTTATGCTATTGAGTAATCTTCTTTTGCCCTCTTTTCTAGGTTGCTGGTCCACCCTTCAAATATAACACTTTGAATGCCTTCACAAAGCTGCTGGGGGCACCCACTAACATCCTTAGGGACTGTGTGCGCATCATGAAGCTTGAACTGGTAGGCCTTTTTTTGTATTTTACCGGTCCTTGGTGTAATGGTCTTGCCAACTATCACAATTTGGTTTCAAAATCATTTCTTTTTGCATTAATGCAATTTGTCATTTTTATGTTCCCAAAATGATTTTAGAAGGTTAGTGAACTAAAGTATTTGCCAACCTTTTGTTCCTGTGCTACAAAATAATAGAAATGTTTTTTTTCATGTTAGCTGGGTTAACAGATTTTAATCAAAGTGCTTTTCCTATATGGTTGTTGCAATAGAATCTTCACATCTATGTCCTGTAAATTCATGAATATGCAAACTCAACGAGATCTGTCCCAATTGTTATCCAAGGTGTCAAATGATGGCAACAAGATATGTGTCTGTGTGCATGTGTGTGTGTCTCTGGTTGTATGAAAGATAAAATGTGATCACTTAAACCTTTACCATTCCTTTTCTATAGTTCCCAGACCAAGCTGCACAGCTGAAGTGGAATGTGCAGTTCTGTCTCACCATCCCCCCCAGCGCTCCTCCCATTGCTCCCCCCGGAACCATCGCAGTGGTGCTCAAGTCCAAGATGCTGTTCTTTGTACGTATCGGCAGTGCCTCGCCGTTTGCTTCCCACAACCAGGACACAAATCATGTCGCTGTGTAGCAGCATTTGTAACACCGTGTTTGTTTCCCCCACAGTTGCAGCTAACTCAGCGTATCCCGGTGCCGCAAGAGCCGGTGAGCATTATCGTGCCCATCGTGTACGACATGGCCACTGGCCTCACGCAGCAGGCCGACATCCCCCGACAGCCCAGCTCATCTGGAGCCGCAGCGCTTATGGTTTCTAATATCCTTAAGAGATTCAATGAACTGCACCCTGCCAGACAAGGTGAGACTCTCAGCTGATGAATAATTTACAGTCCTGGAAAACGCATATCAAATTTCCTATACAGAAACTGACAACTACGTTCCGTTCTGTTACCATGACTCCACTTTTGCTAACCCCGGGTATTTTCTCCCACTCAGGTGAGTGTACGATATTCGCGTCTGTTCATGAGCTGATGGCAAACCTCACTCTGCCCCCTGGTACTCGTCAATAAAAGCGATGCACTCAGAGCCGGAACTGGAAATCAACTGGAGTCCCTCTGCGACAGAGGTTGGGCCCATCACTGAACGGAGAAGAAAACCAAGAATAACCACTCTGGTCCCAAGATGTCAAAACCCAGCATGTGCCCTCTCTGCTTCCACCACTGGACTTTTGACTTGATGTATAGTTGCTGTTATGAAAGGGAGTAAAATGTGTACAGTTGTGGACCAGCGTTTATTCTTGATACAGGATTACAAACAAGATTTGCCAATAAGGTATATTTTGGACAAGGGAGTCATTTGATGCATAAGGATATAAATGTTATTTTTTCCTCCAGGTGCACTTGTAAATCTATTGAATTAAGGTTGTTTACGAAAATATGTACATTGTTGTATATTTGAGTGTTGAAAAGAATCAGGTGAGTTAGATTTTTTGCTAGAAAATTATCTTCAGTTTTTTTTTTTATAACGCCATACTGATATTATTATAGTATCAGGAGATATATTACCTTAGCACACTATTTAAATGTCTTCTTGCCTTTATTTTGTCAAGATCTCTGCATTCTATTTCAAACTTTCACTTTGGATACTGTAAAACTGTGACAAACTTTATATGCCAGTTGTATTTTATTAAGACCCACATTGAGTCCCGATTGAAGGATTCTGTCTGACTTTGCTATTTAATAAACCAAGCCCAGAGTTGGTTTGTGCCTTGAGGATCTTGCACTGGCAGTGCTGAAATGATCACATCATTTACCTTAACCAAGTAAAAGCAACATCACACTGTGAACTTTTAGGGCAAGTATGAGAGTAAAAGTACTTATGTTGAATGGGCTATTCTAGTTATTTTATCACACTGTGTATATCATTCAACCAATTGTCTTACTACTCATGTCTATATTTTACTCTTACTTTCATTGCTTAAAATTGAACTGACACTTAAATACACCAACATTGATGCTTAATTTTTATATTTTCATTTAAATGTCTATCCAATGTGATTTAAATTTTCTGTCATTTTAACTATTCCATGAGCTTCAACTGCAAATTTAGCAGCAAACGCATAATCTTCAAGTGATGCCACTCTTCTAGTTTTATTATTAATGAAAGTACTATAACTACATATTTTCTATAAAGTAGTGTAATAAATTATATATGTAGTGGAGTAGCCTGCAGGGATAAAGTAGCATAAAATTTGCTGTTTTTAAACTGAGTGATTTAAACAAAGATTTCAGTTCTAATAAGACCTTGCTTATTGAAAGTTACCTGTATAAAAACCCATAAAGGAGAACGGGAACTGAAGAGCACCATCTTCTGGGTCAGCAGCGTCCCCGCCAGTGATGCTGAGCCTCATCCCGACCATGACATCATCGTAAAAGCGGCTGCTCAGCGGGGGGTGAGGGGGGCGTTCAACGCCGCAAATGACAGACTGCGACTCCACGGCTGCCGTTGCATAGGGCGTGCCGGGATCGTCTTTTGCGTTTTTACCGAGCCTTCCAAACAGTTCCATTAATCCTCCAGAGCACAAACACGCACTCGGTATCGCGTCGGATCACCTAACCACGCATAAAGAAACAACACTCTCCGGCGTTTTTTTTTTTTTAACCCAGCCGAGCGTTTGGTACTTGAACGCACCCCTTTCGCGTTTTTAGACAGTTCCGGCCAGATGCTTTAAAACAAACAAAACAGAGCCTTATCTATTTTTTTTATTAATTTGCACGAATCAAACTGGTATAAACCTTCGCTTGCATGAGCTCCATATGGATTTATGTCTGGGGGGGAAACAGTAGAACAGTGAGAGAGTCGCAGATATGGCAGTGAACACATCAGAGCCGCTCTGTCAGCCCTGCGTTTACCATGAAGCTTTTAAAGGTAAGTCGTGTTTTTTGGTTCTGTTTAACATGTTTCTTCTCTCTTTTTATTCCCTTCAATTGTTCAAATTAAAGTGCTTCTCAGAGAAGTGCGTCTCATTTCAACGCGCTGACCACTCCCCTTCTGTCCTGCATCTCCATCCTTCCATTGGACCTGGATGGATTCCATATAATATACAAAATGCATGTAGAGAGCTCGTATATTTGTGTTAGTGCAGGGTGAGGAGAAATGGTTCTGATTGTGGTTCTGCTGGCAGTGGAGCTACAGGTGAAGAGACCCCTGATGCCGGTGCACCTGAGTCCGGAGCAGGTGGGCCTGGAGATGCTGTGTCTCTGTGGGCAACTGGACCTCCTCATCAGAGCACAGATGCAGCAGGTGGGTCACCGCATCCCCCACACGTCTCCACCACATCCATCGCCTCCTCTTTCCCGGTTTAAATCTCCGAGATGTGAACTACTCCATCAAAACGAATACAATCCTGTATTGTAGTATTTTTTACACAGTAAAAGGATCTTTATTAAGATGAAAAGCCTCGTACTTGACCCAGTAACCTAAATCTTAAAATTACACGCCGGTGACTTTCTGAATCACACCTCTCTCCCCTCATAAAGGCTCATCACACACATTCCTGTAACTAATGACAGCCGATAATTGTTTTGCAGAATACTTCTCCCACATTGCCAAACTGAACCAGCTCCTGGTGCTGAGTCAACAGCTCGAGGAGGATATCCGGCACCTCGGAAGTCATAAATACATCGCCCACCAGCTCTCGGTTATATATGTGAGTAGCTACACGTTTTTCACCTATACTCATACAGTGTATACTTCATGCATCAACGTACACTACCATTCAAAAGTTTGGGGTTACTTAGGAATATCCTTGTTTTTTTTTCAATGAAAATAACATTGAGCTAATCAGAAATACACTCTATACAGTGTCATTGTGGTAAATGACTATTCTGACTGCAAATGTCTGTTTTTAATGCATTATCTACATAGGTGTATAGAGGCCTATTTCCAGCAACCAGGGTTCTTTTGGTACATTGTGTTTCCTAATTGCATTAGAAGCTATTGGATGATTAGAAAACCCTTATGGAATTATGTTAGCACAGCTAAACAGTTTAGCTGCTTAGATGGAGCATTCTTTCAAAGGAGACAATTATTATTTCAAGTAAAAATCAATTTTTGCACCTCATTGGATGAATCAAAGTGTGACCTTTCATGGAAAACACTATATTGTCCGGGTGACCCCAAACCGTTGAGTGTCCATGTGTTTAATTTCACTCTTGCAGCAAGTCATTAGCTCCTTCAGAGGAATTCAGGCCTTCTCTGAATTAAAGAAAGACATCGAGGCCAACTTCAAACAGATGAAACAGTCTCTGGTGATAGAGGAGGGCTCCAGGCACGAGCCCCAATTGGCCGTCCACTACATCAACTGGTGAGTCGAGAAGTGACAAACCCAAATCGTTATGCAGCAGCGATCTGGAAACAACAACCCGGGGTCTCTTCTCTACGTAGGATACTAGAAATAACTCGCAGCTTGACGTCGGCGGTGTCGTCTCTACCGGAGGAGCTGACGGACGACGTCCACCAGGCCATGACCTTCATCTCCCAGTTCCTGTACTGAGTCCCCGCGTCTGTGCGTTTATGAATCCTGGTGAACTGATGTTGGTTATGGCCGTGACAAGGTGCTACACAATTGGCCTCAACCGGTTCATGGTGGGATTTGTAGAGCCTCCTTCCTGTAGTGTTCCTCTGAATGTGGTCCATGTTATCCTTTACGGTGAGTCAGCTGTTTGGAAACGAACGTGAGTTTGTTGAATCCCTCCTTGCACTACTGCTACGACTACTGTTATATATGTTTTTGTTACCTTCAGTGGGATAATAAAATTGAATGCAATAGTGACCTCATTTCAGACGCGTTCGAGACATCAGCCATTTTAACTGGACAGGTAAAGCACAGGTGTAACTATTAACAGAGACTCTGCCCTCATTATGCATCATTATGCATGTCGGTGCACAGCAGCAACACTTCCAATAAAGGTTGAAGTCAAGGAGCTGCCTTTTGATGCTTTTACTGTTTTTGATGTTGAATTCAATGACAGTAATTCAAAACTGAATATTATTCATTATTAAAAAATTGCAGACAAGCATTTTGATCTATTACATTAGTAAAAGTATTAGTATTTTAGGATTTAATTTGCTTTAAATGTAGGCCTATGTTGCATTGCACTGCTGCAGATGTTAAAGGTTGAGATATTTTAACTAATTTATATACTGTTGGTAGTTTGTGTCCTGTGAAGAAACTTTTTGAGCCTAGAAAAACAAACCTCTTCTCCAACTAACCCAAAGATTTTAACAAGTTAACTTTAATTTTTATTGTTATGCAAAATGTGACTGTATCAGACATGAGTTTTATTATTATATTTTTTCTCACCCTATTACAATAATGGCTTTGGGAAAACACAAAAACCAGAGAACATATTATTTATTAATCACGTAGCTCAAAAAGGCCTTGATATTATTGACTGTGGACTGAAAATTGTGGAACTTCCTTTCTTTCTTCATATCTGGCCTATATATTTGTTGAATTTTTGATACGCACAGCAAATTATATTAAATTATTAAATCATAACTTCTGAAAAAAAATGGCTATAAAACTTCCTTATCACTCACCGGTAGAAAGTGATTCAAAAGTCATATTTAGAGCTTCTTCTTGCTTCTTGATTGCCAAAAAAATACTTAAGCTATTATTTTATTATAGGGTGACGATTTGAAGTATTTTTAAATACACATTACCACATGCGTGTAGGGGTTCTTTAAGTCGGGTAAATGGCTCCCCCTGCTGGTAGACTGCTGCTAGGTTCCCTCAGGAGTAAATAAACGCTTACCTGGCTGGTTAATTCGCCTGTATCTGATAAACACGCGCACGCTGGGCCATGACGATTGAATTCACCGCGAGGAGGACGCGTTACGCCGCGTCGCTGCGCACGCGCTCACGCGACAGCCGCGCGCGCCCACGCGCGTCTCGCGGGAGCGGAGGTGCTGCAGATGTTGACAGTGCTGAGGTATGCAGGAAGCCCGGCAGGACGCGCGCGCTCTGTCACTCACACCCGCCGGAGCCGGGAAGGGGGGCGGGACAAACGCCCGAGTGACGTGCGCGGAAGCCCAATCACGTCATCCCGTTTGATTTTTCCAACCAATCAGGACGCGGGTTAGGCTGTCCGACAACTTGACTATGAGAGCAGAGGTAGAAGAGCGAAGAAGAAGGAGAAGAAGAAGAAGAAGAGGGATTATTCGTGCAAACATTTGAGTTATTTTTTGTGACAGCTTTCTGTTATAAAAGAATACGTCAATGAAGCTCACGGAGGAGGCAGCCGGTGTGAACAGGGTAAGTTTAAAAAAGTTCTTTGTCTCCCTCGTTGATCTATTGTCACGTCTGACGTTACTTCATGAAACTGTTCATGATCTTTCAGATTTTTGGTAAAATGATTTATCATTAGACAGAGCAGCAGACTGGTGTCTGAGCTGCTGGGAACGAGCAGCTTCTAAGGGTCCTGCACCAACACAATGACTTGACTTATGAATCTATAAATTATATATTACTTATTATAATTATTAATCTATGATCCTCACATGCTCCTTCTGTGGACTGGACATGCAAACGATTCATGTCATGCATCAATGAAACCTAAGTGACTAAATAGAGGAACTGACTGACATATACGTATGTTATGCAAACTGACTGTTTTCCTATTAATCTTGTTGCTACAATAAAAAGCAATAATATTTATTTTTTGTTTGCTTACTTATTTGCACTATTTACAATATCCATTATATATTTCAATTCTATTTTGTGTGCAAGATGAGTGATTAATTCAAGAATATTACAATATATATTTGACATTGCACAGTACAAATGGGAGAAGCAAGAAAACCAGACAATAACCCAAAACGCTGTAGGGAGATAATGATGAGTCCCGGGTAACAGAGAGTGATAAGTTATAGAAATGGGTGTTAATGTCTGTCCTTTGAGCCTTAAAGTTCTGGCAGATATTACGATTTTGATTTTATTCACAATTTATTCAAAAGATTCAGCACACAATAACGTTTACAGGCGTCACAACATCTTACATCATACCAGTAAAACAATGCATGCTGTAACTCTTGATGCAAGAATAAAAAGTCAAGAATTGGTTTTCAAACAGTTCTGTTTATTACCAAGATACATGTTATACATACGATATATTGAGTGATTACAATTGAAGAACTAAAAGAGCAGAAAAAAGTAAAGAAAAAAGTCTTTTAACTCTAATTATTATTGCAAGGTCAGGGAGGCAGCATATGCGTAAAAAAGTTGAGGAAAACGCCAAAAAAAAATTCACAGCTTTGACAGTCCCAAGATATTTTTTCTAAATCTAAAATGATAGATAGTTGATGCCTACTGTCTATGTTTATATGTTTGCACATCTGTTTGTATAGATGCAAACATGTTGAAACGATTCTATGGGGGAAAAAAGAATAATCAAGCCAGACATATGACCCAGATAGCCATAATTACACACACATTACTTCTCAGATGTATTTCCAGATGCAGAGACACACACACCAATAAACACCTGAGGAGGAGATGATACCAGATCCCACGTCTACAGCTGCGTCCAGGCCCTCAGACCAGGAGTGAGAATCTCTCCACAAAGTTCTCTGCTTAATGGACAGTCTGTCCTTCAATGGTCATTTTTCCTGTGTTCTATCCATTCCTTATGCTTTGACTTTCCAGTAAGAACTCGCAGGATGAAGCACACTGCTCTGGAGCTGTCAATCAGTCAGAGGACGAGTCTGGGAATGAGAACAATCAAAAGAGTGTGGTAGGTGGTGTTATTTATTGAAAGAGATTTCATAATTTAATAATTGATCATAAAAGAAGAAGAGAAGTTGTTTCTGTGTTAGCTCCCTGTCTTGTAGCTGTTGTTTAGGATGCAGTATACTGGTGAAAAATCATTCACATATTACAGGTTATTATAATATATTTCCATACGTTTCTGTTGCTGAAACCCACAGAGGAGGAGGAAGAGAACACACAATGGCTCGGAGAACGTCAAGCGCAAAAATGCCAAAGCCAGCTGCAGCAGTGTCGGCAGAGCAGGATCCAGCCAGAGCAAACGGATGCACGTGGAGGCTGTCACGCTGTTCGAGGTGGTCACCATGGGCAGAAGTGCCATGCAGGTAACACATTGTATTATTGTGTTACCTGCATGGCAATGTTTTCAGAATATGAATTAAAACTTGTTGAGTATGATGGTGTCTGAACAGGCGGTGATTGATGATTGGATCGAGGCCTATGTGATAGACAGAGACTCTTCTCTCCTCGATCTCATCAGCTTCTTCATCCAGTGCTCTGGGTGCAAAGGTAAGCGGTCATCACACACACACACATACACACACACACACACACACACACACGCTGCAGAATATGCAGAATTACGTCCATGTCTCCCTGTTCTCTGTTGTAGGTGTGGTCACTGCAGAGATGTGTCAGAGCAAAGAGGGCAGTGAAGTCCTGAGTAAGATGGTGGAGGAGCTGGATGAGGTAAGAGGTCCTCCATCTGTGTGTGTGTTTGTGTGTGTGTGTGTGTGTGTGTCTGTGTGTGTCTGTGTGTGTGTGTGTGTGTGTGTGTGTGTGTGTGTGTGTGTGTGTGTGTGTGTGTGTGTTGCAGCAGTTTTGACACTTTGAACTGAAAGCGTACTGGTGTGTGTGTGTGTGTGTGTGTGTGTTGCAGCAGTTTTGACACTTTGAACTGAAAGCGTACTGGTGTGTGTGTGTGTGTGTGTGTGTGTGTGTGTGTGTGTGTGTGTGTGTGTGTGTGTGTGTGTGTGTGTGTGTGTGTGTGTGTGTGTGTGTGTGTGTGTGTGTGTGTGTGTGTGTGTGTGTGTGTGTGTGTGTGTGCGCGTCAGGTGGCTGGTCTGCAGTACAAGAAGTTTCTGGCTTTTCCGTGGATTCTCACGGTCACATGGCCCATGGATACGGTTGGTTGTACCTTTACTGCTTTCTGAACATTTACAGTCATGTGTAAAGTATTTCATGCATACATTTATTTATCCAGGGTTCATACAAAAAAGATCTTTGCTCCCTAGAAACTCCACTTTTCACAATTTATGATACTAGTGCAATGCTCCTTGGAAGTATGCTTTTTCTATACAATTACTAAAGTGAAGTGCTGGCACTGAAATGCAGATGAGAACAGTATGGTGAAACCTGAGAAATACTACAGATGAAATTACTGTAACATAGAGGACATCCAGCATACGCATCCACATCCACACAGAGTGAACCAGGCTACAATTTATGTAGAAAGTGCGGATCTCATTCTACATATCAGTTTTTAAATCGTACTAGTACTAGTAATCGTTTTTACTTCATACTTTTTGCTGGAAAAAAATGGACAGTGGAGCTTTGAATTGTAATGAACGATTTCACTGTAACGAAAGTGCTTCTGCAGGATAGAGCTGTGATGTGCAAGTCTATGGGTTTTTATCTTTTAATGATAAAAATTATGTTGTAATAAATAAATGTTTATCAGAAAAACACACACTATTGTGCCATGCACAAACTATATCTGAAAGCTGAGGTTGATCTTCCATAAACAGAGTGGCTTCTCGCTTTATAGATAGATTAACGTTTTCTAAATATGTCATTTGACTTATAAGAAGCAATGCATGGAGAGAAATAATCTAGTCACATCAGGGAAGATGTCATTCCATTCCATTTTATTTTACTACTATGTTTTAAAGTGTTTTTCCCTCTTTTTTCTCCCTCCTCTCTGCTGCAGGACAGTGTGGAGTATCCCCTTACACAGTCTGGACCGTACGGGCGCTGGTTCCACTCGGAGTTCTGCGACTTTGTGTCGGTGCTGGTGACCCAGTGTCAGCACAGCGTCATGTTCGACAGTTACCTGATGAGCGCCCTCATCTCGCTGCTCACCGAGCTGTCGAACTCATACGTGCGAGCCTTCAGACACACCTGCACGCTGGCAGGTAAGCGATGGGGGGGAAAACATATCGGATACATAAATATATTCAGTGAATTAATCCGCGCTCTGGGTTTTTAACATGGATGTCCCTGATAAGCGGTGAAGCTGCTGAGCGCTCTGGTGGCTGTGTCCCTGAGCCTGAGCGTCGGCATTGAAAACAGCCAGAAGCTGCAGGCGGTGCAGAAGACGAAGACGACGAGGCAGAGAAGCACGCCCCAACTGGAGAGAATACAGAAAAAGATCACAGAGGTAAGATCCACTGTACATGGCACCTGTGTAGAAAGGAGTAAATCACCTCCTATTCCCTTATATTGGCTTCTATGTGATGCTTGTCACGTCCTTAAAGCTGCAGGAGAAGAGAGCAGAGGTAGAAGGCATGATGGACGTCGTGTTCAAGGGAGTTTTTCTTAAGAGATATCGGTAAATTTTCATTTTTCTCTCATGGTGTTGGTTTCAGAAATACTTCTAATATAGGTCAGGAGATGATTTTTGTGTGTGTGTGTGTGTGTGTGTGTGTGTGTGTGTGTGTGTGTGTGCCCCCATACAGTGATGTGCTTCCAGAAATTCGCTCCATTTGTGTGGAGGAGTTGGGTTTGTGGATGAAGCTCTACAGCTCAGTGTTTCTCAATGATAGTTACCTCAAATACATGGGTTGGATGATGCATGACAAGGTAAAAAAAAAGCTGTAATTTCTTTGCTATATTTTATTTATTTGTGAATGACACATTTTTAGGAATTCGGGCTGATTGCTGTGGAAGTGGAAATGTTTCTTGTGAAATCTCTCTATGCTTTTTTACCTTTGTACTGATGTGCATATCATCTTCCAGATACCAGATGTGCGTCTTAAGTGTGTGTTAGGTCTGCAGGCTCTGTATGGAGACCCCCAGCTCCTGCCTAAACTGGACCTGTTCACCAGCCGTTTCAAGGTAACCACTTCTGTAACATTTCTATAAGATAATTCTTTCAAAGAAAGAGAAACTTGGCATAAAAAGCTCGATGCAGCTAAGGAGTGATGAATCTGTGTAACAGATGCTGATAATTTCACTGCTTTCACATTCCACAAATTTGATACAGCGTTGATGTTATTCAGAGTGCCACTTTAAACAGAAATGTCTGCGCAAGTGTCATGTTCATGTGTGATGATGGTTGCCGTTCGGCCTCCAGGACCGGATGATCTCCATGACTCTGGACAAGGACAGCGAGGTGGCGGTGCAGACCATGAAACTGCTGGTGCTCATCTCCAAGTGGGTTTACCCGCCTGTTTCCAATGATCTTTTATTGCTTTCCCACCATTGTTCTCCCTTTGCGTCAAATTGTGTTTGATTCCTCAGAACATCTGATGACGTGCTCAGTCCGGAGAACTACAAGCAACTCCTGCAGTTTGTTTATTCCTCGCAGCGGCCCCTCGCCACCGCCACGGGGGAGCTCCTCTTCTCAAGGTACGTCCGTTTCGACACCGTGAAATAGAAAAGAGACATTTTTTTTTTTTATATTATTCACCTAGTTGTCGTCGGGCTCTTTCAGGCTTCTCAACACCTCGGCTCCTGCATCTGATAATCAGGACGGAATAAATGAGGAGGAGGCTCTTAGAGAGCAAACATCTGCCAGACTGAAGGCTCTGCTGCAGTTCTACCAGGAGTCGCAGGTGAGGTCTAATACCTCTGTTAATTCAAGGGACTTATTTTTAGCAAAAAAAGAAATGATCTGAACATATGAGGCACTCACTGTATGTTTGCAATGTGTGTGTGTGTTTGTGTGTGTGTGTGTGTGTGGCTGCAGCTGCACGAGCATGTGGTCTACCTCGTGGACAGTCTGTGGGACTGTGGCGGGGCCCTGCTGAAGGACTGGCCTACACTCACATCTATACTGATGCAGGACCCTTCCTCACAGAGCCCAGGTTAGAACGTGTGTGTGTGTGTGTGTGTGTGTGTGGGGGGGGGGGGGGTAGGCAAGGGGGGAATATAGAAGCATTGCCAATTTCTTATGCTGCAGATATAAGGCCATGTTCATAAGGAAATTGTAAAATAAAAATAGTAGTTAATATTGTGTGTGTGTGTGTGTGTGTGTGCGCGTGCAGAACAAGCAGTGCTCGTGGAGATCCTGGTGGCGTCGGTGCGTCAGGCCTCAGAGGGACCGGCGCTGGCAGGGAGGAGCGGAGCAAAGAAGGTCAGATCCAATCTACCGTTCCCTTAAATCTAATGCGATTACGAAACCTGTGCAGATATTTAATTATATGTCATGAATTAACCCAGAGGGCTGTGAAGAGGGTCTTGCATTTGTCAGGCTGCGGCTGAGCAAAAATCAGCTGAACGATGCATCAGAGGAGGAGACAACATGCTGTATCATAGAAATATAGATTAAGAAACTGCGTTAAAACCAACCAGCAGGATTGCAGTAAAGCCAGGGGAGATGATTGATGTTTTTAATGAGGCAGACGCAAAACAACATGTTATTTCAACTGAGCTCCAGGGAGAATTCTGAGCTTATTTCTGGTTCCTGTGATATCACAACTTCAAATAAAATCCAGGATAAAACATGCAATACAGGACCTTTTAATATATCTTAATATAATCCTCAATGAGAACAATATGTGTCTTCACCACCAGGTAATGAGTGCCAGAGAAAAGAAAGTTCAGATTGATGACTGCTCTAAGCTCACTGAGCATCTCCTCTCGGTGCTTCCAAAGTTACTCTCCAAGGTATTTAGTCCACATATGATTGTGATTACGCTATTTGTCAGTTTCATTTTGAGCGGGGGGGGGGGAGCGTCCACATCTTTGTGCAGCGCGGCCTCTGATGTTCTCTGGTTTTGCTGCAGTTTTCAGGTAGCCCGGACATCGTCGCCTCCCTGATGAAGATCCCGCAGTACTTCTTTCCAGACTCTCCTGAGGCTGAAAACACACAGGTGTGCGTCCCAGCCTGTAAACCTGCACAAACATCTATGAGGAAAAAGCAAGATGAAAAGTGAAGGGTGCTCATTTCTCTTTGTCACGAGCAAATCTGTTGAATTGGAGCCATTAAATCAAACTTTTAATAATGTATTTAAAAAAAATGTATGACATGCAACAGCAAATACCTGCAGTAACCCTGCAAAAATTAGATTCATGCTGATCAACTAATTGTTTTACCGCCTTAACGCTCATTATATGAATTAGTAGAAACTCCTCCTGCTCCACAGGCGGTGTCCAGCCTCATGGCAGAGATGGGGGCAGTCCTGGACCTCCACTCGAGCCCCGCTGTCCTGGAGGCCGCGGCCCGTACGTACCTCAGCCTGTGTGGGGAGGAGGCAGCCTGGGGGGCCGCGGCCCGGACCGCCAGGGACTCCCTGGTCCAGGTCTGGATGGACCGGCTGTCGGCGCTGCTGGAGGACGCACTCAAGGTCAGTCCCTCTGCACGGCCAAATGCATGCGGATGATCTAAAGTAAATTTAGAAGAAGAATGAAAAGCTTGATTTGACAGGACGACTTATTCTTTTCCTGTCCTCGCGTCTCCGTTGCAGGGCGACTGTTTCTCCGCTGACGAGGAGAAAACAGGAGAAATCTTAGTCACGCTGAAGAAGCTCAGAGCTTTCCACAAGTACGGTTTAACGGCTGTTTAAAAGATGGAAAAAATAAAAGTGCGCTTGTAACATTATGTGTTCATTCGCCGTGCACACCTGTCTCTCCGTGTCCCCGTAGCTGTCACGACCTCTCCCGCTGGAATGTGTTCGAGCTGCTGTCCCCTCTCCTGTCAGCGGACGGCGGTGGGGGGGAAACGCCGGCCAAGGTACCGCCGCCTCCAAGTTTAGCCCCCGATAATGTCGCTTTTTAAATCGCACGTTCTCACGTAACGACGACGACCTGAACTTCTCGCTGTCTTTCTATTTTGAGATTCCTCCGTCTCGTTCTGTTTTTGTCTGAAGGTGCTTCTGGAGGTGCTGCCCTGTCTGAGCTTCTCCATGCTCTGGTCTCTGAGCACAAGCTGTGAAACTCTGACGTCCAGAGTGAGTCGCCTCTGATTTACCTTTCCAGGCATTTTAGAAAGTTTTAACTATCACATGCAGATCCAACAAGTTTTATTTGCAACATCAAATATTTTGCTTGCTGCTACGATGAGGTAAGTTTGTGTCTTTATTCAATTGAAAAATAGGTTTGCAATAAAATATAGATTTGAGAACAAAAAAATTGGCTAAAATTTGCTATTGGTCGTCCTCTACCAGAAAGGACATCTTCTTACAAAGCATCATGGGAAGGTTAGTATACTGTGATTACTCACTTCAGTCTCACCCACAAGCTTTTGATTAACAAAAAAAAAACTAGCAAATTAATAATAAAAAAAGATATTTAAACCAAATGTTTGGTTTAAAAACCAAAACTTTTCTGTTCTTGCAAAGCTTTTGGATTTGCAAAGACAACTTACAATTGCAAACAAAATATTCTTTGCAGTTTGAAAAAAAAAAAATCTTTGGATTCGCAAATAAAATCTTGGGGTTTGAATATATTGATTGATTGATCTAATCCATTATTTATTTTAATTACAATTATAACATTTTTTGATTACAGTCTTGATACTTTTTTCTGTTAAATGCAAATTATAGAAAACACAGAACAGTAAAAATTGAGACTAGACAAAAACTCAAAATACCATGAATGAATAAATAAATAAAATGTGTGTGTGTGTGCCTGTGTGTGTGTGTGTGTGTGTGTGTGTGTGTGTGTGTGTGTGTGTGTGTCAGGATAAAGCCGTGGCCCAGAGGCTCCAGCTGCGTCTCTTCAGTGAGAGGAGCCACCACTTTCTCTCCCACCTCGACCACAGAGTGAAGCTTCAGGTCAGACAGGAAGAATCCGCTCTTCACTTTTCACTTCGTCATTTTTCTTTCTCCTCTCTGCGTCTCTTTACGTCCTGTCTCCTTGTCTCTGTCAGGCTTTTCTGGGAGTCTGTGACGTCCTGACGGCTCACTCCTACCAGCTGCATGTGTGGGATCCCTCCTGCTGTGGTCCGCTGCTCTACACTCCCAGCCCCAAACTGCAGAGGGCGCTGTTGACCTTCGTATGCGTGCACGTCTTTGTTGGAGCAGAGTGCGACATCCAGAGCAGTGGTGAGGCCTCGGCGCGTTTATACGAACAACTCCAGTTCCTACATTGTGTTTTTCTCTTAGTTTAGGACATGTTAAAAAGTATTTTTTTTACCTTACCAGCCTAGAATTAAATTCCCACACTGTGATTGAACCAGGGACATTGAGTTTTTTTCCCCTCTGAACTCACATGGTTTCATTTTGTGTTCAAATGATCCAGTATTTTAACAAAAAATCAAAATTCTAAAGTCTAAAAAAAAAAGTGAAAACTGATTTTTGAATCAGAAATTTCTTCTTGTTCCACTTCCATTAATCATTTCACCCTTTGGAGGGGCCCGAACCCCTGGACTAAACTAGTGAACTGCACAGTAGTAGTAATCTAATGATATCATATATAATGATGCATATCCATTTAGTACTTTTAATCCTTAGTATCTTTTTCCTATATAATCCTCATGTCATTTTACTTAAGTAGGATTTTTTCATACTGGACTTTTACTTGTAATGGAATATATTGCTGTGTTGGCATTTTTACTTGTATAAAGATAAATATATAAAGGATCACAGATGCAGAAAAGCTGCTGTGATGCTGTGCAGTAGGTGGCACTCTCACTCTGTCAGAGCTTTTTCGGTGCTCTGAGACAAGAATTGATTTGGTATAGCAGCTCACCGACGTAAAAACACACAGGTATTAAATGCACCGCTATATATTCGGCTTAGTAATTCACGGCGGACCGTAAATGGACTCCGACTTTTCAACCTGACCTGACAATTGACCCGTAATTACAAGGGAAGCCATGTTAATATCCTCCGAATGAAAGTGGGTGGACTAATTTGTATGAGAAGCATTTTGTACTTTGTAATGAGAAGTGATGCTGCACATTAGGAAAAACAAGACAGACATAATACTTGTTAAAGTCTTGCAGGTAAAGCTCTTTATTCATTCATGTTTGACTATAACTAAAATGTTTTATTATCTTTACAATAGCTTCAACTTTCAGAGACATATTGCATCCAAATATGGGATAGTCCAGAGAAGCCAATAAATGTCCTGGTGGGAATCTCTTAAATGTTCAACCAAATACAATATGGGTTTATTGGTTTTTGAACATGTAATAAAAAGCTATTGTTTTATTGGATTTGCCTGGTAATGGTTTTGTTATATAGATAGTGTTTTCTATTAGCCGCTGGATCAGAAATCACTGGAAGGGCAAGGGCAGAGAGTTAAATCATAAAATCAGGGCAATCTCTTTCCGTGAGAAAATCCCATTAACTCTGGCTCACCTCGGAGCCTATTTTATTAGCCTTGTGAAAGATTGAAGCCACATGGTGTCACAACCATAACTCTACTCTTATGTTATCTTTGATTTCCACCTGCTAAAGCCATTGTCCTACTAAAACTAAAACACTCTTTCCCGCCTCTGCTTTGTTCTTTTTCTCCCAGCTATATGATTTCTTGTGATTAATCGCTCTTCTTACTGTTCCCCCGTCCACATCTCTCTCTCTCTCTCTCTCTCTCTCTCTCTCTTTCTCCACCACTTCACATCCAACCACATGCTTTCACTCCATCTGGCCGCCTCAGTCAGTGAAAACTCTGAAGTGGAGAGGCTGGAGGACCTTCACAAACGGAGAAATCTGCTCGCGGCCTACTGCAAACTCATAGTGCACGGAGTGCTGGAGATGAGCATGGCAGCTGAGGTCTTCATGTATTACATGAAGGTAAAGGTTAATCCATTAAGGGAATAGTTTGACCTTTTGGGAAATATGCTTATTTGATTTGTAGTTAGATGAGAAGATGGTCCATCCAATATAAAGTTACGACCAGACGTTGGTGGTTGATTAACTCTTAACTTTTGAGAGTTGAGCAGTTTTGGCCGCAGGACAGCAGGAGCCTTTGTGTGTTTGATTTGCTGAAAAAAAAAAAACAATGTTAGAGATCTTTTATGTTATGAGGAGGAAAATCCCATTACTAGGAATGGTCCCGTGCTGGGAAGAAGGGAGCACAAATGCGTGAAAGCTGCAGAATGCTGCCTATAACTCACTTAACAGCCACCGCCAAGTGTGTCAGGAATTAGGAGGAATTTCCCAAAGTTACATGTTGTCACCCTATTAAAATAATGGTCCATGTAATTTTCCATTTAAGTTTTGGAACTTTGCACGACATACTATATACTATGTTTTTTGGACAAAATCCTATAGTATGACGTTTTTTGGGAAAAATTATATACTTTGACTTTTTTGCACGACATACTATTATATGACGTTTTTTGGACAAAATGCTTTAGTATGACGTTTTTTGGGAAAAATTATATATTTTGACTTTTTTGCACGACATACTATACTATGACGTTTTTTTTGGACAAAATCCTATAGTATGAGATTTTTTGGAAAAAATTACATATTTTGACTTTTTTTGCACGACATACTATACTACGACGTTTTTTTAGACAAAATTATATATTTTGCACGACATACTATACTATGACGTTTTTTTGGACAAAATCCTATAGTATGAGATTTTTTGGAAAAAATACTTTATTTTGACTTTTTTTGCACGACATACTATACTATGACGTTTTTTAGACAAAATTATATATTTTGCACGACATACTATACTATGAAGTTTTTTGGACAAAATCCTATGGTATGAGATTTTTTGGAAAAAATGCTATATTTTGACTTTTTTGCATGACATACTATACTATGACGTTTTTTGAACAAAATACTTTAGTATGACATTTTTTGGAAAAAATTATATTTTTTGACTCTTTTTGCACGACATACTATACTATGACGTTTTTTGGGAAAAAATGCTTTAGTATGACATTTTTTAGAAAAAAATGATATATATTGACTTTTTTTTGCATGACATACTATACTATGACGTTTTTTTAGACATAATCCTATAGTATGAGATTTTTTGGAAAAAATTATATATTTTGACTTTTTTTGCACGACATACTATACTACGACGTTTTTTTAGACAAAATTATATATTTTGCACGACATACTATACTATGACGTTTTTTGGACAAAATCCTATGGTATGAGATTTTTTGGAAGAAATGATATATTTTGACTTTTTTGGATGACATACTATACTATGAGGTTTTTTGGACAAAATGCTTTAGTATGACGTTTTTTGGAAAAAATTATATATTTTGACTTTTTTGCACGACATACTAAAGTATGACGTTCTTTTTGGACAAAATCCTATAGTATGACATTTTTTAGAAAAAAATGATATATATTGACTTTTTTTTGCATGACATACTATACTATGACGTTTTTTTAGACATAATCCTATAGTATGATATTTTTTGGAAAAAATTATATATTTTGACTTTTTTTGCACGACATACTATACTATGACATTTTTTTAGACAAAATTATATATTTTGCACGACATACTATATCATGACGTTTTTTGGACAAAATCCTATGGTATGAGATTTTTTGGAAAAAATTATATGTTTTGACTCTTTTTGCACGACATATGATGTTTTTTTAGACAAAATTATATATTTTGCACGACATACTATACTATGACAGTTTTTTGGACAAAATTATATATTTTGCACGACATACTATATTATGACGTTTTTTGGACAAAATCCTATGGTATGAGATTTTTTGGAAAAAATTATATGTTTTGACTCTTTTTGCACGACATATGATGTTTTTTTAGACAAAATTATATATTTTGCACGACATACTATACTATGACAGTTTTTTGGACAAAATTATATATTTTGCACGACATACTATATTATGACGTTTTTTGGACAAAATCCTATGGTATGAGATTTTTTGGAAAAAATGCTATATTTTGACTTTTTTGCATGACATACTATACTATGCAGTTTTTTGGAAAAAATTCTTTAGTATGACATTTTTTGGAAAAAATGCTATATTTTGACTTCTTTTGCACGACATACTATACTATGACATTTTTTTAGACAAAATTATATATTTTGCACGACATACTATATTATGACGTTTTTTGGACAAAATCCTATGGTATGAGATTTTTTGGAAAAAATTATATGTTTTGACTCTTTTTGCACGACATATGACGTTTTTTTAGACAAAATTATATATTTTGCACGACATACTATACTATGCAGTTTTTTGGAAAAAATGCTTTAGTATGACATTTTTTGGAAAAAATGCTTTATTTTGACTTCTTTTGCACGACATACTATACTATGACGATTTTTTAGACATAATCCTATAGTATGACATTTTTTGGAAAAAATTATATATTTTGACTTTTTTTTGCACGACATATGACTTTTTTTAGACAAAATTATATATTTTGCACGACATACTATACTATGACGTTTTTTTGGACAAAATCCTATGGTATTTGATTTTTTGGAAAAAATGATATATTTTGACTTTTTTGCACGACATACTATAGTATGACGTTCTTTTTGGACAAAATCCTATAGTATGACATTTTTTAGAAAAAAATGATATATATTGACTTTTTTTTGCATGACATACTATACTATGACGTTTTTTGGACAAAATACTTTAGTATGACATTTTTATGACGTTTTTTGGACAAAATACTTTAGTATGACATTTTTTTGGAAAAATACTTTATTTTGACTGTTTTTGCACGACATACTATACTATGACTTTTTTTGGACAAACTGCCATATCATGACTTTTCTTTTGATGACATGCTCTACTATGATGATTTTGGACATTTTTAGAATCTTAAAAAAAGATGAATATGACTTTGGCTGGAGTGGCTCATATTAGTTTCTACCTCTTTGTCTGCAGTACTATAATGACTTTGGAGACATCATCAAAGAGACGATGTACAGGACCAGACAGGTGGATAAGATAGAGAGCGCCCGTACCCTGGTGCTCTGTTTGCAGCAGGTGTGACTGATGTCCGTCCATACACATTCTAAAAAATCCACTTCAGATACACAACGGCTGAAAGATGCTGATTCCTATCCCCCCCCATCCCTCAGCTGTATGTGCGTCTCAGACGTGAACAGGAGAGTGGAGGGAAGCCTCAGCCGGGGGTCCAGACCCACACCAGCATCAAGGAGCTGGCCAGGCGCTTCGCCCTCACCTTCGGGGACCTCGTCAAGTTCCGCGAGTGCATCGTCATGATCCACAGGTCAGCGTGAGCTCTCGTTTCTCTCAGGGTCCCTAACATTCAATTCAAGTCTGTTTTAAGACCTTTTTTAAACCATTTATATACAACCTAACACCTTTTTACAGACCTACTGGCAAAGAAAAAACATGTTTTTTAATCTGTTCATTTGTATTTGTATAAAATGCATGGAATGGAAATCTGGAATATGTTCTGGTGGGTTGTTGTACCTGACGGTTTTGTGTTACTATGTGCAGGAACAGCATAGAATTTGTGTTCCAAGAGTTCAGCCAGACCCCAGAAACGCCCACACCTCCGTACCTCTGCTACCTGACCATTCTCAGCGAGTTCTCCAGCAAACTGCTCAAACCTGACAAGAAGACAGTGTGAGTTTTGCATGCAGCACGAGCTTCAGCATAACCCATACACGGCTTTCTGCAGTTTCTCCAAGTGTGTCTGTGTCTGGGCAGTTTGTCCTACCTACAGAAACACACCGCAGAGCACATCATCAACCTCAGGGAGGAGTGCTGGCAGCCGCTGATCTACTATCGAGCTTCTCTATTGGCTGCCGCTGAAGGCGAGGACGCCGTGTCCTACGTGAGCTCTGATAGGAAGCCCTGCCCGCCCAGCCGCTCTCCCGTCTCCAAACAGAAACTAGAAGGTACCGCACTAAACAGGAAGGTCGAGCACTGGTTATTTTATGTTGTTTTTGGCTCCAGCTGCATCACGTCTGCATCTTTTTCTGTTTTTTCAAGGAAGCAAATCTCCTTGTCTGTTGAGCCCCGACCCAAAAGTCAGTAAAGTTCAGAGATCCAGTTTCAGCCCAAGGTGAGACGCGGGAATTATTCCTTCAGATTGGTCATTTCTGGTTAAACCAAGTGTTCCTTCCTCACATAAATGTGTTCCTGTAGCCACCAAGAGAAGACAACGGATCCATTTTATGTCCCCGTGGAGCCTCCAACGAAGACACTGACCATCGAGGGATCCGTCCTCAGCTCTGGAAACGGGGCGGACGATGACACTGTTGAAGTTGAATTTTAATTTCAGTATTTGGAGGTTAAGGGGTTGAAGATTCCTTGTTTTTTTTTTTTTTTTTTTTGCACACTCTCAGACAGCCCCATATCCAAATTTTATATGCTTCTGTAACATATGTATGGAGCTACATTTTTTTCTACAGTATTCAGTAGAGATTCAGCTTTTAATTTATAAAAAAGAAAAATGAATGAAGCAACAAGCACAACTTTTGGATTCGCAAAAGTTTTAGAATCGGCTTTGCATTCTAATCAATCCTGTATTTTACTTGCAATAAAACACTTGTTTGATTGCAAAGGTATTATGTTTGAATTAAGTAATGCAGAAACAAACGTAACTCCATATATGACATATGGTGATGTCCTATATTTTTCTTATTGTCAAAAAGATATATTTGCTAAAAGAAATTTACGTAACATGCAATTATGAATATGATGCTTTTTTTAAGTAGTGCCAACAGGCACTGAGATAAAGACTAATGCATTGTTGACTCAAATCAAGGGATTTTTTTGACAGTAAGAAAATTAGAGAATAATGCCAGATTCTGTTTGACTAAATTCAGTCCTATATTTTCTCCACACTTCAATTTGGGGACCAACTGTATCAGTGTTTGTAAAGATTTCCCCCTGTGAGTTTATACTGTACTTGAATGTTACAAGTAACACTAAATACATGTTTTTTATATTGCACAGTGTGAGTCAAAAAATAAGCTTTTTTGTTCTGCTTGCCACTTTATTATTATTATTGCTATTATTGCTCCTTATAGGAAATGATCAGGTTATATTTTGCAAACATTGCTTATTTAATGTTATTTAAATAAAGGAACAATGCTGATTTTCTTTGAACATATTTATACCTATAAATACATTATACTCAATGGCGCTTTTTTTTTTTAAGCTAACCAGCAATATTAAAGTATTTCATCATCTTTCTAATCCCTGTGCCTTATTTCCTTACAGCACCTATAAGTTCCCCATCATAAGCTGCCAATAAAAACAATACTTTTAAAAAATACACATTTTGGGGGTTAAATCTTTGAATCATCAACCCCGATCCTAACATATTCATTAATTTTCAGGAATTCAACCCATAAAACTAATATTTTTTTGGAATGTCACCACTAATGTGACCTGCAGCCCATGTATAAAATGTCTCTTTAGCTTCACGAATTTAACATATAAATACAGTTACACCAATTTCAGACGCTCTACTTGAAGTCCCTAGTGAGACATGAGGGTTAATATCTGCACAGTTGTTACGAATACACCAGCAGGCACACTGTTGAGTTGTATGACGTTTTTTGGGACAAAATTCTTTAGTATGACATTTTTTTGAAAAAATGCTCTTTGACTTTTTCTGCATGACATACTACACTATGACGTTTTTTTGGACAAAATTCTTCAGTATGAAATTTTTTTGAAAAAATGCTCTATTTTGACTCTTTTTGCACGACATACTATATTTATGACGTTTTTGTGGACAAAATCATATATTTTAACTTTTTCTGCATGACATACTATACTATGATGTTTTTTGGACAAAATCCTAAAGTATGAAATTTTTGGGAAAAAAATTATATGTTTTGACTCTTTTTGCACGACATACTATACTATGACGTTTTTTGGACAAAATTCTTCAGTATGAAATTTTTTTGAAAAAATGCTCTATTTTGACTATTGCTGCATGACATACTATACTATGACGTTTTTTTGGACAAAATTCTTTAGTATGAATTTTTTTGGAAAAGATGATATATTTTGACTTTTTCTGCATGACATACTATACTATGACGTTTTTTGGACAAAATTCTTCAGTATGAAATTTTTTTGAAAAAATGCTCTATTTTGACTATTTCTGCATGACATACTATAGTATGACGTTTTTTTTGGACAAAATCCTGTAGTATGAAATTTTTTGGAAAAAATTATATGTTTTGACTCTTTTTGCACGACATACTATATTTATGACGTTTTTTTGGACAAAATCATATATTTTAACTTTTTCTGCATGACATACTATACTATGACGTTTTTTTGGACAAAATTCTTTAGTATGAAATTTTTTTGGAAAAGATGATATATTTGACTTTTTCTGCATGACATACTATAGTATGACGTTTTTATGGACAAAATCATATTTTGACTTTTTCTGCATGACATACTATACTATGACGTTTTTTTGGACAAAATTCTTTAGTATGAAATTTTTTTGAAAAAATGATATATTTTGACTTTTTCTGCATGACATACTATACTATGACGTTTTTTTGGACAAAATCCTATAGTATGAAATTTTTTGGAAAAAATTATATGTTTTGACTCTTTTTGCTTGACATACTATACTATGACATTTTTTGGATGACATGCTTTAATAGAATATAATATTCCTCCTTATAGGATATGATTGGGTTATATTTTGCAAACATTGTTAATTTTTGTACTTTAAATTAAAGGAACAGAGCTGATTTTTTTTTAAACATATTTATACTTATACCTATAAATACATTATACTCAATGACGCTTTTTTAAGCTTACATTCCTTTAAGCACAAATAAGTTCCCCATCAAAAAGTGCCAATAAAAATATTATTTATAGACAAAAAAAAAACTTTTTTAGGGTTAACACTTTAAACCAACATCATCCTGATCCTTAGTACTACACATCCTTTAATTCTCAGAAATCCAACCCATAAAAGGAAATTGTTTGCATTGTTACCACAAATGTGACTTGCAGCCCAGTTGTCTGCAAATGTAATTGTGGTCTTGTGGTATTCAGCTGAAGACGGATCAAACGGAAGTGCACACTCAATTTCATTTACTAAGGCTTTATTATTAACTTAAAGAGAAGCAAAACATTTTAAAATTGGTTCCTTTTGTTCTGTCAAAGTACATTCAAATTAAGTACTTTATAACATAGAAAAAAAAGAAGTTGTCTGAAACACTTGCCCAAATCATTTACAACACAGCAAGCACAAATATTTACAGTTATTTATAAATTCATCTCTAATAATTTATAATCCCTTCTCACACAGTAAGTCATAATGAATACAGACGTGTACAGCATACTGCGTTGCGTATGTGTGTGTCAATAACAGCAGGCTCAACGGTGGCTTGTTTGGCATTTACAGTAACTTCTCATTTTAACGAAGCACATGACTCGATTGACATTCTTTAAAAAAAAAAAAAAGTAGCTTTAGTTCTGATCACTGGAATGTAAAAATAGCCAATGACTTCAAATGGTAATAAGTTGCAAACCAGACAAAAATGGTTCCTGTCTGACAATTCATGGAGCGCCAGTTAATAGAGAATCTGATTTAGCGGAGGTGAGTGTGATTACTCACTACATCTTGTCCAGATGAAAAGGACGCTCCGAGCATAATTGCATGCAAAACACAAGTTTTCCTGTGTTAACACGTGGGGGACGCTGACAGGTGAGAATATGACAATGCAATAAGTGTGATTCACATATCCCGCAGATCTGATCCCTCCGGTGTTCTGTCTCCTGTTTTTTTATGTGCACCTTGTTTGGTGAAGTGTGTGTCCTGGTCCGCGGACGAGGACCTGGTCTTGAACCTGCAGATCTCTGGCTTTGGCGCGATTTAACCGC
The DNA here is from genome assembly GCA_036785175.1 of Eupleurogrammus muticus. Taxonomy (NCBI): domain Eukaryota; kingdom Metazoa; phylum Chordata; class Actinopteri; order Scombriformes; family Trichiuridae; genus Eupleurogrammus; species Eupleurogrammus muticus. Next base: position 926,167 of record JAYKQN010000001.1, on the reverse strand, counting down.
CGCTCCGTTTTCTGGGACTGTACGGAGCTCAGCAGGCTCGTGAGGAAAAAAACAATAAACAAAACAAAAAAAAAGCTTCAACATCAGCCGTCATTCATAGTCATCTTCATATTCGTATTCGTCCAGGTCCAGGTTGCAGTGCGGACTGGGGATTTCAAAGAAGTGTCTCTTTGTCAGGCCCAGCTCACTGGAGATGTGCTGCCCCAAGGGGCTCAAAGGATTCTCATACCTAAACAGACACACGGAGGAAAAGAACCAGTCATAAATCATGCAGGAAAAAAAGAGCTCGCTTTGAATATGTAATGGCATAAAAAAAAAAATTCAGGTATAAAAGACAAACTTTCAACAAACTAGCGTAACTGGAAAGGACAAAGGAGCACCACGTAAAGGCAGGGGCAGCGCCGGTGCAGGACTGGAGCCTTTTTCTTATTTTAGAAGAGGAAGGATAAAAACAGAAGCCGTCTGGTCGCGGCTCTTCAACTTAGGCACCAACACGCGACACTGCGCCGGCCAACAAAACAACGATCTGTGCTGTGGACAGTACGCTCAGCTTTGTGGGAGTGGGTGGAGGCAAGAGGAGGAAGAGGAGGAGGAAGAGGAGGAGAACACTGTGCCTGTACCCTGAGTGTCTTACCTGCGCTGGTTAGCGGGCTGCCTCTAGAAGTCTGTGGTGTTCCTACAACGCCACACAACATACGGACCTGTCAACAGCCTCATCGATCACTGACTCGCGCTCACGGCGGCTCTGCTGCTCGACTTTATCCTCACCTGATCTCACGGCTACTAACAAAAACCACAAGTATATGAACTTTGGGCTAAACCTTCACTGCCTGGCACATACTGGTCAAAATCAATAAACCTGTTTGGATGCTATATATAGAGATATAGATGTTTAATGATATTCTGTAAAAGCAATAGAAATAAAAAGCAGTCTTGTGAATAGGTTAACACTACCTCACTTCATAATCACGTCATAATTGGAAGTTATTATAATAATAACTGTTTGATAAATGTGAATCGGGGGGTTTGACTGTAGTTCACTGACACCAAAGCGTAAAGTGGGACTCACACATCGTTGCAGTGATCGTTGGCAGCCTCCTCAGCCACCAGGATGTCGTACTCCTCCGCAGCGTATTTCTCCCAGTCGGAGACCTCCTGGCCGTCCTGCTCCACCTCCTTTTAAAAAAAAACACGACTGGTTACGTGAACCACTCAAAGCGCAGAGATAAGGCCTCATGCCTGATAATGACCCGTCGGAGTTTTGACCTCACCCTTATGACTGAGAACGGGTCCTTCTGCTCGTGGTCCAAGTACTTCTCGATGTTGAAGAACGTGTCAAAGAAGACGTGGGACAACTTGCACCTCTTAAGGTCCCGCAGAGTGATCTTACCTGGAGAAAACAGGGAGCTTTAGAACCGCTGTCCTGTTCAGTGACAGATGATTTATCACATTGGTATGAAACTTTTTTTTTTTTTACAGGTCTCAGTACAAGGTTTTATTCAATCCAACTCTTTCAAACTGGCCTCAAATTTAGCTGAGTCGGTGGATATGCTTGTCTGCTCCACTTATATTATAGTATGTCAGGGATTAGAGATATGGGGATGGAAGATTTTGCATCGCTGTACAGAACGCACATTTGGTATTTATGATATTGGACAAAAAACACTGACTTACACGCTAGCGCTGCGAGTAATGACTGTTCATTATTATCAAAGAAACCCCAGTTCTTCAGGGCGGAATGGGAGAAAATGTCAGCTGGAAAATAGTAGAAACCCCAGTTTTGAAGCCAGGGCTTCAGTTTGACAGCCTTATAAAACAGAAAGCGTGATTTTATAGCGCAGCAGCCGTGGGATCAATAAACTTGATTTTAATGGATGTCAATGGGACCTAAAAGTCCTAACAAGCTGAAAGTTAGGATTGTTTCTACGGTTTATTGTAGACATGGTAGAGGAGCTGTGGGTGAACTTCCAAAATAAATTTTTCAAATAGACACCATTGTCAAATGTCACGGCCATGGAATGATCACAGCCAAAATGAGCTGGAAAAATAGGACTATAAAGGCCTCTGCAGGTCCCTCATGAGGCGCAAGGGTCGAGTTCATTCATACAAACTTTAACAAACGTTTAAAGCTGTTAAAGTTCCCACATTTCACGATTTGATGTTCTGAACAATAGATATTATCTGTGGTTTTAAGTACTAGAAATCTTCTCAATATAGAAAGAAAAGGTTGTTTTTTGTCTGTCTTATTAATATTAAAGAGCCTCTCCTCTGATTGGCAGACATGACGGTAAATGGAGGATGGACGGTGGCTGCGTAGTTGTGATATCACAACTTCACAGCTCGGTTTATGAATACGGGCCGGGTGCATTTCTTAAATACAGTGATTAAATAACACCTTTTTATAAGAAAAGCAAATGAAATCTCACTTTTTATGATATGGAACCTTTACACTGATGAAAGCTGCGCTGTCCAACATTGGCCTGAAATACCCGGCGAAGGGAATTTATTCTATCTTACATTACATGTTATATTACACAGTGTTACTTGTACAGCGCCACCAGGTCAACCAAGGGCCACATTCTTGTGGTGGCTATCGATACTAAACATACACACCCTCGCCGTGGACTGGTGCCTCCTAAATGGCATAGTGGTAAAGCAAAGTGCTGCGGGGAATTTGTTGACAGTATGGATGACACTAACAGCTGGCAGCAGGCGGCGTGTCGCCTATAGCGGCTCTCTCTCTCTCTCAGCTGGCGATCAATGGCGTGGCCTGGAAACGCGTATGTGTGTGTCTGGGTGGGTAGGGGGGGGCCGGGTTCTGACCTTCAACCTCGGGCTTGACGAGGTCAAGCATTTGGCAGAGGCAGTCCTCGAAGGGGAGCGGCTCGATCGCCATGGTCTCCAGCTTCTGACACTGCTCCTCGTAGAAGTACTCCAGCTCGTACATGCTGAGCACGCCGTCGCCGTCCAGGTCCATGCAGCGGAACCAGTACTCCAGACTGGACGCAGATACAAAAACACATAAATACTGCAACCGAATAGGAGCCAAGAGCTTGTGAATGGGCTTTGTATGGAAAAAAAATCTTGTGGGGAAATAGTCGCAAGTGTGTGGACCTGAAGTGAAGCGTGTATTTTCGTTTATATTGTGTTCTGGATTATGCATCGTTACATTCATGCCAGAGGGATCTTTCCATTAATGTGCATCGTCCCTGATAAATAAACACACAAATACAATAAATCGGTGTAGCTGTGCGTCTACATACCTGGTGTCAGTCTTCTTATCCTCCTCAGAGATGAGAAACCAAACAAAGTCTGCGTAACTCAGCCTCCCCTCCTTATACACGCGTCTGTCCCTGATGAAGAAACACAACCGATGACCAAACACGAGATACGTATAATCTGGCAAAAAATAATAAACGTCTGCTCGTTACGAGGCACTTGCCTTGTTACTGTTCCTGAGAATATTCTCTCGATCATTTTGCGGGAGACGGCTGGGGAATGGGAAACAAGATTACTTACAATCCAGACTCTTAGACAACACTCTTCTCAGCTCATGTACAACTATTTCAACACATGTAATCCATTGTCACAGATTGTAAATCCAGTCTGGCTAGTGGAGCTCTTTTTTTTTTTTTTTTAATCTTGACAATGCTATAAATTCTCCGGTCATCATCTCGGCTGTACAACAGAAGAAATTGTTCCAGACATGGCGTCATTCCTATGAGTATATATGCTGCTCTATTATTGATCTTGTGTCTCATTTCCCCTGCCTCACTCACAGACCATCAACCAGGAACATGTGGCGTGGAGTGTGTGCGGAGGAAGCGTCAAAGACAAGTCTTTCTCTTGAGTGTGTGTGTGTGTGTGTGTGTGTGTGTGTGAGCAGCAGAACCCGTAACAAATATCTTCTGCAGAGACTTTTTATTGTCAATTGTACAGTAGTTAGATTCCACTGACTGCGGTTTGCCAACAAGCATTAGGGAAGTGTGTACTGACGAGGTATCAGCGCTCATCTTGCATGATTTTCATTTAACTGTAGTTTATTCTCTGTGTGTACCAGAACGGCATCCAGAATTACATGATGTAGTTTGAAGTGGGTTTAGTGTTGGGGGGCACCTTGGTCATTATGGCGTGCCAGGTCCTTCTGGTCGATGTAGAGGTCGTGGTCAGTGTCCAGCTCCCAGAACTTGCAGTAGATGACGTAGAAATGTTCATAAGAGAAGAACTCGGTCAGCTGGTTGACGTCTTCTTCCTGCTCCAGCAGCGCCACATTCTGGCACGAAAAAAGAAAGAAGGAATTATGTTTTATTAATTATTAGGAAAATTACAAAAAAACAGATCCTCATTTACCTGGTATACAAACACTACATAATTATTTCCAGTGTAAAAATCAAAATTAACTGTTTAACAGGAGCCTCAATTTTTTATACCTGGAGTAAATATACTGGCATCATATCAATATCAAACTAGATGGTCTAAGACATCTATTGGTACAAATCATAATGATAGCTTGTCGTGAGTTGAAATAAATAATGTTCCAAAGGCCACATGTTGTTGAGCAAATCTTCCTTTGAAATGACTTTGTGCGTCTGCATGTGTGAGTAAGAATCTTTGTTCTTTTTTTAATATTTCCACGTCTACTGTTACCGTGTTGAAAATCAACATCCGACACTTGAACACGGAACACATTTACTATTGTTAATTATCACTCATATTAGTTCTAAGCCATTTTGAAATTCAGCTGCACTTTCAGGGGTTTTAAGGATTTTGTTATTTCTGTTAGAAGAGATCAGAAATCTGCCTTTCATACTGACAGATGTTCTATTTTATTAGAATACTGTAGTTCACAGGAGAGAATTTGCATTCAAAGTTTGAAAAGATGCTATCAAATAACAAATCAATCAATCTGTATTTGTCACATGTGATAACAGTGAATTTAATCCCATCAGCTCTTTCAAACAGTTCAACTAAGCATCAATTAACAATTATTAAATATGAATGGAAATGCATTTCCTTTGTGCAAGGCTTGCAAGCCTTGCACAAAGGAATTACAATTACAAGGTTTGTTCCTCTATTTAATTAATCACAATTATTGGATAATTTCATATTATGCAAAAATATATATGCATTTACTTGTTGGGTATAGTAACAATAGATAAAACTACATGAATAAATCCTAGTTAATGTAAACTGGAATTTCTTTAATAGTGGACTTTAATAATATTAAAGTTAGAAGACATTTTCAAAAGTTATTAAGACCTGTAGACGCATTGAGTGAAGGACAAATGGAAAAAGACATTCAGAGATTTTGAAGGTTTAGGGTCGCGTACCTGAAGAAAGTTACTTTTCCTGAGCTCAGAACAGGTGATTTTTCCGGTCCACGACCGGTTCACATTGTAAAATATCCTCTGAATCACCTAAAGAACAGTTGACAACGTTAGCATTTACAGCTAAATGACATGGGAGTGTTTCATTGCTTTAATTATTCAGTAGTAATGTGCTGTCATTTTTGTTACGGAACTCTACCGTAGTGATGTATCTTGAGTGAAAGTCCGGTGCCTCCTTTAGAAAGGCCAGGCCTGCATGAGTGTTCACCACATCCTGAAAATATAAATCAAAGTCAGCTTTCTTTCTCATTTCCATAGCATAACCCTTCACACACAAATGTGGAAGAAGATTTTTATCACACGCTGTGCCCGCTATGGTAAGAAACACAGTTCAGTTACATTCTGCAGTTAGTTTCACAGAGAAGTTAAACGGGAAAACACATCTGTCTTTATTTTGACATTCAGGGTAGGAATATGGATGCATACTTATTCAAACATCAGAAGATGTCAGAGTCCATCTCCATCATTCCGTCCTGCCATATGCTTTATAAATCGGGCCTAGCAGAGAAAAAGCTCCAGGCCTCGTTGGGTGAGGCCGTCATATTTAAACGCGACTTTGAAGTGAGGAAACGTTGGGTCAGGCCGTTTTTGGGGATGAGCGGAAGTCCATCAGACTCGACAGCACAACGGTGGGAAGGCCAGAGAAAAGATGTGTGCCGGTGCCTGCTCTTAACCTTCTCTCCATTCCTCGTGCTATAAAGTCACGGGGGGTGTGCTGCATTTCAACGAACTGTAGTTATATTCTCGCCATGAAACTCCCCCGTGTCTTTTCTTTATTCTACTACCCCCCTCCCTTCTGCATGGGGGGGGGATTGTTGACATAAATGCGAAGGCGGCAATGAAATTAAAAGGCCTTATTTCAGGGCAGCCGTCGTGCCTCTTTGACTCTTACTGTGAGAAATTAAATCATAGAGAAACACATAAATCACGGGGCACAGGAAACAGGCGGGGACAGTCAAATCTACTCCACTGCAATCCGCCTTTCATTCATCAAAACAGTCAAAAGCCATTCGCGGAGCGGAGCCATACAAATTAAACGGCGCGTGCCACAAGGCATCTCTGCCAGTATGCTAACGCCTGCTCGGCCGCTCCCGCCTGCATGAAAATGAATCAGGTGTAGGGTGGGGCAGGTGTGGTGCACCGACAGCTTGCAGAGGGGGGGGGGATTAAGAACACAAACAACAAGCGCAGCAGGTCTACATGGCGCCGCCGCCCAAAACGTCAATTATCATATTCTCAGGAAGCAGGTTGATTGATCTGTGCGCATGTTTTCTGGTATAATCGATGCTAAATATGTGTATTATACAACACACATTTTCATTTCCCTTGGGTTAGAGTCCCCTGTTGGTGTAATCACCTTTCAGTGCCTTCCTCCTTATTTCTGACAATAGTGGAAATTAAATAAATAAAAAATATTTTTTTATGTTATTTTATACCTCTACTCCACTACATTTTAGAGTAAATAATGTATTTTATACTACACTAAAACATCTTTAGTTACTTTTCACATGTAGATTTGATTCATTAGATAACACTAAACTTTCATATTAATGATTTGATGATGTCCTATATATAATATAATATAATAAATCAGTCAGACAGATTGATCTTGTACTTTTACTGAAATACATTAACCATATTTTGCTGCTGACACTTACGTATTTTTTGTGGGACTTTCTATTTTCTTTACTAATAATGAGTGTTTTGTACATCCAATTTGTATTTGTACTAGTAATTTTATTTACGCAAAAGATTTGAGTACTGACTCATAGCAATGTCCCTGAATTAGCCTTTCGGCACATGAAAAAAAAACACCGGGGCAGCAGGGCAGTCCAAAAACCGAGACCAGTTCACACAACCCAAGCCAATGCAATTTTTTGACATCCACGAGCTGCCAAATCCAGCCCTCTCGCTGGGTGTGCTGCGACCAGTACCTGCAGGAATGGAATAAAGTCGTCTTGTTCCAGGTAATTACAGCCAGGCTTGGCCAGGAGGTGCACAAATTTAGAAGCGTCATCGTGACAGGTCTGCAGAGTTCTAGGGGAAGAAAAGAGAGAACAGATGGTTGCCCGGTTTCTCCCTTCGAACGCGCTCGTGTTTGCTGAACCTTTTTCATGAAGCTTGTTTGAAACAGTTCCCCTCAACAAGGTATAATGCATTCTGAAATTAGGATTCTGAATCGCTGCTGGGTAATTATAAGTGTGGACATATTATGGTAGTGACAGGGAAATTATACAAGAGTCTGTTGTGGCCTCTCATCTAAGAAGGACTTAGTCATTGCTCAGTCATGAGCTTGAGTCAAAGGCCAGGTCTTTCCAGTTCTCTGGAGGCTCTCACATTAATACAAGAGCATGCCTATAGCATACAACAGTATTCAGTCACTCCCACGATTACAAAAGGCCTATGGTATTCCTTTCAATTGAACACAGAAAGACACTGAATGGGTGTTTGTATTCAGATACGGCCACATTTCCCTCGCGGATGTTTGCGAGGCCTTTTGTGATCAACGATTTCTGTTTGGAAATCTAAAGGAAAATGTCATAATAGCAGATCGCTGCTCGCAGTGTCCTGTGATCCCCAGAGAGCGCCCGTTATTGTTCAGTGTACGAGCCGTTTGAGTGAGTGCACTTGTGGCCTGCTGAAATTAAGAGAAGCCATTGTCTTACTTTCTCCACATGGCCACGAATTTGTGAACGGACACGAAGCCCGTCCTGTCGCCTCCGGCCGAGCAGAACAATGGACTTTTCCAGTAAAGAGGACACTCACAGGCCTGAGGAGAAAGGAAGCAATGTTCGGTATACAAGCGAAGAAGAGGAGACACACAAAAAGCATTTGAAACTTCCTAGATATGCATGTGAATGCAGTGTTGCATCACTTAAAGTCTACCCTGAGGAAACCTAGCTGTCATTTCTCTCTGTAGCTTACAGTACCTTCCCCTCGAGGTATTGCTCACATTCCTCAGGGAGACGGAGATAATATTTTCCGCAAACAGCGAATCGGCCAACATTCTTAAAGGCAGGATCTAAATAGTGCTAATGAAAATAATTTGCTGGGTGGCAGCTGAACCGCCGCGCTACAAATCACATTCTCACCTTGGCGACCTGCCCCATGTCCTCAATGGTGGCCCTTTCATTTGGGAATTGGGAAAATATTTTCTCAATTTTGGAAATGAGGCCGTCGACGTTGAGGTTGGCCTGGGGCCGGCCCAGTGGGAAGTAGAACTTTGGAATGCTTTCACTTAGCGCTGTGGGGACGGGCTCTGCGGTCCTCACCTGTGCCTGGGACAAACACAGAGATAAACTGTTAGCATCTGCTAGCATCAGTGGCTAACACCTCTCAGCTTGAACATTCCAGCAATGAACTCTGCATACGTACATTCTCTATGAGAAAAGTTGTTCTAACAGGCATAACTGAAATTATTATGCATTTACGGGCTGAGACAATGATTCTAGTTGGTTGCAAAATGCCTAATTGACCTGGCAATATGTGCAACTTTTGAATGACTTTTTTTATTAAAGGCCAGGCAAATAAACACTTTTAAGATGTTTTTATGGGTCATAAAAATGAATATAATGCACACAGCATGCATTGAAAAATGATCTGTACTTTTCCCAACAAAATATTTTGTAATAAAATTCTACATCTCCTCCTCTCCCTTAATGTGAACATTATTATTAGTGATACCCATGTTGATGTTTGCAGGAAATAAAAGAGACAATAACATGAAGATGCTTAAGAACATCAGAAATAATTTCGATACATGCTAATCTACTGACAGATAAACTATGTAATATAAATAAATTTAGTAAATATACAAATCATTAATCACAAAAAAGTGATCATCACTGTATTGCAAATATTTTCATAGCATAACAAACTCTGATTTTTTTGGTTTGTCACAATTCACTAGCATGTTAATCATATTTTAGTTATTTTCCATGTTAAAATGTTTATAATTTAATATAAAACAAAGACTGGATACTTAATAGGTACAAAACTTTAACACATTCCCCTCAATGCCTGGATGCATCTGGAGCGGGACAATATTACTTTGGAAAATTTAAATGGATAAATTGTTCTTTCCACAACAGACACTTTCACTTGACATGGCAGGAAGAGCACATGACATGGATGAAATAACAATGCCTCCGTTTCATTTAATTGTTCCAGTAAGCCGCTGTGAGCCAGCATACACAATCAGAAGGCCATGGAACTGACACCTCTGAGTGGGATTATTAATGCTATTAATTACTGCCTCTACCCCTGCTGGGCCGTGTCGTAAGGTCTTTTAGTCAAACAAATCCTCGCTATTGGTACGTCTGTACGTTCTGAGAGTATGTGTCCTTTCAGCCATTTCCACCTAGGACCTCATTTTCATTAAGAAAGCTCCATAAATATATAAAAACAATATTTTATTTGCATTTTGATTATAAACCAGTTCTATAAATCCCCCTCCTTAGTTAAAAAGGACTCCCCTTACATGAGTGTGGCTTTGCAGGATGGACCATAATAACCATTTAGGCAGTGGAAACCAGTGTAAGCTTTCAGTTCTAACAATGGCAGGACACATACATCCTACAACATCTCAATGTCATCACACACTGGGATATATCCTTAGAATTACCACATTCTACTACGAGGACATCTTATTCATCGGTAAAAATTAAATTATGATTCCAAATGTGTTACGTTGCACAAATGATCCGGTTACTAAAAACAGTGTGAGCAGCTTTGGTCCCAATCGTCATCTCATACCCAAAGACTATTTACGTGACTCAAGAATTTGCCAACTGGATCATTCTCTGTGGTCTTTAATAATCACACAAACACACCCACATGTCCTCTGCTGAACGATATAAATGTTTGTTTTTCAGGCCTGCACAATCAACTCATCCGAACCTTTGGTTTCATTTGAGAGAGTCAACATGTCACATCACCTCTGCAATAATTTAACATTCATAATGTGAGCCAAAACCTAACAAAAAAGTATCATGGTGACATAAGGAGCGTAAATCTAACCCCACACGTATGTGCAATTGATTATTTGTGAATGTCTTTCTCTGTCAGTGGAACTCCGCTCAGTTTAACCCGATAAATGACAAATGCTGCTAATCGTCCGCTCTTCTCTGTCCTGTGTGTTGGTGTCGGCTGTGGCTATAAAAGGACATAAACATCTTCTGTTGCCCTGCCCCGCACTGTCCCCCCCGCTCCATGCTAACCACCAGCAGAGCTCTTGAGCACAACCGCTAAGCCCCGTGACATTTTACACATTCTCAGTGATGTGGTCGGAAAGAGGACGGCGAGGTGTCCGAGTGCTGCATAGCGCACAAGACGAAGCATCATCTAACGAGTTGAGCTCACGTCTCCTATATCTCTGTACCTTGTCCCCCCCTGGCAGGAGCGAGATTCAACAACAAGAGGATATATTGGCAGACACTAATATGTAGGAGTGCTCTTGTGAGAAACTGATATAATAACTGTATATTTGTCCTGTGTGTTAAGGACCAGGTTGACCTACAGGTAAAGATGTAAATAACCCCAACAACAGTGAGGAATTGGTATTTATTGTTGTCTAACAGCGACGTGTAATACGGCCGATCAGTACTACAATGTGATATGAATACCAAGACTTTCGAAGCCCATAAATACTAGACCGGCCCACTGGCCTCACAGCACACTCATACCAACACCTGCCTGTCCTTGTTGGAAGGCTCGGAGCCTCTTCTTGAACCGCGAGGGCAGAACAAAGTCACAGCCACGTGCCAGCAGAGCCAACTCCTTCCTCAGGTCAGGGTCCTGACGCAGAGACAGCTCCCTCATCCTCATCCTCGCGCCAGACACGACGGGGAACACATATAAACAAACGGGGATATTCAGCCCAGGGTTATCCTCTTGAGCGTGCGGGTCGCTCGGTTAAGGAGAGGGTGGCTGCAGCAGTTGGAAGTTCTCGGTTGTCCGTGTCCCTGTGATTGTCCTCTGTCAGAGTGGGAGCCTCTTAATGCAAGAGAGCAGCTGCTACTGTGACTCTCTCTCCCATTCCAGATCTGGTCGCACAATCTCAACTCTGCCTGCTGCTCTGTCCCAGTCTCCACATATCATACACACAAACACACACACACACACACACTCTGCACAGGGTCAGGGAGCGCTTGCCTCAAAGCTGCTGGGGAGATAAGGAGTGACAGGGTGTATGTGTGTGAGCCTCAGTTAGTGCATGTGTGGGATGGGAGGGGTGTGTGCGCAGCGATCTGCCCTTTCCAGTTTGCATTCCTCGCTGCTCATGGAAGGTTATGTAAAGAGACAGACCTGTTGTTGCAGCTCACAGCGGCCGAATTAGCCAATTGAAGGATGCACCCCGAAGCCACGTTGACACTCAACACTCATGTTCACCCATCTTAACCCTCTGAAACCAACCTGAATTACCAAATGATTCAAAGAAACATTGCTGTGCTAATTTGTAGACACACCTCCTTTTGACAATACACCAAGATGGTAGCGGGAGAATTGGTTAAAAAAACTCCTGAAGTGATGGATAATAATAAAAAACACACTTTACTTTAGACAGAAACAACACAGAGACAAAATCCTATCATATAGTGGTCTTTGTTTTGCCTTCCCCTTCCAAGCTTGGGCTGCCAGCCATTCCATGTCTTATTATAGCTGATGATGGGCAACGGCGGGGGAAGGGGGGGGGGGGGGGGGGGGGGGAACATGTCACATTAAAAAAAAAAAATTACCAAACTACACAGTGTCTATTAAAAGCATCAGCAAGCGTTGTTTCGAGAATCCCGGAGAACAGGAGGGTGTGTGTTTACTGCTCAAACACACATCCGCTTCCGGTCGCTGCCGTCTTGGAGTGACTGCAATTACATCAATTCTCCATAAATTCACTGATCTAACAGCTTTGGGGTTGCCTTCGCTGCACCGACTGTGCACAGGGAAAGCCCAACATCTGCACACAAGCTGTTGTTTAAGTGAATTACAAGAGAAACGGTACAGCAACGTCCATGTTTTTAGACAATGCAAGTAAACCAATATTGTTTCATGTTATTGTATTCAGAGGGTGACAACACACCCACATTATTATTTTTAGATGACAGGATCACACAGTCCATAGTTTTCCACTGTTTTCTGCTCAAACCCGGTTCCTGTTATCCTCCACACAGGACACTGCACATGCTTGATAAGCCGTTTGTATGAAGGCTTTTTTACATTGGCCGCCTTTTGTTCACGTTAATCAATTCAAACTCAAAATGGAAAAGGAAAGGATCACATCAAACTGTCAACTCGCATGTAATACTGTTTTTTTTTCTTTTTTAAACAAACAAAATCTAAAATCTGCTCCATGTGTTGGTTAACATATGTGGCAACAGACGCTGTTGTTTTAAAATGCAGAAACACACACACATGGTGTGAACAGCTGTGGACTGAGAAAAACACAGAAAGTCTACGCAAGCCAGAATTGTATGACACAAGCGCCATTGAAAAAATTCAAATGTACAAGCTTCCTGCAAGCTTTATCACAACCAAAACATGATCTTGCAGCTATTGCAGGATGTGCAATGACATCAAGGATAACTGCATTCACACTCCAATGGGTCACTGTGACAAACAGAAAAACATTATCTCAGCTAATCCTTAAATGTCTAAATCTGCTTAGTACAGAAATGTGTACAATCATGTTCACTTCATTACATAATGAGAGGAGATGATGAAACACACGCTGGAGTATTGGCAGCTCTCGTCTAGGTGCTGGAATTCCCTGCAGACAGATTACTATTTGCATGTTGTTGAGTTTGTACTTTACTTGGGCTTTAATCAACCTGGCATTCAACATTGTTATCATACTCAAGAAACAACTTGGAAGGAACCAAAAGTGTAGACGGATATATTCCATACGGGTGGAGCAGACCTGATCAAAACTCCCCTGAGGGGTTCCCAATCTGTACAGTACGTCGGTACATAGTGTACAGGAATGGTGTTCATAAATACATAAAAAACTATCACACGGCAGATGGGGTGGGGCCAAACCGGTTCACTGGATGTGTCCAGAACCGGTGCTGCTAAGAAATCCAGAGAGCTCCGGCTCAATCCACCACAATCTGATGTCTGAGACAGGGATTTAAGATGCACATGAATCGTGGGCCAAAAATAGTCCTGATTGACGGACATTGTGGAAGGCTCACAACATGACAGGAGCAGATTAGCTGCCTCGCATACGAGTTATAATGCAGCGAGGAGAACAATTATCAGGGCTTGTTGACAAGTCTTTTTACCTCCATGGCATCAGAAGTGGAGCAAAGGGTCAGAACACAAAAGAGAGAAAGTGCAGATACAGAGTTTAAGTACATCTACCCACCCACACTTACATAACATGTTCAGTAACCACTATGTAAATATAATTGTCCAAAAGTCTGAGAACACTTTTGCATTCAAGTGAATCAATATTACACACATACACACATATTTGATTTGGAACATGATTTGGTACAATTTGCACTAGCAAATTGGTCAGTCATTTAGATATCTTGGCAGCTTTTGTGTATATGTAATAACATGTAGTGTAATTTCTTTACATTGGTTATTGAGGCCAAAATGTATCTGATAGCGTTTAACCCATTGCATTTCATTAGGTCAGATATTCAACATTTCACCATAAAGGCTGCAAAGATGAACATAGCAACACTATGACTCTATGGTGACTTTGCAATTTCCAAAAATATTTCCAGTCCTGAAAAACAAGTTATAAAATTACATTTCTATTACGGTGAGAGTGCAGATGATGTGGAGATGTTATCCGGTGCATAAACAAGTTTGAAGACATGTGCGTATAGGTTTACAGTGGAATGGCATTGCGTAAACAATAAGTTAATTGAGACAAAAAAACAACAAAAAATTGGCTAATGAAATCTAAAAAAAAAAAATTGTTGGGATTTTTTAGCAGTAGAAGTTTAGAATGAGTTTTAGAGGCCCAACTCCAAATATTTCTTTGTTCTATATTTCAAGGTTTTACCTCAAACATCAAGTTTCAGTAGGTCCTGGATTTGTCAAATTCTAGCTGAAACCCAAAGTTTGCAATTGCACACTTACTTTTCACAAGTAACTAAAAGTCCAAAATAAAAGGACACATGAGACACAGTTTAACACAAAATTGTCACGGCCGTGTCTAGCAACTGATGACGTGACCCTGGACCCCGGCTTCAAATAGCTGCCATGTTGCTGAGCTTAACCAGGCACGTTATAAAAAGACATCTTGAGAAATAAGCTGTGATCCTTGATGCAGTAGCGGGGGAACAGTTAACACTTTTTATACTGCTCTATATAACTAAAAATACTGTGCTCATGTGAGGAAGCAGAACTAAAACCCAAGTCTCGATAGTGACCCGATATGTATTGTATATATTGTAAAAAAAACCCAAACATTTATGACTTCATATACAATGAGCAGCATCTAATAGAAGTAGCTTCAGAGTGAATTACACAGAGGATGAATGTGCTGCCACACCTCTTCTCACTGGCAGAGTTCTGGGTATCTAATGCCAACACAAGGGAACCAAGGGTATCTATATCAGTGTCTGATGTCAAAGTCAGACCAGCTGCTCCGGGCCGCATCACTGTGACATAAATCGAATTTTCAAATAATCCTTTGAAGAATGCATCTATATGCAGGAATTTATTTTGTTGTCTTAAAATAGGAGTATTACTTTATATAACCCCACAATCCCTTTAATATGGAGCGACACGGTGTGACCACATGCCATGCAACATCACGGCAGAACACAGAAACTGTCCACCAGTTGCTTTATAGCAATTCGGGGTGAGAGGGGGGGCAATCAGGGCCGCGGCTTACAAAGAGGAATGTGTCGAGAAAATTCTAAAGGTTAACACACATCTGACAAAAACCTGATCATAGATATAGTGGAAAAAAAAGAATTTGAAATGCATAGATAAAACTAGTACGCCACTTCATCTTCTCCTTTCTGTGCTAATGCAATGTTATCAAGGAATCATTTTTCATCAGAACACAAGAAAACTTTTAGACACCGTTTGTATCTAGACTTTGACCTGACATATTCTACCAGACAACATTACAGTGAAGTTTAAGAATGCATGTAATTATATTGTTTGTCTTAATATAAGAGGTTGGATATTGGCGAATTCTAGTTTCAGGGCTGCCAAACACTCCACAAGAAATAAGGCGAACAAAAATATCTTATCTGGGAAAGCATCAATAGTCATTCCTACAATATTGTGGCAATATGTCAGTATTTGATCAAGAATATCATGACATTTGTTTAAAATATATCAAGTATGACAGCCATTGTGAGCATAAAGGTCTGAAAACCTGATTAGTCAATTTACAGTATGTGCGCTGATATTCCTAATTTGTGGACTCTTGAAATAGGAGTAAAGGAAGAAGTAATGTTTTAACAAGTATTCTGTCCTGATCAGAATTATATTAATCTGAATTAAACACACTCATTCTAAACACACACTCGAGACAAGTACTGGTGTTTCAATTAGAGAAAGAACATATGTCACAGCAGTGGCTGCTAACACCTCCTCCTGCCTCTCTTCTACGTCAACAACATGTAGGAGGAGGAGTTTCTAAGAGCATGTGCTCCCAGCTGTCACATTGTCGTCATCACTACACTCATGTCCACGTAGACGACCACTAACTCAGGATTTCACATGGCACTACTCCTCCCTACAGGGTGGGAATCCTTGAACATACAAAACATCTAAGCCTGAAGTGTTTTGCCCAGCTTGTTTCAAACTATATTAAAGTTGAATTCCTCAAATGTACCCCCAGAGAACCCAGCTGAAGCATGACAAGATCCACAAGACACATGCACACATGCTAAAAGGAGTTACCAAATGCCAGGGCCAGGCTAGCTTCAGACACTCCCACCTCTCATTCCACACTAATGCATGGGCGAGGCCTGAACATTTGGAAAGTATTTGACTAATAATCACTACATATGCCTACAGACATGGAGGCTCCACTATGATAGTGTAGAGTGGAAAGGCCATCAATGCCTTTGATGCTGCAGGCCACTCGGCAGCCTCTTGTGGCCAGACTAGGAAGATAAAAATCCCAGAGGATACGATAGTGTAAAAAACTATCAGCCATAACATATTAAATAAATTGATTAAAGCTCCTTTGTGTTGGATTTGAACTTTTTTTCTTTCCACCTTTGGGGACTACTTGTGTGACACTGCAGCAACGATGTCTCTAACACAATGAACCATAATGTGAAATTCTACAAAGGTGGGGGTTGAAATAAAATAATCCATAGTATATAATTTACTTCGTTGGTTGTCTGTGTAGATTCTCACTCATCCAGGTGAAAAGCTGCACTTTTTTTTGGAGCTTGAAGACCCGATGATCTAGAGATATAAGCCCCTGGTTTCCAGCATCAGGCCAGAACTGAAGAAGCCTTCTGGATAAAAGGTGGACTTCTTCAAGCTACAGGAAAAAGTCCAGTTGCTTACTTGGTTAGTTACTAAAAAACCCACAAAAGAAAGAATCATCAACTTCAACATGATATGAAGCAGTGTTGAATTTAAGGCTTTTTCACTGCAGAAATTGTGACTTATCATTGTAGGAAATGCACACGTGTTATTAATTACATTAAAATATCTCTGTTCTATTTAATCGCCCCAGTGAGCAGTCACAGTGCGACACCAGGCACAAAACCAGAACCCTGAAACTGAAGCAACGAGATGGAACATAGCCAATGTTCATAGAGCTGCACTCCTACTGTAACATATTGAAAATTCTACTAATGTATTTAATAGCAAGATGTTGTTTTTGTTTATCATTGTACGTCTGTAAAAAAGTTTTAAATCACACGATGACAAGCAAAATGTTTTGGCGCAAACTCAACCTCACATAAAAAACACATACGCGTAAATAATTCTTATTTCTCAGTCTAATTGAATCCTTCCAAAGATGAAATTTATACCAGTCCTCTGTATTCAACAACATCAGACTGCAGACATGCACTGAAGAAGCTAATCATCTTATTGCGCAGTGTATTCAAACTACAATATAACCATTTAAATATGTTGTGGAGAAACATTAGAATTATATTTATGCCCACTAAAAAATTATGTAGTCTCCATGTCTATCTGAGCCTTATATTTTACTGTCAATACCTGCTGCCAAACAGAAACATGGAGGTTTTCTGAGAAATATGATTTTGCTACACACCCTCCAGTCACAGCTACTTTGAAAGTTCTCTGAACTCCAGGACACACCTTGTTTTTCATGTTAGAAGAAAACTCTGTGACATGACATTTTAAAAAACCTCAATCTTCTTCAAACCAGTGAAACTAGTTTGTGACAGTTTGAATAGAATTTTCAAGAATGATGGGCTGCACAAAAAATATACCAATGAGACTTTTGCCTACCCCTTCTGGCATAAAGAGAAAAGTGATTACACAAACTCTTTCCACACATGTGCAGATCATTGGCTGCGCTGTAGCCAACTCCGTTAGTGCTGCAGCTGTGAAACAATTCTGATGTGACAATGGTCACATCAGAATTTGATCTATTTATTCTGATAACACTTGAAGACTCCAGAAGAGTGGTATGATTAAATTATTTGTAGGGTTATCAAGAAGTAGCCAGTGAGAGTCGATGGTGTGCATGCTGTTTACCTATAGAGCAGTGATCCAGACAACGATATGTCACCATAGATGCATTATTAAAAACTCAGTTCACTGTGAAACAAAAGAGATATACCTGGTGTTGAGAGACTTAATCATCATTGTGTGTGTGTGTGGCTATGGCTTGTATGAATTGGATGTTCATTAACCTGCACAAGTTCTGCAATAGTGTTTGAAACTTGTATGAGGTTCATCATTATTCATACTATTACTAATGACTGTTTTCTTTTCTCACAGACATGTAAAAGATTTATTTTTTTTTCACTAAACTTCCATCTTCTTCAAAGTGACACACAACATGTCATCATGTGATGTGCTTTTATTAGCTGATGTTGCGACATCTTGTGTGATACAGAAAAAGACAAAACATGTCAGGTAAAAACAAAATCTGTTACATGTCTGTGACAAAGGAAAACAGTAATAATACTGACTGAACTTACCCTGTCAATATATAATTTACCTTTTTAGTGCTGACAGACCTCCGTAGTACTCTGCCATTGGGTCCAGTCACCCTGGTACCGCTGCAACTTCCAGAGGGCAGCGTACTGGTGGATGGGGGGCTGGAGGGGGTACTGAAGCGTGCAGGCTTCTTCACGTTCAGGTTCCTTTGGGAGGCCACATTGTTCTCATTGAAGGCCAAACACCCTTTTTCCTTGGTGTCCCCGCTGGTCAAATCAACGTGTTGTCCACTTTTGATTAGGTCAAGATAATCTTTCAGTAGTGACTGGGTTGCAGGGTCACTTAACCAGTTGAGAAACAGCTCATCCACCTTCATTTTCAGAACCGGCTGGAGGACTTGTGGTGATGGCATTTTGCTGTATTTCTGCTTGTTTCTGCAAATAAAGCACCTGTAAAGGAATAAGAATACCTTTAACATCTCTACACACAGTTATTGTTCTGTCCTATCAGCACAATGTTAATGAATAACAGCAGCAGGAATTCTGTTTAATTATCTCTCATGTTATCAGCATACACATTCAGGTCACAGAGGTAATCAGTGTTTTCTATATAATGATTACAGGGTTACAAATAAAGTTTGGTGCGTGTGTTGTGGAAAACAGTTGTCAATAGGAAATAGAATTCAACACCTGGGTGTTTAGATATAGAAAGAAAGTTTGCAATTTGGGAAATTGTTTACAATTCATACTTATGATTCAGCATAAGATATATTTTCATCCAGATGGTTAGAAGACTTTTTATGGATTCAGAATATACATTTACAACTGCTCTATTTTTCCCCATAAACTGTAGAGGTTTTTCCAAACCTTGCAGATTTAATGTTTTTTAAGAGAAACCGATGGTAATCTGACCTGAATGTCAATCAATCTGACTTTGTATAGCACTTTTCATGTAACACAAAGTACTTGCTAGACCCAATAATGTAAAACCATCCCAAAAAAAGTCACAGACAACAAACGTTTCACAAATCTTCCTCTTTAAATGCAGTGATCCAACAAATGTAATAACTTACCACATGTGTAGTACATAATTTCCTGCAACGATAATTGTTATAACAGTTGCAACAACAGTCTAAACAGGCAAGAACCCAAGGTCAAGTGGTGGGAATAAAATGTCATTGGTTATTCAAGAAATAAGGAATCAACAACTTGTAGTTGAAGACTTTTGCATTCTGGTAAATATAACAAATCCCTGCATGTGTAAGTTATCACAGGAGGGAGAATATAAGACCTAAAGCTACAGATTTATATTACCTTTGTCGGATGTTGCTGCACACTGTAAAACAAACACCATAATAACCCTCGACCCCATCACACACACACACACACACACACACACACACACACACACACACACACACACACAAACACACAGTAGAAAAACAACAGTAGCCTTGAGTTTGCTTTCAAAAAATAAACAATAGGCATAAACTACAGCTACTGTTTTACAAACAACTAACAAGTGAAACAGCTTGTTGTCAGTCGACCTTGTTTCGAGTAACTAATTAACATCACACACCAAACAGAGTCGTTCACTGTATTGAATTTTAGCGCTAAAGCCTGGAGGCAAAAACAAACATATTGATGAGGAGCTGCTATTTTCCTCCATTGTAGAAAATACATTTACGTTTCCCCATTATCTACCGAGCTAACGCCATTGGAGCTTTAAGAGAATTCCGAGTGGAAATAGTCGGTGAGGTTTGTGATAATAGATTCAAATCTGCGAGCAGCAACAAGCTAGCGTTAGCTTCCCGGCTAGAGGTAACGTTACCAACCTTGTCGTGAATGGACGTTTATGCCAAACGCGTTGATGAAACTCTACATTACATCCAGCCTTAGCGAAGCAAGTGAAAACATGTTTATTAACATGATAGAGGTGAGGAGAACGCGGTATCTCCGCTGCTCGTTTTCCGTTGAGCACAAGCGCAACTTTTTCAAGATCGCGTTCCCCTGGTAACCGCAGGTGTTAACGCGAGATCTCACACAGGGTGAGAGTTCATGCCACCGTTTTTTTTTTTTAATTCTTTATTAACAACAGGTTCCACTTTCATTCAGAAGAAAGTGTAGTTGTAAAAAGAAAATTTTGCTGTAGTGCAAAGAGCAATACTGCGATGTAAAATCACTATACTTGCGAGTATTTTAACTTCATGCTACATATAAACATTATGTAAAATAAATTAATAATAGACTAAATTAGAAAAACAAAAAAAACTATTATTACTGTATACTTCACAACTTGTAAAAGAACAATATAGAATAATATATATATATATATAATGTAATATATATAATATTATATATACATATATAATATTGTCACATAGATGTTATTTCTTTAAGTCATATACATTTATTTAACAGCTGCAGGTTTAGATCATACAAAACAATATATATTGGGATATAATGTATTTTATAATAAATTCACCAAGAGAAAGTGATGTCTAACTTTTTATTGGTCATGTATATATTAAATATGATTTAAAATATATTAAATCATATATAGGCTTTATATATTTATATTTATATATATATTTATATATATATATATATATATATATATATATATATATATATATATATATATATATATATATATATATATATATATATATATATATATATATATATATGTATATATATATTAAGTTTGTGACAATAAATAATATTGGTAAATGTTTTCCACTACATTTTCATGTTAAACACACAATTGAAATAATATATATAAAGCAATTTGACAGTAATTTATCTGCATTATGATAACATGTATTTACTTTATATCCACCACATTAGGCTTCTGTACTTTTATTTGACAAAAACAAATAGTTTAAACTATCATAGAACTTAACACTTCTTTGAATAATGCATTTGAGTATGAGTAATTCTTCATTGAAAATCTTCTAGTATTAAAGTATATTTAACAAAATATAGACTATTGTAAATGTTAACATAGCCTTTTTTTGGATTAGACTTGTTGATGCTTAATGAATGAAATATTTAATGTTAATGTCATATATGTTGTATGTAAGGCTGAACTCTTTTAAATAACTAGTGATTATAGCTCAAGAATAAAAGTAAAATATTAACCTATAGAATGTGAAAAATAAAAAAGCTCAAATAAAGTACAAAATCTGAACTAATGTACTGACAGTGTTAGAATTTTAGTCCACTTTGCATAAATTCTGTCGAGAAGCACACACACACACACACACACACACACACACACACACACACACACACACACACACACACACACACACACACACACAACTTTGTTTAATGCAGATATATTCATAGGTTTGTTACTCACTTTTATAAATGCCATCCTCATTCCCTTCTGAATTTAAGATTGATTTTTTTTGTAATGTAAAATCCAAATCTGAGTTGGTCATCTCTCCCTGACCCATTTCCAGTAAACCAGTCCTGTGTGTTCAATTTAGATTCTTATGAACTGGATCCTGACTCTCATGCATGAATAATAATGATACATCTGTGCCTGATTCCACTCTCTTTTCTCCTCTTTTCCTTACACGTGCACCTTGTGTGTATCGAGCTGGACATCCTTATTGATTACTGTAGGGGAGGAGTGGTCCCAGACATCATGGCTCCCTCACTGCATCCTTAGCATAGAAAGCACAGAACACAAGGCAAGGTCAGTTTAAATAATGGGCACCATATTTGACACTCAGACGCAAAAAATGGAGCAGACTTTTTTTCAGCGGGTAGTGACTGTTTAAGTCTGCATCTCATACCAGTCCAACAAAGAAACATGAATTAATGCACGTCTAAGAGATGACACGAAAACACATCGATTGTACTTCAGAGCCTGACATGTAACACGTTAATTAGCAAAACTGAAGTTATAATCACAGGGTTATGTTTGATGGTACAATAATGGATAATTTATAATATTCACTGTATGTCTCAGTGAATAAAATGCAGCTGGATATTATATTTACAGACAGCATTATATATAATATAGAATAATGCAGGAAACACAATGTATTTTTACTAGACTCACAGGTAGTCCTAAACAAGTTGTTTTGCATATTAGTAAAGTAATTTTTGGACATTTAATTCATGATTTGTTGCTAATGCTTTTATTTCATTTAAAATTATTACTAAATATCTGTAACAGATCAGTTTTACATAAAGATTGGCATTTGAAGTAATGAAATAAAGAAGAAAATGTAGCTGTTTGAACAAGACCATCATTCAATTGTATTACCAAACATTACCGGACATGGTCTTTAAAGATGCAATATGTTTCTCCATATTAGTAAATTACGTCACTCAGATTGCCTGTAGCTGTTTTTTTTTTGTATAGAGCAAATTAATGGCGGTTGCACGGTTGTGAAATTTATTGACTGAATTCCCCCGATTGCTTCCCTTGATAACACCAGCACATCCAATTTAAAACATTTAAAGTTGTCTGAGGCGCAGCGCGTAATTAGACACCTCTTTGTTCTCCACAACAGCTCGCTCACATGTGCGTTAGAACCTGATCAATATCAGAAATGAGAGGAGAAACACCGAAGGTCTCGAAAACTTTCAACTCTGCAACTTTTCAAAGTGTAATTACAATGTACAAAAAGGATTTTACCCAAAGCAGTGTGCATGTTGTTGTTTTTTTTTCATGCCTTGAAGGACATTTCAAAGGTTTGGCCGAGGCTGAAACCACAGGGGGACAGCTGGTTAGCGTAGGAAAGTGTTTGTGCAGAGTTAATGCGTGTAGCTCTCCCTTTCTGCTTTCAGCCATGCTATATGGGCGCTCTGTGAAGTAGGTGATAGGCAATCTGCTCTAATAAGGAGAGTCAGTAAAGTTGAAAGTGTTGTGTTGTAGCTATGTGCTGTACGGAGTTATTATGACTGTACTATAGGGTCATTTCATGGTTATGTTACTTTCTTCTGTATATTTCTTATCAAATTATATTTTATACCTTGAAGAAATTTAGGTAAATATGTAAGTAAGTGCAACATAAATTACATACAGGTCAAATATTAATGATAGAACACTTTATTTAGAGATACAGCAGATGTCTTAAATGGGACTATTGCTTACATTTGTACTTTCAATCATAATTAAAGTGACTTATCAGATGGCCGCCATTGCAAAGATCACAGAGCCTGTGATTCTTTAGCCATTAATCTAAATAGAGTAAATCTTGAAGAGGATTCTGTTGTAACCAAACATGCTGTGTGCATGTTTCCCTGCCAAAAAACCCCTCTGGTTAAATGTGACACGTCTTTCACTCTGTTCAGCGGTCAGTCTCCATCAGCTGGTGTCCTCACATCTTTGTGTTCGTCAAGATGCAGGACAAACCACAGAAAAACAAAAACACATGTATCCCATGTGTAGTCAAATATTTAAAGATCTATCAGATCTATCTATTGTATCAGAGAGGTGATTTCTTTAAGGGACATTCACTGTAATTAGTCTTGGCTGTATTACCACACATGGTACCACAGTTAACTTGTATGGTAAATACTCAAACAACCTGATACAGAAACAGCAGTATATATCTATATCTATATATATCTATATATATGTATATATATATATAGATATATATATATACATATCTCTCTCTCTCTCTCTCTCTCTCTCTCTCTCTCTCTCTATATATATATATATATATATATATATATATATATATATATATATATATATATATATAAATTAATATTTATGGATGGAGACATAACTTCATTATAATGAGTTTATCATCATTGACCTTTATCAGTAAAAACAATGTTGTAACTTGTGATTACATGTTTTTCTTTCTTTTTTTTATAAGGGAACTATGATTATAATAAATATTTTTTCTTGTTAGAATTTTCTATATACACCACAGCTACATTAACTACTATTAACCCCAAGGGAAAATATTTCCCTTTTCACTGTGTAAAACTCCTTTACAGATAAAATCAGCGTTTCTCCCATTTCCTTAAAAGGTTATTCCATTGAAAGATATGTCAGCTTGTGTGAGGATCCAGGAAAAAAAGGGATTATATTCTAAATCTCACATATCAGTTCCATCCAGTTCTGAAGTGTCACTTCAGTTGTTTATTCTGCTGCTGCCCGTTGTGCACAGTACACAGCACCGCTTCAAAGTTAAGATTAGATTAGTCGATATTCCTCTGTCTGGTTTCCAATAATAGCCAGACATTGTTGAAATAAGTGTTTGCACGAAGTAACAATTTTACAAGAATGTTGCTGGTCTTGCGATATATTTTGACCAGAAATCACTTTGATCTTGGTCTTAAACATTCCCCGTTTGATACGGCGTTCAGATGAACTGTGGTGTGAACCTCCCTTTCCGCCTCCCAAAATGGCATCGAGCAGTGATGAGCCTTCTCGTGGCTCTTTCATGGCTACACTGTAAACACGCCGCACTGTTTTTATTCCTTAAGAAAATCACAGACGGAGAATCAAACTGTCTTCAGTCAACATTTAAATTCCTAATACGCTGTGCGAAATGGAGCCGCAGAGGAGACTTCTTTCATTAGACACTTCACTGGCGCTCTGAAGTTGGCTCCTTCCATCCGAGATGACTTTAAAAGGGGAAACAATGCCTCTGCCTATTGAGGTCTTTGGAGATTTTCTCTCTCATCACATATTAATGAAAGAGGTGGCATGTATGGAGTGAGAGAGATTAGGCAGGAGAACCTGGTTGTGAGCGTGCAGGAGAGACAGAAACCGTGCTGGCGGACAGACGCGTGCACGTCGTCTACGTGGCGCGTTTAATGTCGTCTGTCGACAAATCACAGCTTCAGCGCTCATGTGCTCCTCACAATCTGCACGTTTCCCCCTACATTGATATCAGTGGGGGAAAATAACTAAGCACATTTACTCAAGTACTTCACTTTCTCTAATTTTGAGGTACTTTACTTGACTATTATTTTATATTTCATCATCTTTTAGATGAATATAAATCTATCTATCTATCTATCTATCTATCTATCTATCTATCTATCTATCTATCTATCTATCTATCTATCTATCTATCTATCTATCTATCTATCTATCTATCTATCTATCTATCTATCTATCTATCTATCTATATATATATATATATATTTAAGTGTTGCTCTTGTTTTTTAAATTTGATCTGCACTTTCTGTGAAAGGTGCCAAATATTATAATGCATCATTGCTAATAATCTACTCAAATGATCTACAATTGGCTCCACATTGATCAAATAAAACCTTAAAATGCTGTCAATATACTTTTAATATTTTAGGTACATTTTGCTGAAGTAGCATTCTCAATTCTGGGCTTTTACTTATTGAGTATTTTTTTTGATGACAGTATTTCTACTTTTACTCATGTAAAGTGCTTCATCCACCACTGATTGATATACTAGTATGTAGTCCATTAAAGTGGATGTACAAACCTGTAGTGGATATAAAGCAGCTGCCTGTAGAGGGCAGACTTCACCTGGTGTGTGTCAGGACTACACCTTTCCCCATCTCTTTGCACACACACACACACACACACATTAGCAATATTCACTCAAGCACAATCACCTTATATCAGGCACGCAGACGGCATGAATTAGAGGTGAGTTCATGCCAGTTATTCTGACAAATTTCTCCATTTCTCCTTTAATGAGACAGGCCCATCAGCAGCGAGCGGGAGCTTTTTGATATCCTCGGAGGGGCATGGCAGGCAGGAACATTAATGCTCATAATTCATAGCGAATCAAGAAAGATTTTTGTTGGAACAGAGGATCACACCAATTACCAGTTGTTTATTGTTTGCTAGTGTTGTGTTTACTGCAGTCTAATCGTATTTGGAGGTCGGCCACAGCACTACATCAGCTCCAAGTGGAAAGGCTTGTTTGAAGCCTTTCATTTCGTTGTGCCATATTAGCCGCACCGAGCAGCTCTAGACAACATGCTGCCTGTGCTTTCAAGATAAAAAGAAACAAGCATTACATCACTTTCCAAACAACTTCGTGAATTAAGGAAATTGCATGTAAATTGGTCACCTAAAACAACGACCAGCCCATTAAGAAAAATGTGTTTCATCTATTAGTTTGTCCCGAGATAATAATCGTTTACATAATGACTTGAACATGGGAACGAGGGTTCGTGTTCGATTCTGGCCTAATGCTGTTTGGCCCAGACAAAGCTCCCTCTTTTCCCATCCTGCCCCTCCTATGGAATAGCAGGTCCGTGGCATGAAAGTAAGAAAATCATGGAAATCGGCAAGGCCTTCATTATACCAAGGTCATTACAGCGGGCTTTTATCCCTCTGTACTTATAGGAGGTAAGGGAGTCCTATTCTCCATCACCCAAGGCCTCACCTTTGAACACACACGCACACACACACACACATATAAGCTTACACCAGGGCCAGCGTTCGCTCCTACATCCACACGCACAAACGCAGACGCGCGTCGGTTTCTCTTTCATTCGGCCTCCTTGAATTTCATCATTCATTTTTACATCACATTAGTGTGGCGTGTTAGTGGTCGGTGTGTGTCTGCATGTCGAGGACCGCTGTTACTTCAGGAAAAGACTGAATAATGCACGGGAAAAGGCAGGAGAAAGCTTGGAGGGAAACTACAGCAACACAGTTATATATATATAAGTGAAGTGAAACGAATAGACTGTGCAGCTTGGATTTTTGCATTGCTAGATACACAGTAAAACAGGTCATTTTAACACTACTACTGTTAATTAGTCTGACTGGTGATTTTACTGTATACAAGATAAACCAAATGTAAGTGAGTTAGGTTTAATACACCACTGTGGTTTTGTTTTATACAGTGAAAAGGGTTGATTAGAGTTATTAGGCTTGAATTCCTGTAGTCAAAATTGTCTCCATCCTACATGCACCACAAAACAGTTTGTAGATCAATAACATAATCAGAAGAAAATGTGATTTAAGTGACCGAAAGTACCATAATGTCAGATTCTTGGAAAACACCAACAGAGATTTGTGTTTTTTTTTTTTTTTGCAAAAGACTCGCACGGAGATCGGAAACAAAGAAGTCAGACGTACCAATTCAATTCTTTCCAGAGACGGGTTTTACTATAATAAAGCATTAAGTTACTGCAATTAGGCAATTACTCTCAAAGTAACCCGATCCCGCAATTTGGATCAAGAAAACCTCTTAAAGTTAATATTTTAATGAGCATCACAAGACAGCTGAGTCTTAATCAATGGCTCCATCAAAAAAAAAAAAAAAAAAAAAGGAATAACTGTGATCTTGAGGGGAAGGAAATTGTTCTCTTAATGTGCGCCAAAGACCGTCTCCTCTGTCTGTGTCAGCGGCTGTGTCTGATTTGAAGCTCTGCATTGATCTGATACCACCGAGAACTGGCCTGCATATTAAACCAAAGCCGTGGATAGGAATTAATTGTATGTGTGCGCATGCGTGCGTGCGTGCGTGTGTGTGTGTGTGTGTGTGTGTGTGTGTGTGCACCCCAGGTTCATGGCTGCAGTCCAGGTACGGGGTATTACAACACAAGCCCAAAGAATAATGTATTCAGAGTTATGTGCCGTCCACTGATAGTCACACAAACTGTAATATCGCTCACAGCTTCCATCGCGGCGCCTGCCAACACACTTGGCCTTCACTTCTGATGCTGACATCATATTATCTTTAGGAAGAGCTTGAGGTTTTCTGTCCCAAAATCCTTGATCTGGTTCACCTTACGCGATGAGCCCCCCTACCGTCTGTCCTCCAAAATAAACAAGACTCATTACTGTACTTTTTTTAAAGGGGAGCCGACTCCTCTTGTCTTTAAGGTAAGTCTCTCTGTGTGGCAGCGTGTCCGCGGCGCGTTGAATTTATTTAAAGCTAACACAAAAGCTTCATCTGGTCTTCATGGGAACTCAGAGCAGGCCGGGAGATATACTGTTTCATGCAAGAACACATGTGAGTCATAAACACACAAGCAAATGTTCCCCTCCAAGGGTTTTTTTTTTTTTTTTTTTTCTCGATGGAACCTTTCCACAGAACAGAAAAACCTCCGCCGGCTTGTTGTTTCTGTGCCCGTGCGCTTTTGTAACCGCCGAAAATGACGCACAGCCCACAGATCAGGACTGGCAGCGACCCCGTGATACGGCATTGGAAAAAGGATGAGCGTCAGGCACCTGATCGGACAGGATCAATGAAAAGCAATTAGATGATAGGGCTGCGGGAGCGGGCCTGCATGCGCATGACTACAGGGGCCAAGACCTTTACAGCAGCGAGAGGACAGGGCCAGTAATGCGAGGAGAGCGATGGGATAAACTGCAGAAATGTGTCAGATTTTCTGCTTTTTTCTTTTAAACCGGAGAGAATCGGATCTTCCCCTTCACGCACGAGGAGGAGTCTGTGCAGCTGTGATGATATGCACGCTGTACAGTATTTATGTGTGTTTGTCTGCCTGTGCTTCTGTCTCCTCGTGTGATTTGTGCGTGGCTTATGTGTTTTGCCTAACATCTATTGTCATAATGATGTGTGATTATTAAGGGAGCAGGGTTTTCACAGCAGGGAAAAAAGGGGCTGAGCCGACAACAGGTTGGGCCTCCCTTTGTGTCTTTGTTTGAACGCTCAGCAAATACATATTCATGCTCCCAATATGCACACAATAGTGCACATTTTGTTTATAATCTTTGTTTATTTGGGTTGCATACATTAACAAGAATGCTTTCTTTTTTTTTGTTTTTTTCTGCGGCTATAGTAAAACAGACATAATAGCGAAGAAAGGATTCTCGTGGAAGAGGTGGCCTAAGCCCTGTTATTTCAGTAGAATCCCAAGGAGAGGTTAACCCCCTTGCAGCAGGCTCGCCATTAGAATAAACCGACGGTGCGCTGTGTTCTGTGTGGGCTGAACAGACGAGTTCTGACCTCAGCGTTCCTCCTGTGCCCGAGTACAAAAAAAAAAAACGCATCGCTGCAGTTTGCGGTAATGTAATGAAGTCACGCGCCAAGTAACAACGCTCCATGCCCTGTCCCTCATGTGTGTCTCCTAAAACCAGAGGAAGGTCTGAGCTGAGTTTCCAGGCTGCAGTCATGGTTGCACTCATGCATTTGCCCGTTCCCGACACTAGATGGCTGTCTGTGCTGTGGAAGCCGTTTTTCATTGGCCCTGGAAATGCGAGGCTGAGCACATGATGTTTGTTAATAATGCTTTGAGACACCCGGGTTATGAAAACACACAGCTGCACAGACACGGCACCCAACTTGACGTTCTGATGTTTTGAATTTGCCATCCCTTCATTTTTTTTTTTTTTTTTTTTTTTTTTTATGAAGTCACGAACAATGGGTTGAATATACCGTCATCAGAAAAGTCGGGTGCAGATGCACACACCCGGCGAGGTGAAAGTGCATCTGAGTAGATTTAAAAATACTTATTTCAAACTATGCAATGTCAATTTTAATATATACACCGCAAATCTACTTCTATTCTGTTTACAGATCGGGAAACACTTCAATTAAAGTGACAGATTTCAAAACAAGTCAAGGGCACGATTAGTGTCAAACGAAACCACTGAACACGTTATTCATCATTATTATTGCATAATTATTCTGACTCTCTCCTCTCCTTTCTATTAGTGTGTCCACTGTGTTTGTCTGCTATAAGAGGCCATTTGTAGTTTCATTATGTGCAGTAAATGCAACCGCATAGAGCACTCGCTCGCGGTATTGACTTTGAAGATTGCCTTTTCTTCTTCAGAGGCCGTTCGTCTCTTTAGCCCGAAGCTCCCAAACCGCACAGCCGGCCGGTTCGGTGGTGGCCTTTTATTATGATGTCAGCACTTCGCTTAAAGAGCATTCAATATCTCCAGGACGACCGTTGGAGGAACATCAATAGAATAATACAGATACGCGGCGGATGGCTATTGCTCATCGCCAGTCAGTTCATTTGCTCATTGATTTATCGGTAGCTGACAGTGTAATGGAATTAAGTAGCAGTGATTATCGCGAACGAACACGTTGTTTGTTTGTTTTTTTTCCTGCCTCTGTTGGCCGCGGTTTAAAGAGCTGCAGCACCGGCCATGTCGAGGCCGTCGAACACGCGTACACGCACACGCATTCAAATCTGCAGAAGCACTCAGGCCGGCGCGGATGTTTCTGGATTGTTCGAGGGGGGAAATGAAAAAAAAAAAAAGGTCCCCTCCACTAGAAGGCAGAAAGCCCCGGGGCTAGGGAACTAGGTAATACAAGGATAGGATGAAAGAAGGAGCAGAGAAACAAATGAGAAAAGCGCCGGAATAGAGGAGAAGGCTGTTAGGCCCGGTTCCTATTAAAAGACGGTGATCCCACAAAGTCAAAATCACCCACATAAATCAGAGCGCGATTGGCCGAGTGGAGTCGGAGTTATTGGGTGCTAACAACAACAGCACGCGCTTTAACGTTATTAACACTCTTAATCGTCAGCAACAGCTTGTAACAGAAGCCCAGCGTGATCCCAGTCCGCCCTAACAATCCCAACAGCGAGGACAACAACAGGAAACAAATAAGACCACGACTTTTTTTTTTTTGTTGTTGTTGCTGTTGTTGAATATCTTCATCGCGATGTCGTTACCCTGGCGCTGAAATGTAAATCTGTCAAGAGTTACGGAATAATTCGATGATTCAGTGAATGCTTTGTGTGCCGCCGTGTTTGTGATCTCACCTCACAATCTCGATCCGCCGCCGCCGCTGCTGCTGCCGCTGTAATTCATGCAAAACGAAATGAAAACCTTCTTAGCAATATGCAGATTTCTTTATGCAAAGCAGCATTACCTATGGTGCACGGACGGCAGCTAATGCCTTTGATCAGTCTCTGACATTCTCTAACTACTGAGAAGAAAAGAACTTAAAAATTGTAAAGGCCCTTAATTGAAGTGAACATAAAAGAAGATACATGGTGTTAATTGGTATACGCTAAGAATAATCCAGACCTTGGAGACCACTGTCCCTTACCGGCCCCCCTGCCAAAGTGTCAGGATTTACATCTTTAATTTAAGATTTCCCTACATTAATTACCTCGTAGGCAGCGAAATGCGGATCACTTCATTTTAAAGTATAATAAACATCCAAATAGTTTCTCCCTTCCTCCCCATCCATGAATATACATTTTTGTTAGTGTGCAAACGCCTGGCTCTCCTGTTCTGAAGGAGGGTGCACAGAAAGCAGCGGTTTGCGAATGCGGTTCCAAACGGAAATTTACAGTAATTGAGATATAGTAAGGGCGTAATTGAAGGGAACAACGTCGGACAAAAACATAACTTTAATCATAGTTTTTTTTTAAAAAACATTCGGAGAAACGTATCAGAACACATAAAGATGAAGAATTAAAGACAAGGAACATGCTCGGGGGTCAGCGAGAGATGCTGTGTTAGCTGTGCAGGGTTCCTAACCCTAAAGAAAGACACACACACACACACACACACACACACTGCAAGCATCTCAACCCTAAAGCAAGTGAGGAGTGAACTGAACTACAAAATGACCATTGGAGGATCCAGGGTGACACACACACACCTACACACACACACACACGTATGCACACACATATAGAAATGCTGACAGACAAATGACACTCTAATGGAAAGCGAAGCACTTTTAAGTCCTTAAATGTCACCAGCAGCACACACAGTCGGTAACATCATCTCCTCCTGTTTAGAGCACGCTTAACGCTGTCCTGCCCTTGGAAATAACCGGCTAAGCTGCGGCTTTTATCGCGCGAGCAGGTTCATGTATGGATGTATTAGGAGAAAATAGAAACATCTATTATAGCTTATTGAAACAGTTCCAAACGCTTCCCGGCGTGGTTTAATATTATGCAGTTTATTAAGCAACAATAAGCAATTTATGTAAACACAGTTCAAACGAGTGCTGTTCCTGTACACCTTAAAATCCCCCTTTTTTGAAGTGGTTTTATTTTGGGGCTTCATTGTAATTTATTGGCTCAAAGTGCACAGCACAGTGTTAAAACTGATTTGATATGGAAACCTGCAGGGACATATTAATTAAAATAGCAATCTAATTAGCATTCCACTGTGACCTAAAAGTTGAATATTATTAGAGCTGCAACCGTCGGCTGTGATGAAAAGAGCTTACATGACAGTGAAATTGAAATTCAAAGAGCTGGAGATAATGTACACACAGATCAAAAGAACAAACGGTGGGGAGAAAAATAACACACCAAGAAGTTTTACATGGGGAAAACACACCCGCCTGCACGCACACACACACAGAACACACACACACATGCACATGCAAATACTCACACGCAGTATTAGTTTGGCGTAATTTAATCCAAAAATCTGTCAGATACAAATACTGCTGCCGTGGCAATGAGTTGACACCTGGAACACACTGACTTTGGCTGATATTTAAGGCTGATATGAATCTATTTTCTGATTGTAATTGTCATTGCAATCATTACAGTCGTCATTAGAATCCAGGTTCCAAAGTCACACGAAGACAGAAGGTTAGAAAGTTAAAAATGTAAAAATAGCACAATGTGAAGTATTTTTTTTATGCAAGAACAAACATTCTGCACTTAGATTGCTTGTCAAAACACTTGCTGCAATAATGATGATTCATAACTGTAATTATTAAGTGTTTTTAGTAAAGACATGCAGTAACTCAGCACTTACCAGGGTGGAATGTGTGTACATGTACCCTGGTACTGTACTTGCACTTTGAGTACTTCATTGTGATGCTTCCACTTCACTACATTTCACTTTTTTACTACATTTATTTGTCAGTTGTAGTTTCTGGTTATTTTAAGATTGATATTCTACCTTTAATTTTAAACAAATACATAAAAAACATGTAAAAGCATGCAATTTAAAGTGTTATAGTGCATTTAAGTTTAGTTGGTTGAGGCTAATTTGCATTTTAGTAGTGCAACACCTTTTTATTTAACTAATAATCTTCAAATTTGATTCTCTCAATGTATGAATTAAAGTTATTGGAGTTTAAATTCGCTCCACTAAAGCAGAAGTACAGTAGAGTCCTCAGGTAGATGTACCTAGTTATTGATGCCGCATCAGAAAATAAAAACAGCATGTACACATTAATCTGTCCAATACACTACCCTGGTTTCACATGAGATATCCATATTCTGTCTACATTTTGTCCAAATCTATCAATTGCTCAAATTTTCATATCACATAAAACATCCATCAACGATTCGGGGAATTCTTTCTACACAGGATGCTTTATAATGATCTATGACTTTGGGTCACAGGTTGCCAACCTGTTTATTCACCACTTTGTCCCCGGTTGAAATCCAATAAGCTGCCCTTCACAGCCCCATTGAAGTATAGCTTTCCTACTAGGGTGCAGCTGGGGGAAGCAGAGCGGCGGTTTACATCGGTCCTCCGATCGTTGACACTTCACTCGAGCTGACATGTTTCATCATATCACCAAAGAAGCTGCCGTTTGGCGTCTGGTTCACCTATATCAACCGGCGCGGCGCGGCCGATGTAATGAATCCTCGTACCAGGTCAGGACAATCCAAACAGCGCTCGCAGGGGGGGTCAGCGCGCCGCAGCCTGCTCGGTGTTACTTTTGGATAACCTTGAGGGCTTCTTACGCTTCCTCTGCCTCCCCTTCAGGGGGGAGACTTACATATTCCTGCTCGGCCCCGTGTGCGGGCCCGAGTTGCCTGTTTTTCTCTATGTATCTGCAGCCCGGGCGTGTTAACATGTGTCCCTGCAGTGGGCCGGCCGCCAGCCAGCCAGCGATAATTATTCATTAGTATTCATTAGTGTGAGGTGCTGGCCGGCGCGGGGCTCATGTTGAATCAGTGTTCTGACGAGGCCTCGGCCCGGCATGGGTCAGCAAAGAGCCGGTAATTAGGCCCACCAGTCAGGAGGCATTTTCCTAAGCACAACATGTGAAGTTGAGAGAGGGAAGATGCAACCACCAGGAGAGAGGCTGCAGACGATGGAGAGGGAGGAGGAAGCTTGAGAGAGGCTGTGTTTTATTTTATTTTTAAGAAAGCCAACCTTGCTATCCTTATTTTATCATCTGGACACTGTTGAGTTCCTTATAGTAGTGGAAGAAGAATTGGAATCATTCACTTAAGTAATTTCCTGTATGAAAAAAATCCTATTAAAGCAAAAGTACTAGCAGCAAAATTTACTTAAATTATTTAAGCCCTCTGATATATTATTCTATATGACACCATTTGAATATTAATACCAAAGCATCTGTGTTAGAACAGCATTTTACTGTTGCAGCTGAAATGGAGCTAGTTTCAACTACTTTTATTATATATACAGTTATTTATTTTAAAACAGTGGTTCCCAACCAACCCAAAGGGTCAGTAGATGAATCTGATTCACAAATCACTTTTTGGACCTTCTCTCTAATCTTTTGACTTTTGGACAAATATTAGATCACTTGAAAATTCATTGAAATGAGCATAGACGTCAAAAAACACTGTTCTCTTCTTTAACTATGTGCTGTGTTATATTATCCATTGTGTCAAATCTGCATCTGAAAAGTAATTAAAGTCAAGTGAAATATGTTCCCCCATAATTAAGCTGAGTGGAAGAATAAACATAGAAAGTAAAAATACTTAAGTATAGTACAAATACATAAAAAATGCACTTAGAGGAACTAGTTACTTTCCATCACTGGTGCTGTAACTCTCAATCACCACATTAGACATAAAAATTCCTCTCCTATTGTCCCATAGTTATTTATGGGTCCCGTGCTGTGTCACATGCTCAATAATAACAGCAGTTATTATCACTTACAGACGTAATTGTGTAACGGTTACCATGACGGAGTGCTCGCCTCCCAGGAAACGCTGCTAGCATCGTGAGCGCGACCCAGGCCTAACTGAATTAATCTAATCGGGAGATAATTACACTGGCTGGAGCGGAGCTGGACCAGATTAATCAAACCGTTTTCCTGCCTCGGCGAAGCCATTAAAAAAAAAAAAAAAGGAGAGAGATCTGCACCAGCCGGGTCAGGTTAAAAGACGTCAGGCACACCTCAAAGCTGGCCGGTGCCACAGCTGTCAATACATATCTGGCCCGGAGGAGGCCGCCTGACGTTGACTGACAGCAATTGAGAAAACAAGGGTTCAAGTGTTGAGCGGGTTGTGAGACAGGAGAGGAGGAGGGGGGGGGGTGTGGGGGGTGTCCCGGTGGAGACGATAGCCTGTCCTGTCAACACGTAACGCCGGTTCAGTTCATCTCGAATTAAAACAAAGAGCAGAATGCATTAACGCGCCTCTGCCTCTCACGCCGCAGCTTTTATATCCGTCCTGTTCTCCTGCTCTCACTCATGGATTCACATGGGAGGGGAGGGGTACCTTGTGTAGCCTCGCCGTTTCCTGACATGATTCCAGATTAGACAAATTCCCTAAACTACAGGTGGATGGCATGACCCCCCCCCCCCCCCCCCCCCCCCCCCCCCCCCTTCTCTCCCACTACCGCCCCCACTATTTTCCCTGCTCCCTTCCTTTACCTCCTCTCGCTCCTTGGTCTCCGGCATGAAAATTCCTCTCCCTCAGATTTATGACGCCGGCATATAGGTGCACTTGACAGCTCTCAGATTGCCACTGTTGAGGAGGGAGATCCCAAAGTGAGACGGGGGTAGCCGGGTAAATCTATCAGGGGTCCGTCCGGGAGGAGGAGGAGGAGGAGGAGGAGGAGGAGGACGGGGGGAGAAGAATGGAGAGGGAGGTGGTAGCTAAGGGAGAGGTGGGGAGAGCGAGTCGGTGGGGCCCCGCTGAGCATATGAGCCTCCATGCTGAGCACAGCCGCGGCTGGCTGACAGTTGTGCTCAGCCTTCACTGTAATAATGAATAAAAGGAAACTCCCTGCAGATTACACATCTTCCGTGTTTTGACATTGACCTTAATACATAATTTAACCACAAAGCCTGAAGAGTGTGTAACGAGATAAGAGAGGACCAGAGGATAGAGGAAAGATGCCCGGGCATAAAACATACAAAAAAAGAGAGAGAGAGAGAGAGAGAGAGAGAGAGAGAGAGGAAAAAAAAAAAAAAAAAACGCCTCAGCTGTAATGGCTCTAATATGACCGAGCCCGAGAGGACTGTTGCCACCAGTAAAGTTTCTGTTCCTTAGCAGGATGGGGAAAATTTGAGGAGAGGACTTGGAGGAAGGCAGCAGAAAAGGGAAAATCATGGATTTGTGTGTGTGTGTGTGTGTGTGCGGTTTGTGTCAAAAATGCTGTGGTTTTCCTGCTTATCGAATTCCCAATGGGAGGAGAAGGTAGAGCCGCTCAACCTAAATAGAATAATAATGTGCCAGCCCCAGCTGTGTGTGTGTGTGTGTGTGTGTGTGTGTGTGTGTGTGCACTGGTGTGCGTGTAAAGTGTAAACTGAAAGAGGTATTTGTCACTGTCAGTGTCACGTCCTGGTTTGTGAGAATGTGTGTGTGTGTGTGTGTGTGAGTGTGAGTGTTTTCCTCGGGGGTGTGCGGGTGTTGTGATGTTTTGACTGACTGTTTAGCGGCGGGTTTGCTGAGCCAGCGCTCCCCGCCACAGGTTATGTCACTCCGGCTGAGGTCACGATGTCACAAACGCTGTCAGGGAAACGCTTTCTTTGGCTGAATTCCTCGACTACCAGACTCACGGAGCGTTTAGTGGAATACATCCAACCATAAATAACGCTCAGGGTCATTTTAACAACAGCATTCTGATCCTTTTTCGTCTCTTGTCTGTGCATTTGCTGCATTCACTTGTGCATTTTCCTAATGGGAAATGCTGCTGCTACACGATTCATGCATTAACAATCATTGCTACCCAATTAAGGAGGTGATTACGTCACTGGTGGCCTGCTAGGTACTGAGAAACACAGATGCGGATATTAAATATGAATTACAGAGGCCGTACCCCCCCCCCCTCCCCTCGCGCTCTCATCCTCTTAACTCCTCAAACCCCTTTCGTCTTTCGAGCTCTACAAAGACAGACTGTTCTTGCAATTGAAGCGGCACGTCAAAGCCGTCTTCCTGTCCGCGTGTAACCCTCTGATTCACACTCCGCTCATTAGTGTCATAATTACTGCTGGTTGAAGAGCGGGGGCCCCGGCGAGCCCCTCGCCGAGCGTTAAGGTGAGGGTGCGTGCCCGCGGCGCTCTCGGTTGGAGGCTGATGCTGACCTCCAACCCAACAGGGGGCAGTGGAGATGTACTCAACCCCAGCCCGCATGGTGCGTCCACATCTGCACATGAGGTCTTTTTAAAGGCCACACGCTGCTTTGCATGGTAACAAGCTGTTGTAAGTGGAAAACTGATTGATAAATGAAACATGAAGAATTGCCGGGTTGAATTGATGAGCTCTGCTTCTGCTTTTTACTTTTTTTTTACTCTGGTTTTCTACTTCTATCTCGCATCCATCCCTGAATTTTCCCCCCTTTGTTTTGGGACTCACACACCTGTCAGTATGTCCCCAGGCCTTGGCCTCAGTCTGTGTCTCAGGGCTCTTGGAGCTCTTCGGGGGATTTGCTTGGCTGCGGCCTAACCGGCCCTGAACAGCCTCCAAACCGGTCCAGCTGGGTTGGACATCTACTGCGCGTGTGTGTATCTGTGTGTGTGTGTGTGTGTGTGTGGACTTGTGCCATCATGGCTCAGTTACCACACAGAGCCACAGCTATGACTGTGGTGGCAATAGTACTTTGGTGTTTTGCCATCAGGCTTCCCTCCAAGGGCTGTGTCAAGACAAGAGTCTTGGTCCGGATGTGCATGCATTTCTGTGTGTGTGTGTGTGTGTGTGTGTCAGTTGATGCAGGGCGGTGCTCTACTTCTGCAGCAATAATCTAATGAGCCTGTAAACACACTCATTTGACATCATTAATTGGAGGGAGATCAGAGATCCGAGAGGGATGTGTGTGTGTGTGTGTGTGTGTGTGTGTGTGTGTATGTGGTCGCGGTTGGAGCGTTCTTCTATCAGAGAGGGTTCTCCCAGATCAAAGATTTAGTGTGAAATCCTTGATTATGCGACAGAGAGACACATTAGAGGCGGTTTTCTGCCAAGCTGGGAGAGCCGCGCAGGGTTCGGCCGGTGCCAGCGGCGGCGCTGAAGCGCGGCGACACAAAGCCGCCCTCTGTTCCGTTAATTTTAAGGATGAGTGGACGAATAAAAGTTGGAAGACAGGGACGGGAGTCTGTCTGGTTCCGAGCCTTGTGGCACGAAGTGCAGCGATGAAGCATTTCACCGTCGCTTTTGTAAAAAAGTTTGAGTCTCTTTTTTTTTTTTGCAACTGTCACAGAGTGTGAACCAGTGGCGGCTAATTGTGCTGCCGTACTGGTTCAGTCACATTCGTCAGCTGGATCTGTGCCGGGCGGAAAACAGAGGTGCAGTTGCCGGAGTTGCTCGTCGTCCTCCGCTCTGACTAGAACTCCAGTCCGGTCCTTAATGATCTATCTGTCTGCCACCCGCACAATGGCCCACACCGCTGTTCGCTTTCATTTACAGAGTGCCAGTCTCTGAACTCCCCTCATCAACCCTTTGTTCCCGGCTGTTTCATGTTTTTTTATGGCGGATTGAACGGCGTCGCTGTGTATGGGATACTTTTTTTTTTTTTTTTTTTTTGAGCAAGTGGTTGAGAGAGACAGCCAGAGCGGGGGATTTTTCCGGCGCAATACATTATGAAGATTTCACTTTCTGCCTTTGATTCCGCGCTGACAGTTATCCTTCAGCCCTCCTTTAAAGTCCCACTTTCAATCCCTAATGGCTGTCATGTCGCTGCGCTCTCTGGACTCTTACTCAAAGTGTCATTGGCATAATGGTCGGCAGCCGTTGGCCTCTTTTGATCATCCATGCTGTGTGCGAGAGCAACCGGAGCTGAAACACTGAGGTGTATGAGGTGTGTGTGTGTGCGTGTGTGTGTGTGTGCGTGCGTTGCTTGCACCTCTGCTCGGCTGCCACTCCCAAGGCAAAGCTCCACGACCGGATATCTAAAATTCACTTTCAAATAGTTTTCCTCCTGTTCGTGGTGCCTAATAGCCAAGCAATGGAAAGTGTGTGTGCCCATGCCTGTGTGTGTGTGTGTGTGTGTGTGTGTGTGTGTGTGTGTGTACTCATTAAAGGGATAGAGCAGGTTTCTACTGTATCAGCATCTCGGGCTCAGCCCAGTTTGGCACTCCCTCAACGGTTATGCATACTCCAACAAAAGGATGAAGGGCTATAATGGAGCGAGAGAGCAGGAGGAAGTGAAAACCAGCGTGTGTGTGTGTGTGTGTGTGTGTGTGTGACAGTGAGCTGAGGCCTTGGACGCAGCCAAAGTGCGCCCAGGTTCAAACGCCCTGGCCTGAATTTCAACGTATCCGTCCAGTCCAAGATAAAATCACACTCACCAGGGCCAGCGACGACACATCCAAGCAGGACGATCCGGGCCAGGAAACATCCGGAGGAGATCTGACACATTCCGACGGATACGCGGCGTGTGATGGACGCCGCCACGTTCAAACGTCCTGGGCCGAAACCCTCTGTATGTCGCTCCGGTGTCCTCTCATTTCTTGCCACACAGCAGCTCAGGCCCTGGTCCAGGTGTGTGCCGGGCCGGGTCCAGAGCCCGGGGCGATGGGGGCCCGTTATGTGTTTCCCATTGTGATTCCCTGAAGCAGGAAAAACATTATGCTGCTTTTGAAACCTTCATCCAGAATGCGAAGCTGTCATTGTTTAATTTCACACTAAAGGTCTGAGGGAAATGATCGGATCCCAGAAGGAACGTTTCATGTATGTGTACATGTGTGTATGTGCGTATATATATGCAAATATGTAAATATGTGTGTACATGCATGCATGTATGTATATATGCTTTGCTTATGCATACTTTTTTTCTTACTACTTATTAGTATTTTTTACTCCATTCTTATGTCCATAATGCATACTGTGTATGCTGATCAACAAATTCTACAAATTTTGTACATAATTTTGTCTATTTTTACTTTTTATAGCTTTTATTTTCTTTTTCTTTTTCTTTACTCTGTACGCTGCAGTAACAAGCAAATTTCCCCGTTGTGGGATCAATAAAGTCTTATCTTATCTCTATTTCATGGAGGTTGTTTTGCATTTGTCTCATTAATATAAAGGAGGGGGCGGTGAGTGCATATGTGACATCACATCTTCACATGAACACAGATCGTGTGCTTTTCTTTTTTGGTGTTTTTTCTGTAAAACACCATTTCTATAACCAATGAGGTATTGGAATATTGAGCTTTCCATTATTCTTTTTGATTCTGTTCCTGTTTTAATTTTCTCGCAGTCTTTGTTTTGGCCCTTGTTAAGCTAATATTGAGTTTTACACAGTCCACTGCTTCCCATAGCCTGAACTTTGAACTCTCCAGATCTGATGCACCCAGCAGCAGTTTGTACAACCATTATCCCGCATTTACAGTAATATTAGAGCGTTTCTCTTGTGGTAACTCCGTATTGCTTTTTTTTCTTTCATAGTTTACCCCAGAAAACTTCTTCACCTCTGTGTTAATCGATTTGCCTTTGGAATTATTTATTTAATACGCTCGCTTGCACACATACGTGTGCAGCCCTCCCCTCCCCTCTACCCACAGAGGGATTCAGATCAGAGCGCCCGGCCAAGATCGCGTGTGATGTAAAGTTCTGGAGAATAAAAGACGTCTCTTCCAATAACATATTTCCTGCGTGAATCGAAAGATGTGTCAATTTCAGTTACACCTGGCGCCGCGGTTGGAAAACATAGAATTCTTCCCTTTCTGAAAGACAACGCCATACCAGTCGCTCCCCACCTGAATGACTGATACATTAAACATGCAGAAAGCAGCGGGAGGACACTGGGGAAAGAGCGTTCAAAGACGAAAACAACGCATCCCAAAACAAGAAAAAAAGGAAAAATATGTTGCCTGCTACTGTACGATACGATGCTATGGTACTGGTTGAGATAAGTGTGAACAAACTCAGAATGCTATTCAACTGCACCCTTCCTATATTTAAGAATAGTGTATAGATAGACGTTGCTATGCTGCGATAGGTTTGTCTTTTTCTTTCTTCCATCTGCAATACTAATGACCCACTATTGTACTTTTTTTTAAATCTGCTGTGTTTCCGGAGTCCTGCCCTGTGTTTTCTGTGTTTCCTGTGTTTTCTCATCCACAGAGCATGCTGCAGTGCAGCCACTGAGGGATCTACGGATGTTGGAGGGTCTGATGCTGTCCTGGTCCACCTCAACATACATCACAATTCATCACATTTCTGTTATTCTGTTTGATGTAATATCCAACTTTTCCTGTATTGGTTCCACCTGCACACATCATCTACTGCAGCCTGTCCGTCCTGGAAGAGGGATCCCTCCTCTGTTCCTCTTTCTGAGGGTTTTTTTTGGGATGTGTTGCTTTTGTACAAACCGTGAAACCCTTTTGGGCAAATCTGCAATGTGTGATTCTGAGCTAGACAAATAAATTGAATTGAATTGCTATTTTACCGGCTGCCACAATGCTCCCATTCTGTATTTCTTGCAACATCCCAGCACATTTGACATTGCAAGATTGAGCCTTTCTTCACTTTTCTATACTCCCCCAGAGATGCAGCTGATCACAAAGTGGTGGCTTTTGTAAGAGGAGCAGAGGATGCTCCTTCTAGTTCCCTGACAGGACTGTCAGAGAACATGCAGACCTAAAGACCCAACATGCTAAAAAACCGCAGTCCTCGGCACGCTCGGTGAAATGCTGACACAGCTGCCCCAGGGCTGGCCTCCTAGAAAATTAATTCAGGCAAGTCAGAGGACACTCCAGTCAGCGAGACAGACAGAAGGCCTCCTGTGTGTGTGAGGAGAAGTGGAGTTTCTGGTCTTTGTTCACCGCTGGACACGTACAGAGTCCATTAGGAAGCCTGACACAAAAGGCTGCTGCTGTCTCTGTTCTTACTGAGCAAGCAACTTACCCAGGACTCTCTCTGTCTCTCTATCTCTCTATCTCTCTCTCTCTAACACACACACTCCCACACACGAGAAGAACAAGATGAAGAGGCTTTATTCGTTTGTTTGATGGAATAAATACCTGCCAATTGCATGATGCCTAACATTCATATCTGACCTGATCAATATGTCGCTCACTGCCAGCAATATAATCCGTGCATGTGATTTTTTTTTTAATTTAATCAGCCAGCTGCTTCTGTTGCTAGATCCACATTTAGATTGCAGTCTTAATCTGTAGTCTTTAGTTAGGCCTTGGGGAATCCTTATTAATAGATCCTCTTGCATAGGGCCTCTGGCTTAATCCTTGCCATTTACCACTTCCTATGCTAGTTTGCTAAATACTCTCAATTAGGTGGCTGGCGGGGTATTTTGTATCACTGTTTTGACCACTCCTTTTTTTTTCTGGTAATTTTTTTTTTTAAAAAAGGGGGCAGCGACGGCTTGACCTTGGTTCTCGTCGACATGGCCACGGTGGAACCTTCCAGTCTCATCTTCAACATCCCTCTGGATAACGTGCTAAATTCCTAGTGAAATGATAATCAACTCCCAGCTCCAATTAGCATTCCACATGTAGATGGGTAACGAGGAGCCAATTACAAGAAAAATATACATAATCAATTATTTATTCATTTTTAATTACAGTGAGTTTTACCCCTTTACAGCGGCGGCAGTTCAATTCATGACCTTCAGCTATCTTCATGTGAAATTGCTGTGGAGCGGAGGAATTTACCCAAACCCCATAGTGAAACAAAGCAGCAGAAACACACACATATACACACACACACACACACACACACAAACTCAGGAAAAGACACTGAGCACACGAAAGAGAGAAAGAGAAAGCAGAGGAGGGACTGGCACTGTCAGTCAGATGCCCAGAGCCGCGGTGTACACGGTGTCACCCACACGACCGAGCGTCTGTCGAGGCCACCTGCCTCATTATGGGAAATGTATGCATCTAGGGCAGGCTCTTGCTGGCTCATCCTCAGCATGGGCAGGGAAGCACTGGCACTGGCAACCATTACTGCGCTATGTTATGTTAATGTTAACGGCCCTGAATGAAGAGCCAGGCCCAAATGCGGGCTACACATTTATTTATAAGGGCGGGCGGACAGGGGGGTTAAAACAGTGATTAATAAAGGTCCCTGACCTCTCAACTTCATTGTTGCTATGTACTTGAGCTTAGAGTCCTGAAAAAAGATGGTTCCCTTGCAACCTGTAGCCCAGGGGTCTCCAACCCTGGTCCCGGAGGGCTACTGTGGGTGCAGGATTTTGTTCCAACCAAGGTCCTCAGCAAGGGCTCTAGTGGTTAATTAGTAGAATCAGGTGTATTCTGCCTGGTTGGAACAAAAACCTGCACCCATGGTAGCCCTCCAGGACCGGAGTTCCCTGCTGTAGCCTAACTTTGCCTTCCCTGACAAGCTTCCCATTACAGGGTACAACTGGAAGTGTTTGTCACCTAGTTCCATAGGAAAGTATCCTCAGTTAGGCCTTTAAGACCATAATGCTTT
The DNA here is from genome assembly GCA_036785175.1 of Eupleurogrammus muticus. Lineage (NCBI taxonomy): Eukaryota > Metazoa > Chordata > Actinopteri > Scombriformes > Trichiuridae > Eupleurogrammus > Eupleurogrammus muticus. Next base: position 882,267 of record JAYKQN010000001.1, on the reverse strand, counting down.
AAACACCTTAATTTGAATACACGCAGGCAGGCTATCGGTTGTGACTGGTCTAGATCGGGTCTCTGAGACTGGATGCGGGTGTTGGGGGGCTCTGGTGAGGCTGGGGAGGCTCTGCCAGAGGATTGGGCAAACTGTGCCTCTGCTGCCTTCTACTGCAGGATCTGAGATGCCACTGGAAGGTACCACCATAGATGTCATTTGAGTCACTGCCAAGCTCTGGTCGCTCTTTGCATTGTGGTTATATCATTGTCTTTGAAAAGCCAAGTTCCTGTGAACCTCTCGGTACTTCTCTTTAACATTGTATTTACTTTTTTTTTACTCAAATCTTGCCCATGCTTGGTAACAGTTTTGGATGAGGACTGGTCCCCTGACTGAAGGTCACTCATCTCCACCTTTCTGTTGTCGTAGGCACAGATTGGTCAGCAGGTGAGGAGGTCGCTCAAAGATAAGGAAGTAGGGTTCATAGCCTGTCGCCTCATTCTTTGTGCAGTCGTATGCATGGATAACTTCATCTAAAAACTCTTTTCCACTCTTCTTTTTATATTTGGGTGAGTAACATTTACAACTCGGTAAAAAGGGTTGTCTGCTTTCATCTCAGTTCTACTTGGCCTCCTGTGACTTATACGGATAGGAGTTCATCCGCCTCATAAGACTTGCAAATTTGCGCTGGAGTGAGGGGTTGGCCAGTCCCGCAGACTTTCACAAGACCCAAAGTGCTGATGTGCTGGCTGATTAGCCCTTGACTGGCCTCAGCAGTGCAGCTGTTTATGTAGTCCTGCATGTTCAAACCAGCATCTGAGCTGTTATTCCTGGGAGGATAGCATATGGTGAAGTTATGGTTGTGCTATGTGCCATGTGGCATTGAGTTTTGCAATTGGGGGGAACATGCACTATGTCAATTTGTATCAAGCATGGGTCAAGTACTCATGGATTTGTGGATAGGCCATGCAGGACATGTGGGATGAAGGGTTGGTAATAGAATAGAAACTCAAGCAACTGGTGTCCCTCACTAGAAGTGGCAGGTGTTCTTCAAGGTGGTCACCAATGTGCCAAAAAAAACAGAGTGGATTTAAACAGTTCATATTTCTTTTCTAGCATGCTCCTTGTAGCACTGGAGACTAAATGGGTGCCCTTCCAGAGTTCTTCCAAGCCGCTGTTGTGTTTTAGGTTGTCATCAAGGTACAAGAGCTAAACCATGTCTCCCAGCCAGGGTTACATACTGGGATGGTATGGGTTCCGAGGGCCTATTCATAGAGCCCCCAGGGCATGATGAAGGTTGTCAATTATCAACTCTTCTCATCAAGCACGCCCTGGTGGTATGCTTTACCCTGGCCTCCATGAGCTCCATGTGCCACATTAGCAAGCTTTACGCATTGCACGCATACACACTGCACTAAAAGAGTCAAAACTAGCGCGCCAGGAGTCTTACTGAATGAGCTGAAAAATATTTGGAAGTGACTTGGTGTATGTGCACATTTCTCACATGACCCCAGCCTGGGATAAGACCGGTGCCAGTCTTGGACAGGTGGTTTATTGCATATGTCACCATCATACATAGTAATACGATACAAGATGAGGTAGAATTCAGATTGATGCCGTATATTATTCAAACTTAAATGTTTGGGAGTTGTGTATGTGTGAGCGAGACAGACGGATGAGACAGCATGTCAGTAAGTGGACAGCTGAATGCACTACATACCTGGACCCTGTGTAAATATCCTCCTCTCTGGCCACAGGGTCGTGCAGGCACCAACAGACACCAAATGGAACAAACTGATCACAACAGAAAACTTTCTCCCTGTCCACCCCTGCTCTCTCCCCCACACCCCCCCCACCACTGCACCCGCCTTCCCCCTGTACCTGGCCTGAATACCATTAGACCTAATGGAGCACGGTGTGAGGGACAGCCAATCATGATGGCGTCCCGTCAGTGACACCGACATGTATCTTGGTGCTCATTATCATCCTTGAACAGCGCCAATTTACATCTGATGCTCTGACTAATTCTGCTCCAGTGTTGTCAAGAGGCATAGGAAGTGGCCTGGCCGTGATGACAGCGCGGCTGTCAGGAGCCCGTGGATGGAGGATTCCTCGGGGCATGATTTAATGCCCATGTCAAGCCCCGCTGTCAGCCTCTCTCTCTCTCCCCGCTCCCTGCGCACCTTCTCTCCACCCAGCCATTAGGATTCAGCCAGCGGAGAGATGGAGTGGTAGAGCCGGCGATTGGCCTGCTTAGGATTCACACTCTGGGCAAGAAAATAACACGCCCTGTTTCACAAGTGATTACCCTTTCCCTGTAAACTGCAATTAAGGCTAAAAAAGAAAAGTGGCAAAGGTGATGGAGAAACAAAACGTGCACGACCGTCGAGTGAGGCGGAAAATCTCAAGCATTTTCCCCTTTGCCGGCTTATGGCGGCTTGCTTGTTTAATTTTTTGTGCACAACTTCTACTTCTGCATAGTGTTGTTTGGTTGTAAATCAACCACAGATTCCGTGGCCCCCTCACCTCCCTCTAGTAGGGTGATTAACATATTGCATGCTGTCTCCAGATAATTCCCTTCACACTATGCGATTCTCTCCTGCTCTCTATGTATTTATTTCGGTCAGGTTGTTATGAGTCGTCTCATCCCTGTAAAGTACAGAATGATCAGATTGTAAAAACGCATTCAGTTTGACACTCCTGTTACGGAGTCCAGGACAAAGCGGCGCATGTTTTTTCGCATTTGTCAGTGATTTCCAGAACGAGACAGACGCTGTCTGCTTATCTGAAACAATAGACAAACCTGAGACGCCTGACCTGGGTTGTGACCTCCGCTAAAGGTCAAAGGTGAGAAGGACCACAGATGGCTGGAGATGGCTGTCCAGCACGGAGAGGACAGAGGGCCACGGTGCAGACATTTGACAATCCCACAATAGGAGAGAGTGTGTGTTATATGAGTCTGAAACATAGATCTGTACAAACATACATTTGGCCACTCTGTCTGTGTGATGGTATTCCTCCCAATATGCTGCTGCAATATGTTGCCTGCCCTCGGTTTCTCATTTCTCCAACAAGGATGGATGACCAGAGATTTTTGCTGTCTGGTAGTCAGAGTGTAAGCACATATGTTCCAGTCTGATCCATCCCTCGTGAGCTCTCTTTAAAGCGCACACACACCGCAGCGGACTCAAAAATAGAGGCCAGCCTGGCTTTGTGTGAGTCATCGGGGCTTTAGGATCGCAGTAGCAGAAATTAACCTGGCCGTTTCCCCCGCTTTAACTTTCAATGAACATTAATTAGATTTGGTCTGCCTTGTGCATGTTTTGGCCCGGCTTCATATCCTCTCTGGCCACATTTGGCCGCACCCGGAGCCGCTGATTACAGCGCTCACAACGCTTCAGCTGTATAGGAGTAAACACATTTAGTTCATAGCATTAGCTCTGGAAACATATTAAAAAAAAGGGAACGCCTGTGTGCGATTTAGGTGATAGATGATCGGCATGTTCATGAAGTGTTTCTTTGGTATTCCTCTTAGCTATGGCTTAGTGTTTGGCAGACTGGGCTGGGCTTTGGCCAGATAGCGTTGGCTCTGGCCTTGTAGGCCTGGATTTCTCAGTAGACGTTCACCACACCACTAGAAGGAAAGCCATACGAGAGACTTATGGAACAATCGTGATATTCGATAGGATCATTAATAGAGAAATCAATAAATTATTAAAAGTTAAAACAAAACCGCTGAGGAACAAGAACATTTTTTTTCAAACTAAATAAATTAAACAAGAATAAATGAGTAGCTAACCAAACAGTGGAACATGTTAATCATTGCAACAAGGTTAAAGTCATTTATTTTTATAATGGGCAGCATTCAATTAACATTTTTCTGTAGTTTTAGTTTACTTTTGATCATATTTCAGCTTTACTCATTTACTCCTGGTTACATACTAGAAAGTAGCATTGGTATTTAATCATATTGTTTGTGTGTATGATGCTATTACATTAGTCTAGGCTGTTTGTACATATGAAGAACTGTTGTGGCAACAAGGAGTCAACTAACCCATGCAGTTATTATTTCCAGTTTGTGGTTAACTTCCTGTCTGAGGGCGGAGATTGATGGATACCCAGAGTGCTCCTGTGTGTCCTGACGGGAACTATTGATCGCTGTTGCCGTCGGTTTCAGCCTCCATTTGTTGATCTGCCCATGAAAGGCCCGACTGCTCGGATCATAGAAATGACCCGACTCTTTTTTAATGATGTTTGAGCCTCGGAGAAAATAAAAAAATAAAAAAAACCTGCTGCAGGCCGGCCACGCTGAATTTCCTCTTGTTATATTTGGTGTTTTTTCGATGATGCTAAGAGATGGGAGGATGCTTATGCATTCACAGACGTACGCGCGCACAACAATTGCGGCAATTTTGATAACGATGCTCTCTGAATTATGACACTTCGGCTCTCCGTTCATTTGCTAAATTGTGTTTAGTGTCGTTTTTTATTGCAATTTTCGTCACGGCTTTTTTCCTCCGCTTTAAGAAGAGAAGGGATCATTAGCCCAGGACTGTTCAACCATGCACAGAGGAAAAATGCCATCAAAGTTGTCACAGAAAATGTCCTTGTTCTCTAATTTATAAACAAAAAACACAGATTTTCCCTTTCATGTGGCTTCTTGGAGATAATTATGACAAGATGAAAGCAGTTAAATTCCTCCCTCTGTTCTCTGCTCTTCAGATGGTTCCCCCCATTGTCAAAAATGGAGATGAGGTTTCATGTGGCTGTCATTGCTGTGTCCCTGTCTCTCTCTCTCGCGCTCGCGTCTCCTCGCCTCCTCCTTCCCGTCTCTCTCTCTCTCCCTCTCTCCCTTTTTCCTGCCTCGTTGCTTCACTCTTCTTTGTCAGTTTTTTTTATTGAACTCTGATATCGGAATCTGTCGCGCTTTCAGAACTGTCAGTCAGTCAGTCACCAGCCGTCTCAGAGGTTGCTGTCCCCTAATGGAGGAGACTGATTAGCTTTCATCAGCTCACTCATTTATACGGTTTCAAGATTTTTCACACAATCAAAAGGACGAGTAAGTCTTGTTTATGTTCTTCTCTCTCTCTCTCTCTCTCTCTATTTCTCTCTATCTCAAGCACACATGTGCACACACACACACACACACACACAGTGTTGATGGGATGTCTACAGACCCCTCCCTCCCTCACATGCTCTGAAGCGACGGGCTGAGAGTGTGTCGTGCCACGCTGTGGTGTCTGCTGGTGTGTGTGTGTGTGTGTGTGTGTGTGCGTGCCCTCCTGGGAGGTAATTACCAGAATAAATACAGTAGAGGCCATGGCTGCTAATTTATGCCTGATTGTTGACAGTCAGAGTATTGTTTAACATGCACATTGAGGGCCCTTGGTGTTGCGTTTCATGATCCTCCCTGTGTGTGAGTGTGTGTGTGAGTGTGTGTGTGTGTGTGTGTCTGTGTGTGTGTGTGTGTGTGTTCCGTGCCATGCGTCCTTGTTTTTCCTGTGTTTGTCACCAACAGTTTGTCACTGATAATATTTGTTTCACGCGCAAAGTTTCGAACCCTGTTCCATTTTGCCTGTGGCACCTGTTATGGGACATTTTGCCGCCATTATTTCTTCAAAGGATTGTATTAGGAGTTAAAGGTATAGTTAGTTTTCCTGCTAAAGCCTTTAGATTATATTCACCCACCAGGGACACCAGTCAGCAGGCTAGTTAGCTAATTAGCTGCTCCGCTGCAGCCTATTAAACAGCAAGCAAACACATGTGAAAACATCACAGGTTCGATGTGATGTTGCTAACAGACGCTGGGATTTCCTGAAGGTCTGTGAACGCAGCTAGTGTGTAGAGTGTGGAAGAAAAGGTTTTCATTTCTGTGACGTGGTGACGTAGTTTAGATGCCGTTTCACTTTTGTTAGCAGCAGCAAAACCTTAATTAAGAGATTTTTCCACCTAAACCTACAGCCATAAAAACAGTATTGTTTTTTTTTTTTTACAAATTCCTGTGTGTTTAAAAATGACTAAAGAGGATCGTGTTGGTCACTGTGTTGATGCGTTGGACGTGTTTTCCATATGAGTCCGAAAATGACGCATGATGACTCGAGGGGATCGTGACGAGTTGGGATGGGAACAATCAGACAGGGTGGATTCTGCTTTCCTATATAATTGTTATCAAGATCCTGCAGAGTTTCTGTTAGATTTTGCTTATTTTGCTGCAGACATGAAAAACAAGTAGGCATCATTTTACTTGTAATATTTTGAGTTTTTTTTTTGCTGATGATACTTTTATATTAGCATGATTTTTAAAGAAATGTACTTATAATTGTTCTCCCAATTTTACTGTGTTTTCCAAATGGTTTCAGAGGATATAAAATCCTCTCAAGACAATTCTCTGGTGACTGTGAATAAACAATAAATAACACATGGCCACAAGATACTAAGAGTAAGAGATTCGCTCACCCATGCATATTAGGAAAAGTCACGTCATTACGGTGCTTTATCCTCATAGATCTACTGTATATTTCAATACTTTGATTGATTTTCAGTGTCTGGCTAAGCCTTCGGCTGCAGCCAAATTCTTTAATAATCTTTAATTAGATAATCAACACCATTAAAAGACAATGATTATTCAGTGTGACCACTCTGAAACCACACAACCACTTTCTATTGACTGTCCGTCTGTTTCCGAGCAGCTCAGTTGTTACCAGATAGCCCGGCTGTGGCCGTGTGGTTGAGGGGGCTTTAAACGCCTCATAGACACCTCGTGAGCTTTATGAGCTAGGGGGGGCGGGGCGGCTCAGACCCGGTGGAGCCCAAATTATCTGCAGAAAGTCACTGCGGCGGAAGTTCAGACGCCGCCACCCAAATGAGACTGGAATGAAGTTAACTCTCGGTCCAGAACTTTTAACGATAGCCTAGGTCTATCAAAGATATTGGGTATTAATCCATTAATAATACATACTAATGAGCTTTGAAGCGGGTGTACAGTTGGACTTTAGAAGTCGTCAGTGGGTAATGGAGCCTGTGGAAACACCTTTGAGGTGTCAGGGGGTGTGTGGGGTGTGTGGGGGGGTGCTACTGGAGGAATCACTGCAAGTCTTTGTATTAGAGCTGATTGAGCCGGTCCGGGCCCCGGCTTCGTTACCGTCGACCACTCACGCGCCCCGAATCCTACTGAGGCTCCCGCTGATGAATTTGCTAAATTGAACGTAAATAATGAATTCCCAAGGAAGTGATTTGGCCCAGTTGTAATTGCCGGAGATCAGAGGGCACAATACGCAACTTCAAAACGGCCGAGCCAGGCGGTCGTAAGAGACATAACGACGACTTCCAAGAATAAAAAAAAAAAAAAAAAGAAAGGAGCGATATAGGAAAGGGGGGCGATGGGGGGGTGGTAGAACAGAGGAGGAGTAACCGAGACAGAGAGGGAGAAAAGAGGATGAACTAATGAGGAACAAAGACCTAACGAGTTTTCCGAGGAAAATGAAGTGTTTCCAAAGTCGTCTTTAAACTTGGCGAGATGAAACGAGGGAGCGGCAGTTGTTTTTGACAGCTCGGATGAGCTGGGCCACGGCTCAGAGACAGAGGGGTAATTCCCTATTCCTTTATATTACCCTCTCCCTCTCTCTCTCCGTCTCTCTGCTGGGAGCCGCCTCGTCCCTCTCTCCGCTTCCCCACATTGATTCTTGAATTAGACGGTTTTATTGAATAATTAATAGACCTTTTCCCATGATTGACGATTTGCATGGCTTGAATATTAGCTTTTCAATCAAACGCAGCTTGTTCTAATGTAACCATATTGAAAACATGTCAAACACTGTTTACCCACTTTGCGCGCGATGTTGTCTTAAGTTCCGGCTGCCGGGGACCCACAATGCTCAGCGGCGGTGGAAACGGCCTTGCTCGCTGCTCATTACAAGGCCCTTGAGTTCTGACACTCATACGGGACATGCATATATATACATACATGCATAGACTCTCTGTTTAGCGTATTCACACAGTGCAACGCGCATAACTCCAGGTCTGCTGTAGATGCACATGCATGCATACACAAAAAAAGCCCTGCTAGTTTATTTCCACTAAAACAAGCTGTAGTTCCCCAGAAGGGCCTGTCTAATAGCTGGAGTGGCAGCGAGGCCAGTCTGGGAATAGATTGTCAGGCATATTGCGTCGACTATCTCAACGCCGTATCACAGAGAGAGAGAGAGCACATCAACGCTGGCGGAGACACATGCATTAAGATTCCCTTTTAATTTGACTGGGATTGAAGTGGAGTGCTAAATTACGCCGTCATCCCCCTGCTCCGGCTACCCCCAGCACCCCCGCCACCATCCGCCCCGCTCCTCCCAAGCTTGTTTTTTTGTTTGTTTCACTTATTTATTTATTTCCCCGTCTTACTTATTCATTCATTCCGAGAGTCCGATTTTTTCCGAGAGCGTGTCAGCGCGTCGCTCGGCGCATGAAAGCGCTTTGCGCGGCGTTGTGTCTGCTGTGTTTAGACGCTTCCAAACATGTGCACGGCTAAATAATTTACAGCCTAACCGACTAATGACAGGCAGTGATCATGTTGAGACGAAGGGGCCTGGGTGACTGCTGATCAGGGACAGAGGCTGTCTCTTCCCCTCACACTCACGACTGCTGTGTTCGCGTGCACGTGTGTGTGTGTGTGTGTGTGTGTGTATTTTGGCTGTGTTGTGGGTGTGGGAAAAGGGAACATGTTTGTGCTGGTGTGTGTCTCTGCACTGCAGAGCAGCACAGATTACAGTTTACTATGTATGGAGTAGATGGATCCCTCCCAGGACGTTTGTGGAAAATTGATTTTGAGTTCCATTCATCACTTGTTTTTTTTTTTTTCATGTGTGTGACAGTTCATTCACTGTGTATACAAGGAAGCAATGAGCTCTGCATAGTCTTTCCAAGATATTTCACTGAGAAATGCATGAGAAGCCCCAGATTGAGTGCTATGCATGTTAATCTGGTCTGATGATATTACTTTACTGTTACTATCAGGACGTTTAACTTCCACACTTTTCACTGTTGTATTATAGGGGGCGCTGTTGTGGATTGTCTGAGGGAATGTGGTCAATGCAGGAAGTAAATAAAGAGATTTTTTTTTAGCCATTAAGATATGATGACAGAAAGCCTTTCTTTATTGTCTGAATGGGAGTTGTTATAGGAAAGTGCTTGAGATTGTGTGCAGCTATTTGGTGGATGTTTTATGGAAAATGACCCATGTTCATGTGTAAAATGAATAAGATAAATCCATCTAAAGCCAGAAAAGTCTCTTCTTTCTGTTTATTCATGGTAATGACTATTCTGGGGTGCAGTCAGAATCAGAACTATTGCTCAGAGCTTATTTCTGTTGATTTTGAATATTCAGTAATAAAGGGGAAAATCAGACAAAGAATTCAACAATGGGCGACACAGCAACGCACACAGCAAGAAGGTCGCGGGTTCAAGGCCTTGGGTTTGGACCTTATTGTCTGGAGTTTTCTACCCGTGTCTGTGTGGGGTTTTTTGGGGTGTATTCCACAGTCCAAAAACATGCTGAGGTTAATTGAAGACTCAGAGTGTGTGAACGAGGAAAAAAAGGTATGCAGTGATATTCTGCATTTAAACTAAATTAAACAAATGATGTAATGTCATGATTTTCCCATTGCTCACTGTGATGTTTTTCAATTTTATAGAAACTACTAATAATTCCAACATATTCCCTGCAATGGTTGTGTCTTTCATTGTCTGATTTCATTCCTTTGGATGCGACGCATCGCCCTTCGTGATCTGCATGCGGTTTGCCGAATTAGCTTCTGGAAACGGACTCTAAATACTTTCTTCCAGATGATTTCTTTCAGGATGCCAGCTCCTGTTTTGTGCATCCACCATCCGCATCGATCGCCACAACCACCTCCCTATGATTTAGCCTGCGATACAAGAAGGAAAAAAAAAAATCACAGCATAATATATAGTTTCACTTAAACAAAAGGCTGAGTTACTAGGTTACTTACATGAGTGAAAGCGTGTTTTCACTGGGCACTATTTCCAGCAGAGTCAGGGCTGTGAGTATTTACGGCAGGGACAAGTATGTGGAATCAACTCAAAATAAACTACACTGCACATTTTCATTATGAAGAACATATCACCAGATGCAGCTGGAAGTGTTTTCAATCATTTCTAAATGACAGTTCTACCAGGCTACACAGAAAACAGGAGGATACGTTTATTGTTGGTTTTTGATCTTTTCATGGGATTTGGTGACAATAAGAACAATATAGAATATCCCCAACATAACTTATCCTTTAATATAAAACAAAAAAAAAAAAGAAAATGATGAGACTTAATAATAGGATGCAGACCAGCACCACAGAATAACTCAATTTGCTGAAGGGCTCTGGGTTTTCACAGACACAATCAATTACCGACAAATATATTTAATAAGAACTTAAGCAGCTAAGGAAAAGAAGAAAAAAAACGGAGTTAAACAAAAACATGTATGGCACAATAACAACCTCCCGACAAACCGCGGCTCTTCTCCTCACTATAAAGGCACCTTGAAGGGAGGAGGCGCTCCCGGGGGCCTACCGAGTATCTGATCTATTATGCAAAAAATCATTAGGCTAAATTAAAAAGCTGTTTGAGGGTAACCGGATCCTTTAATGAGGTCAGCGAGCAGAGGGGCGACATTAAAACACAACCCCAGAACAGAAACGCGAGACGCGCGGAGAGGCCATCGATTATCAATCACGCGGGTCATTATCTCGCTGACTGTGTCTCCCGCTCCCTCCTCCACACACACACACACACACACTCAATTACAAACACATTGCATTCCTCTCACTCTCTCCCTCTGTCTCTATTTGTCGGACAGGTAAACTTTTTTTTATCCTTTCAGTAATCATCTCTTTAAGCTTCCTCTCGTGACGATGGCGGTAATCAGCCTCTCTTACTGGCAGGATCGTTTGTTTTGAGGTGTGTGTGTGCGTGTGTGTGTGTGTGTTTAGGTTCGTCTGACAGTCTCGGTAGAGTTCCTGGGAAAAGACATCAGTTTATTTGGCATGGTGAGCGCCTCTGTCTACTTAATTAGCGGCGTGGAATCTCAAGCAGGCTGCGGATCTAAAAATACAACCAAAAAAATGATGTTAAAGAGACAAGATACAGTAAAAGCTGACAATTATGTTAATGCGGCTCGGTTTTGATACTGATACACAGCTCGATGTGTCCAACCTGCCTCCTGAAGTAATACTGAGCGCGTGTGCGTGTGTGTGTGTTGATGTGTTTGCGTCGCAGCGCTGCAACAAAAGCTTGCTTTCTGCATATTAACCGAGTTATAAACAACACACACATGCTCCTGATTCTATTTACATCTCATAACCATAAGACAAACACATTATCTGAATCTTAATTGGACGACACTCAAATGCTGCAGAGATTAAATCCGTGTGGACCGCATCAAACAGGACACTCGGCCCATCAAGTCCTGCAGAGAAACCGCTTGACTAAAGGTGAACGCCGTGCAACTCATCGTACATTTTCATTCTCTCTCTTGTAAAATAACATTTTAACATGTGGTGCACTGCAAAAGTGACTTGTGGTAGCACTATTTGATTGAGATTATTGAGTTATTTCCAGTTAACTGATCATTAGAGACAAAGGTCATCACAAACACACACATATATATTTATATATATATCTTTATGCAAAATAAAATACAGTATATGTGTAATAATGCAAACTAATCTTATATAAGATATAAATCTAGATGCTTTATGGCCCTAAGGACTACTGCAATAAAAAGAAATATGACATTATTCTGAAGGCCTGATATGTACATTCTATATTAAAATGTCTGAAAATGACTAAAATTTTTTTCCAACATTTTATGAACCTAGACAAATTCAGTATATTTTATATGTGTGTTGAGTTACGTCTATGTACACCTCTCTACATTCAATAATCTCCAATATCTACAGGTCGACTACTAAAATTAAGGTTAAGGTTGATAAAAAGATGTTTGTGCCAAAATCTGGTTTCCTGCATGAACGTCAGTCAATCTTTCACTTCCCTTCATATAGCTGAACATTTGGTTCATTAAACGTCAGCATAACGTTCTCGTTATGTTTCAATAACATCATGAACAGATAAGTTGAAGGTTACGTGCACGTTTTCCTCATCACATTCACATGATGATGAAAATGACAGTTTTTTTTTCTGACTAACATTAATGCAACGTTCCCAGAATGTTGTGGGAACGTTTCTTTGAGCAAAACCACTTGTGGAACATTCCCAGAACGTTGTGGGCGGGACGTTTGAGACGCGACCAGCGGGGAATGTCCCCAGTGTTACACCGTTAGAACATTATGGGAATGTTACATTAAACAAAAACATTTGCACAATATCTTTACAACATCGAAAATAAAACCTGAAAAGAATGTTCCAGGGATGTTATGGAAACATTATGTGTTCGCTGTGTTCGAGTGGAATTCATTTGGTTAAGTTATATCGCAGTTTTATTACTGCTACAACTCCAGGCGTATGTGTCACGGCGCTATCCTGCAGAAGCACTGTCGTTTCAGTCTAAAGCTCTTTCGCCTTCGTCGCAATTCAAAGCTCCGTCGTCACGTTTTTGTTTTCCTGCAATGAAAGTACTGTAACGTCTCCTGAAGACGGTTTAAGTTCATTTATTCCATCACGCCAACAGTCACTGTGGCCCGTAACCGTTCAGATGCATTCACAAACTGTCAGCAAATCCCAGCACTATCACTATCACAGAACAGAATCTGGGCCGAAACTCATTTATTAATAAAGGCAAAAAATCCAATTTACTTGGCCTATCAGCACATTTCATTAGACTGACATCCACACTTTTGTTATACATTGCAGCCTTTTTCTCACATGTATTTTCATGTCTCTCCTTATGTCAATGTATATGCATGTCTCACCCAATGCTCAATTTGTCTATTAAGTCCAGCACATCCATGGAAAAATCCATTTAAGTTTCTACTTTCCTATGGAATCACACACTCTGTGCCATTCATAGCTCACAGGTCTTGTGTGTGTGTGTGTGTGTGTGTGTGTGGTGTTTGGAGGGTTGATTAAAACCTAAAACAGCTACCCGGCGATGCACCCAATCAATCACCCCCTCCACGTCCATTCTCCTCATCTGGCGTCTTCTCTCCATCACCTGGGGAGTTTTTTTTTTTTTTTTTTTTTTTTTCCTGTCTGTCTGTGTCGGCCGACCCCTTGACCCCCGCGGAGCTGAGTGAGAGATCACAGCCCCCGGCCCCCTATCAAGCGGTGCAGTTGGCGCGGCTCAATCAGATGCAATTACGGCGGGCGCGATTAGCGCTGTCAACGCGCGCGACGTGGCGGGGGCCGCGGCTACGAGGGGACGAGCATCGTGAATAATGGAGGAGCCCGATCGGTCTCCACCTGCGGGGAAGGGGGTTGCCCGGTCGTGGTGTATTTTTCGCCGGCTGTAGGACATGCGCGGCGTTGGTTTCTGAGAGCAACAGTTGTCAGCTGATCTGAGGACAATTACGGGAACACCTGCTCGCTGCTGTCGGCGGCGCGGCTCCCTCCACGTCTCGTGATCGCTCTCAAAAGCCCGACTTCAATGACATGCCACAGCTCTGTCCAATATGTGTGTTTCATCTGTCAGACATTGTCCTTCTCTGTGTGTACCTCTTTTTTTTTTGACCATATTGACTTTTGTGCCCCAATTAAGAAAACCCCTGACATAGTTTCCACAGTGACGGGGAGTCACACGCCTCAGCTTTTTGATTTTTTTTTTTTTTTCCTCACAGTGTAGCTCGATTGGTTCTGATCTATCAGACGTGTGATGTTGATGGTGGATGAGATCAAGGTGTGTGTGTGTGTGTGTGATTAGCGGTTTGACATATGATGAGGCTCACACACATGCTTCACGCTCATATATATATAGAGATGTTTTTTTTACAGTTTTTGAGGGTGAGGTTTGATCAGTCCAGCCGTGACCTTTAGGCCCATGATTAGAGGGGTCACTGGCTGGAACCCGGCTCCAGCTGTTCCCCTTTTAAACATTCCGATGACGTCACCGGTCACAGAGAGGCCAGTGGGAAGCCCCGCCCCGTCCCCTCACCTCTGGGATAGCGCTAATGAGGCGTTCCTCTCTCTCTCTCTCTCTCTCTCTCTGGTTCTGTTTCGCATGGATCGCCGCCGCTCTCTAATGACTCGCGCTCGGCCCGGCGAGCTCCGGTGCCGAGCAGCCGGCCGTCTCCGTGCTTTCCCCCCCGTCCCTCAGATCTCCTTAAAGCCGCTCGGCGGGAGGCAACCTCCGCGCTCTGTGATCTGGATAACCGGCTCACGTGTTTGCCGATTTGTCGGGGGGGGGGGCAAATCATTCCAACAGGAGAACAGGAGTGCTTTTTTTTTCCACTAAACGCATTAGCTCATTGTGTGAGAAGCAGCGTGTCCCTCTCTATTGTCTAGGGGTAAAACATCACTTAGCGCCGGGGTCGTGTGGTAATTAGCCACCAGGGACGGGCCAGGCTGAAAATAAAGAGGCGCTGAATTAACTTGGCAAAGTGTAAAAGAAAAAAAAGAAAGAAAAATATTATCAATATGCAAAAATTGACTGGTGGTGTTTATTCCAGGCTTGTTTTTTATTTTGTTTAAAATAGAACTTTTTTTTTTTTTTTTTTGCAAGATATGAGGCTATTGGGATTGTCATTAGAAATTCACAAACAAAATAATGATTGTACCGTATTTATCAGATGTTGCTATTTATTGCAGGCAAGCCGTTTTCTTTCACTCCGGCTTTTCCGCGGAGACCAGGCCGAGCTGCTCTCCTCTCACATCCGCCACTTCGCCGCCATCGAGCTACGAGGGTTTTTGAACTCCAGCCGCGGTTGAAAGACGACGCGGCTGCGGTTGCGTGCGACTTTGAAAACTCAAATCTTCTCCAGCGCTGACAAGAGCGAGGCTCCCCCCTTTTTTTTTTTTTTTTTGTGCAGTTTTTGTTTTTCCCATGAAAAAACAAAAAAAAATCAAAAAGACACCGCTTTGGTGGCGGATCGCAGAGGTGTGAGCCGACGTCTTTCACAGGAGACTTTTTGTACTGTAAATCTTTATCAAAAAACAAAAGTGTGGGGGGGGGGAGACGAAAGAACAAAGGAACGTTTTGGAAATCACAAATCCATAGGTTTTATTTTCATCGGATATCAGACATTTGCGGTTCGTTTGCTGAGCTGTTGGTAAACCGCTGTGTTTCATAAGCCTCATATACAGTGACGGAAAGTAACCGTACATTTACCCAATGTACTCAAGTACAGATTTGAGGTAGTAATGATAGATTCTGCACTTTTTACTCACTAGCATTTCTAATTCTTTACAATCTGCGCATTTTGACAAAGTGAGCGATGCATGTTGAGTTCAGGATTTGCACCACGCGACGTCACATGATGCAATTGATAAAAACTAGTGATGCACGATATATCTGCCAACCGATATATATCGGCCGACATGTCACGTTTTTTAACTTATCGGTATCGGTCCGATGTCAACAAATTCTGGCCGATATGTCAACAATTGGCAGAGTTAAACCTACAGTTAGTTGGGTCACTGTCTGCATGTCCCCCGGTGACGCGCTAAGCTAGCTGGTCCTAGCGGGCTCCTCCGTCACATCGCATCGCCCTAAAAGACAAAAAAAATGCGCGGAACGTTGCTCCGGGTGTCGGACGCCATCCTGCCGCCTTCTCATCGCCGGCCGCCGCCTCCTCCGCCGCGGCCGCCGACGTCGCCGCCTTCGCGGAGCTCCATCGGGTCCGCTCCGCCGTACTTCCTCTAACCACATGACAGAGTTTTACAGTGAGCCTTCCTTTAAATAAAGAGCACTGTTGTGCTTTTCAAATGTACAGTGTTTTTTCTGGTCTGTACTAAATTTGTGACACTACAGAAAACTTTTTTCTCTACATATATCGATATCGGCAAATATCGATATCGGCAGTGACTGCAGATATGTGTATCGGATGTTGATATCGGTCGAAATTTTCACATCGGTGCATCCCTAATAAAAACTCAAACATCAGGATGAGCTCAAAGCAGATGTTGCAAAACCTTCTCTGTCAAACATGACTCACTTGGCAAATAGTTTTATTAAACGCAACGAACGCCTCCTCCTCCTCCTCCTCCTCCTCCTCCTCGTTCTTCCTGGTTCCGTGTCGCTGAGAAAAGCATTAGAACATCTTGTCTCGATGAATCCAGAACTGCACAACGTCTTGGGCGATGCAGCTGGACAGGAGAGTGAAGTCAGTCGGTTGGAGGTGTCCCAGTCCGTGTCCGGACCAGGAAAAGTCGCCGCGAATGAACGGATCCATTAATCACCGTAACGTTTGGATGCTCCATATATTAGTGGCGGTAACTGTGATCCGTGGTTAGTGTCAACAGTAAATCGACGTGACAGGTTACGGCGGTTTGTGACGCTTTTCTGGCCAGAAAAGTTCATGTTGAACCCTGGGCAAACTGTGCTGCACCTACACACACCAGGACACGTCTAACGTGTGTGAGAGCGATGATTGGGAAGGGAGAGAATGAAAGAGAGAGAGAGAGAGGGAGCGAAGGCTCCTCGCTCCACGATTTTTCATTTCCCGCCGAGTTGAAAAGACCAGGTAATTGAAAAGGAGACAATCCAGCGGCCGAGGCTCCACGGACGCCAATGAAAAGCTTCAGAGATATCAGAGTATTACACTTTCGGGCCCCGTCTTTGTATTTCTTTCACATTGGGGGCCTGTAAAAAAAAAAGAAAAAAAAAATGGCTTTATAATGGCGACACCTGAAAAAGTTTTTTTCCATCGAGCTCATGCATCATTGTCAGCGGGAGATGAAACTGTATTGTTTCTCTTTGGATGGTTGACGGCGATGGAGAGAGACAGCAGGTAGAGAGAGAGGGGGGGGGGATATAACACATCCTGCAAATGCAAAATACTAAAAAAAAAAATGCACTAAAAATCAGATCATCTTCTCGCACGCACCCTCCCCCAAATAAAAGATTTTCGAGACTTTTTATTACTTTGCGAGGCAAATCTACATAGTCATTATTTCATACTGAATAAGTCAAGAAACATGAATAAGTCAATTGTGGGGTCTGGATTCATGAAAAGTGGATCATTCATATGTGAAGTGAGTGATAAGGGGACGGTCCTCCAACCATTTGGGGAAATCTCGTTTATCATATTTGTTTTTTTTTTTTTTTTGCGTGCAGGAAGGTTAAATGCAAAGCCAAACAAATGAAACGCATTCGGCCCGCGACGCGCATACCTGCACACTTAACATGCACGCCGTACAGGAATCCTTCATATTTCGGACGGATCTCATTTCTCCAAACGCGCTGCCCTCCGTCAAGCCTTTTCCGAGTGGGATTTGTCTAAGATTAATAGTTTTATGATTTATAGGCTGGCAGTGTGTGAGCAGCGCCGCACCTCCAAACAGCCAGATATACAATTATCCGCTGCTCCTGCCCTATATGAATGCCATTTCCCCGGCATCCCTCCTTAAAAGAGACACGGGCCATTTGTCTCCCTCGCTGCCTCCTCACCCGGGCCGGTAATAAGCCATCTGCTGGATCTGAACATGAAAGATTAAAATGATATACAGTATGAAAGCTCTCTATTCAGTTGCTAATGTCCAAGAATCGGGGGACGCAGAGGCCAAAGCTGTCATCTCTCTCAGGAAGAGGTAATTATCACTCTTCCTCCGAGGGGGCGGCCGCTCGCCTCCGCCTCGGCGCCGACGCAGGACCCGGCCCCCGTGCCGGCTGCCACCGGCCAAACCTCATTTAGTAGGCCAGAACAATGCCCGACCAAATGTCTGGCTAATCCCCACAATCCTTTGTATTCATTGAGGGCTGGTCGCATGGGCCCGAGGAGAGGGCCCCGCTGCTAGTGTGTGTGTGTGCGTGTGTGTGTGTGTGCGTGTGCGTGTGTGTGTGTGTGCGTGTGTGTGTGTGTGCGTGTGTGTGTGTGCGTGTGTGTGTGAGGGCAGGGGGTCAACTTCAAGCCCACGGTGCTACAGGCAAGGCGGGTGATTATTTCACTCACTGCCATTAAGTCTTGTATGTGTGTGTGTGTGTGTGCACAGGCTCGGTTCGCGGGGCATCCCGTGCAAATAAACGTGAGATTAGAGCGAGGCACATTCGTCGTGGAGAGTTTGATCTACATCTGAGAAAACGGAGCAAAGAGAGGATCAAGTCAAATTGGCCTCGTAGATACAGGAGGAGATGGAACGATGGCGGCAAAACTGATGAGGTTTTTGTTTATATTTCAGCAGGTGTATTTTATTGTATAGGCAGTATCTGTATTTCAACGGAAACAATAGAACTGGCCGTGAGTCCGTATAAAGCAGTCTGCACCGTGTCAGCTGGACGTCGCTGTATTAGACACAGAAAACATGAATGTTGGGCAGGAAAAGGATGTTTTATTGCATTTATTTTGCAGCTCTGTCGCTATAAAGAAGCTTGTTTGCCCTTTATTTCTCATTTACAGCAGAGCTAACAATGAAGTGTGTTTGCAGGTCGTAACCTTTTTCACACAGAAACTATTTCTTCAGTAGAAAGTAATTAAACTGGAGGTCTGTGCATTATTCAGAAAATGTGTCCCACATGCACACGCCTACTTGTTTTGAGTTTGTCCAACTAGAGCTGTTTTAAACGTCTTTTTATCCAGTTTAGCACTAGCTTGAGGTACACCAAGTACTTGAGAGATATATATATTATATACATTGCACATGTCTTGCGGTAAAAGACGCTCTTTAAGAAACACGCAAACTGCTGGCATGGCCGCGCAGTTAAGAAAATGTATGTAATTATACTAATATGCATTATATTTCAATATAGTGGGTGTGTACAGAGGGACCATCTTGAAAATATGAACGCCGCTAATGCAGTGTCACGCCGACACGACGGCCAACTGCACCCACAATGCATGTCAGTCATGTAGAGCATAATGACAATGTGGTTTCACTGAAACAGAGACGTCTCTCCCCATCAGACCCAAACACACATGTTCTCCCTCCTATTCTTTTCCCATGACTCAAAGTTTCTCTAAGTGGTTCTCCGAGCCCCCAGCGCCGCTCAGAGAGTTACCGTAAATTCTGGACTATAAAGCGCGCCTGCATACAAGCCGCATCCGCTCTATTTAAAAAGTTTTGTAAGCAACAGATATGCATGTTTTTAGATTAGATATTTACTACAGGAACAGAATGATTTTGAATTGTAAATGTACATGTATGTACCTAAATAGATCCTTTCCTAACCTGTATTTTAACACGGCAGCAACTTTGTTGATTAAAACGGGACAGAACCAAGAGAAAATAACCGGTGTTTACAGTATTTGTCTTCATTTCTCCTGTGTGTGGAATCACGTCACCTTAACCATCTTCGCTGAAACCCATGAAGTCGTCTTCTTCAGTGTCGGAGTTGAAAAACTCAGCAGCTCTTCCTTTCTGAACGCTTTGGTGATGGTGGATTCTTGTCAGGATCCACTGTTTCCTTCCTGTATAGCGAGATCGATGGCCTTCAACTTAAAACTTGCATCATACGAACTTCTTCATGTGGGTTCCATGATGAAGGGGTGAGGATTTGAAAAGATAGAGTTTGACAGGATTGGTAATTTGTCGTCCTTCTATCTGCTTCTACCGACTTATATCTGCTAAAGTGGAACTAGTGTATTCTTCTTTGCATTTATTTTGTCTTAGTTTTGATTCTAATTCCGGTTAGAGCGCCCCTAGCGGTGGAAAAAAATCTGCAGAATAGCCGCACCTTTGTATAAGCCGCATGGTTGAAAACACATGAAAAAAGTAGCGGCTTATAGTCCAGAATTTACGGTAATTCATTTTCCTCACGGGGGCTTTAATTCGCTGTTTTTTTTGGGGGCTTTTCGGCTGGGTTTTGAGATCCAGCGGGGGCCAGGTGAGCCGGATCCTGCTCCTCTGCAAACCGCCCCCCCCCCCTCCTCCCCCCCATCCTTTCCCTTCATCCCCCTCTCGCCGTCAGAGAAGAGGAGCTCCCCTCATTCTCCTTTTCGTAATACAAGCCTCAATTATGCATAAACTCGTCAATGTGGCCGTTCAAAGAGGAATGACATGGAATCCAGTGGAGGGGGCTGTCTGCAGACATATCTCAGGTGGAGCCTGATGTGTGTCTCAGTGACTGTCCCGTCGCTGCCGCCCCAAAAAAACCCTGATTATTAAACATTAGATAAAAACTCAGCAACTAAAACTCCACAACACCCCCCCCCCCCTTCCTGTTATATTTTTTTTACATCTGCCAACTCTGCCGCTGCTGTGGGGCTTCGTTGTTAGTCCGGCTTAAATGAAGCCGCCTGCAGGACTTTTCTTGACCTGGGATTTCCCAGCGGCCTGTTAAAATCAACATGATCCGAACCCCACGCTGAACAGCCATCAAAGCCTCTGCTGCTGCTTTATTATCGTGGTGCAGAACGTTTGAATCAATATGTTTGGCTCCGAGCTTCGTGCGTTTCCCTTCTCTCTCTCTTTCTTTCTCTCTTTTTTTGTATATTTTTTTTTCATTTCTTGCACATTTGAACGGGATTGTGAGAAGGAGAGACCACCCCGCTCTCCTTCTCAGCCGTCGTGTTGTCTCTATCTTCTTTTTTTTTTAAATTTCCTTTCATCTGATTCCAACTGTACCTTCTCGGTGCGATGACATGAGTAAATGGTTCTGTCAGGCCTCCTGAGTGGATTAAAGTGGCCTTCAATTACCTTCATCATTGACCTCATGAAGCTGGTTAACTGCAAAATCCTCCGTCCTAAACTCGGTCATTGTACGCTCTAATTCCACTTCACAAACACGTGTGTGTGTGTGTTCACGACATTATAAAGGGGAAGCAACGTAGCAGGAGAGAGCTATAATAAAAGAAATAGGTTAGGGCTAAAATAATTCACTCTGGAAGTCTCCTTTTTTTCTGATTTTGGTCGAGATCAAAGCTTGGTTTCAGGTCTAATTAACCAAACGAATGCAGATCCCAGACCTTCTGGCTGCGAGCGAGGCCTTGGAGGGATCCCTCGCCGAAAATCCACATCAGATTTAAATAATTAATATGACACCTTGAGCTCCGCAGAGAAAGGAGGGCTCCGTGTTGGAGTTTAGAACAATGTCACTGCCAAGTGTAATGCTGTTTGTCTCCATGAAAATGAGCGGCCGGTCCATTGTGCGGCCCCCTCGGCGGCTCGGGGGGCGCCATCCCCCCACCCGCACCCCCTCTTTGTCATGCTAACGGGGAGCTTTAAGGGGCCACTGGTGGAGGAGGCCTCCAGCCAGCGCTCCGGTCCTGCCCGGGCCAGGCTGAAGCAAGCTGGTCCCGGGCTCCTGGGACTCGGAGCCGGGGTCATTTTATGGTTTTTAATCCTCTTAATCCCCGTTAGAGAAGGGGGCTCGGTGGAGGCAAATCCGCTCCCAGAGGTCCTTAGGATTCAAACGCTGTGCTTGAGCAACTGTATCATCTGATAACAACAATGGTGGAGAAAGGAGAGGGACAGACAGGCGCAGAAATAGGAAGAAAGATAGAAATCTACATGGTGATTGATAGATATGGATTTTTATCTCTGCCCTCTGGTTATTAGCTCTCCTCCTCTCGAAGTTAGCGTCAAGGTGGATCAGCCCGCGCCTGATCCATAACGCATCAACGCCGGGTCTGACTCTCATGCTAATGACCCTTATGCCGTCCCGTGCTCCATTAAGGAGCGGGATGCAGGTTTACCCATGTGGACGGCACGGCGGACCTGGTTCCTCAGGCTCAGGGAGAACAGGGAAGCCAGGGGGGGGGGGGGGGGGGGGGGATAATCCGAAGGGTCCTATTCAAATTAATACACTCCTGTTAATCTCATCTCAGACAAACTCTCTTCATTATCACTCAATTTAAAGTGCATATATGAACAGGCCTGGGCCGCGGAGGCCCGTCTGGAGGGAGGGGGGCACTGGGACGTACGACACAACGACTGGTCAACTCTGAGAAAGAAAAGTGTAACAGGAGACACGTTAGCTGTAGTCCTGATACTGATACTGGTTTTGGATAGTGGTGCTTATTTATTATCTCAAAGCCAAAGTCAGTTTTATTGTCAATTTCTAATATAAATAGAATGTAGGAGTGGAGATCCTGTGTATATTTGCGCGTGTGAACCACTTTTTCCAAATTTGTACATTTGTCATTCTTGTCCATAATCTGAAGTATCATGCAATAGTCAGTGTTTTCCACCCTGTGAAGAAAAGCTCTATAGACTATCACCATGAGCCGGGAAGAACTCATCTGTCTTCATTTCTATGAAGCGTTTCTGAGGAATAAAGCAGAGGATTGATAAAAGAAAACTGATTTTCTAAGATGTTTGCATGGTTTTCTATTAATTCTATCAGCTAAATATAATGTAAATACCACTGATAATGCTCTAGCAGCCTTACTATATATATTGTTTTTTGCACACAACCTAACATTTGTCTATTATATCATCAGTTTCTTTCCTTACCATGTGAAAAAACTCAAATAAAGCTCTTCTACAGTTCTGAGCGGCAGGTGTTTCATTCTGTGAGGTGACATTACTGTTGGCGTAGGAAGCGTCTGCATCCTGTGCCGCCCATGATACGACACATGTCTGATTATGAGTCATTTACAGGACGAAATGAGCTGAATCTTAGCTTTAACGGGTGGAGTCCAGGTGTGAGTCAGATTATCCAGATCGTTAAATAAAACGTCAGTTTTATTGTCAATTTCTTCACATGTACTTGACATACAAAGGAATCAAAATGACGTTTTTCACTATCCCACTATCCTATGCGTTTACATGGACAGCAACATTAAAGTGCACAAGAGAAGACAATCCTAGACTAAGCTCTTAACAATAAATAAAGTGCAGTAGTTTAATTCTACTTTTACCTTTACCATGTCAGAATGTCGCACACAATGATTTTAACTGTTGTTATTTATTACTTTGTGTGTATCATAATGTCACTACTTCTACATCAGCATCTCACTTCATTCATGTTCTTCTATATGTCTACTGTTATCTAGTCCTTGCACTATAATGTCTCTATGCAAGAAATGCAAGAAATGTCATTTCAAATTCTTTGTATGACCAGTTCATGTAAAGCAAATTGACAATAAAACCGACTTGACTCGACTTGATAGTTGCCAGATATCAGATTCTTCGTGCGACGTCCATTTCAAACACAGATTCCTTAGCATCAAACCAAGTGCTCACGCAGAGAATCAGGGAAAAAAACGCTCCGTCGCGGACAACGCTCCGGCCTCTCTGTCATTTCCAATTGGAGGAATATGACAGGGGATGGTTAGCCCGAGTCACAATTGGCCGTGGCTCACCGAGCAACCCAAACATAGTCCTGAACGTTCCTTCTGTGGAGAGACGACATGAGACAATGTGCGTTTGTGGTCAGCCATTTTTTGACGGCACAAACCAAAGCATGAACAAAGCAGAGGAGGAAAAAAGACTGATACTTTTAGCCTTTTTATGCTCCATCTGCTTCCTCAACTCATTTTTTTTTGGTTTCTATTCCTCACCATCTTTTTCCTTTTTTTCCTCCTCACTAATATGTCAGGAGTGGTGTATGGGGTTGAGCACCTCCAGCCCTGAATCGCTGGTATGGGAACAGGCTAGCTGTCTGTGTTCTGCATATAGCCTGCAGCCAAAGGCTGAGAAGGAGCAAGCAAAACAACAACCACAAGTCTGGCCTGTCTGCAGAATGCCAGGACTGCTTAGTGGTTGGCAGCCTCCGACACACCAGGGGTACGCGGCTGTCATCCGCTGGGCAGAAAAAAAACAAAAAAAAAAACGCTTCAGATCCCAGATTCCACAGATGGAGCACATGTTACTTATAGTAAAACGATGAGGGGAAATCACTCCCCCCGGTTTGCATGCGTAATGCGCCGCTCGGATGATGATAGTCTGGAGGTGCTCGCTTCAACGAATATGGGAAGCGAAAAAATCGTCCTGGAGGTGGTGTGGGCCGACTGCAACAGCGTGATAAAACAGATTCTTTAGAATTTCTTTCTTATTTGTTAAATTACAATCCAAAAAGTGCCTTCACTGGATTCGCCAGGGGTGTGTGTGTAAAAATGTGAGTGAGGAGCGTCCAAGAAATATTAATAATAACACAAAAAATAATAATTCTACAGAAAACATAAAATAGTGCAAGCAAATGATGAACCCGGAGTGTATCTTTAAATAGGCAGAGTCCAATTAAACTCATTTCAACAATAGAGGTGTTTCTATCGACTTATTCTGAGGCGTATTGCACCATATTAATTTGTTGCATTAGAAGGTTTTGATGGTAGTATTGTTTCTCCTTCTTCTTCTGTCCTGTTCATCACAGCCATGTGTAACACAGCCCACAGCGCCACCATTAGAGAGATGTTTAATAAGCAGAACCACACGCCACCACATCCCACCACATTAGAAACAACACCAAAAAAAACTAACTCTAGGCTGTCTTAAATATCATTAAACTGATAAAAAATTTATGGATCCGCACGTCTGATGCTCCTGATGCATCTTAAATCCAAATCCCTCGCTAGAAAAGTTAATAGTTATGAATTCGGTCTAATTCAAACTAATTCCCGGAGTGCTGAGAGTTCACGGTGGAAGTTTTCGACTTCGCCGAAACTAAAAATCACGGCCGCGCCGAGACGTGTCGGCATCTTTTTTTATTTTTGTAAATTGCGATGTGATAAAGAACGGTGCTGGACACTGCGGGGGACATTCCCCCCCTCTCTTTCTGTCAGGACCTGAGTCCTAACTCTGCATCCTTTGACCAGTGATTCTAAATCCTTTGAGAAACACAAAAACGCGAGCTAGAAACCTGTGTAATGAGCATGGTGCGTGTGTGTGTGTGTGTGTGTGTGTGTGCACGAGTACATTTAAAATATTTCCTTCTTACTGGGAGTTGCAGCTGAGTGCATGCATGCTTGTGTGTGTGTGTGTGTGTGTGTGTGTGTGTGTGTGCACGAGTACATTTAAAATATTTCCTTCTTACTGGGAGTTGCAGCTGAGTGCATGCATGCTTGTGTGTGTGTGTGTGTGTGTGTGTGTATTGATGTTTGTGTGTGTGTTGACAGCCTTTGAGCCAGTTCTCGCCTCCACTAAAAAAAAATCGCTTAGGGCACAAAGCAGCCCCCCCCTGCTCCCGAGCACGGGCCCCGCTCCTGACAGCAGCTGAAGGTAAGCGCCGAAGACATCCTGACACACGCGCGTAAAAGCACTTTTGATGCGGGGAAAATGGACCGCTTTGCAGCGCACAAACAACAGCGCAAACATCAACGGAACGAGGCGAGTCCGACGGGAGGCGGCAGCAACACGAGCCGGGTTCACATGATATTACAGCGAACAAAACGCGGGCGTCAACCACCAAAGGCCCTTCGCTTGTCTGCCTCCATCTTCACCTTGTTGTTTTTTTCACCTTGTTTGTTTATCAAGCCGTCATTTTATCTCTCATTCAATCAAACATTTTTTTTTCTTTATACAACTTCCAGGAACAAGACAAAGGAGCACGCAAAGGAAAAAACAAAAAACAGACAGACATTTTAGCCGAGACAGAGCATCTCTAAAATACATGCAACTCAATGCTGGAGACATCATTTATTAGATATTATGCATTTACTTTTATTTTCCAGTAAGTTATGTTAAGCTGGAATTATATAGAATTATATAGAATTATATAGCAGACCATAATTCCAATCATGCTGTTATGGTGCCACCAGAAGGATACAATGATTTGAATTTGAATTTGAATTTGAATTGAATTGAATTGAATTGAATTGAATTGAATTGAATTGAATTTGAATTTGAATTTGAATTTGAATTTGAATTTTATTTTGAATTCAAATGTTATTTTGAATTCAAATTTTATTTTGAATTTGAATTTAAATTTAAATTTGAATTTGAATTTGAATTTGAATTTGAATTTGAATTTGAATTTGAATTTGAATTTGAATTTGAATTTGAATTTGAATTTGAATTTGAATGTAACTTTCTCTTGTGACTGAGAAGTGAGAAGTGTGTTAATGCTTGGTGTATATTTGTGTCCTAAGTGCCTTTGTGGGCATTATGTGTATTGTGTAATTATGTAAGCTACTTGGACACCTTAATTTCCCTAATCAAGTCTTTGATATCGTACAAAGATTTGCAGACTTACATAGTAACATTCAGCAGCTTTAAAAGAGCAATATTTCTTGTATCTTGAGTATTTAAAGGTGCAATGTGTGAGATTTATTTGCATTTAGAAGCATCTAGCATGTCAGACTAGCATGACATGACAGTACTTATCGATTAACATATAAGAGCCGTTGTGTTTTATTACCTGAGATGAAGCTGTTTTTATCCACATGGTGATCAGTCACTGTAGATTCTCCTAACATGTTGGTCTCAATCTACAACCTCACTATTAGAAGCTGCTACACACTGTACCTTTAAGAACAACTTTTGAGTCGTACCTGGTTGTAAAAACTAATTTTGACAGGTGAGACTCATTGAAGTTTATCTAGAAAAGAGCTGGTTATGATCCCATCAATCAAAAAAACAGAAAATCATTTTATCAGCAACTCGTTTACACCTGTACGTGTTATAATTAAAACCTCTCACTAATGATGTTGAAACATTCGTAGCTCAGATGTGATGATTAATTAAATTAAGTGATGAACCAATTACCTTTATTAATAGGTTTACCCACACTCATAACCACGTCATTTATAGAAGATACAAATACCTTCTATTGGGATGTTTTACAATACCAAAATCCTTTTTGGATGATTCATAACGCATCAGTAAATGATTTATTAACCGTTATTAAAGAAATTAATTACAACTGCGGGGCAGGAGGTTAAGAGCAGGGTTTAACTCCCACACTTGTTCCATATATATTGAATTTAAATTCATTCAACATGTGTTGGACCCTAATGGATTTTTGCGGGATATTTAATTACCGGCACAGTGTCGTTTTTCACCAACTGTCACTTTTTAATCTAATGCTCCATATTAACTACACTTAACCCCACAGCCTCGCTCTGCACAACGAGGGACGGCTGCCATTTTTATTTCCATCCGTGTTTACCTGTCAGCCCCCGTGTTTACCTGTCAGTCTGGAACCGTAAACTCGTCTAAACCTGCCTGTCTCTGGCTGTTGTTTCCTGTGAGGTGTGTTTGGTGGGGGCGGGGGGCGGGGGGCAGTGGGGGGGGGGGGGGGTCAGGGCCCGGCGATGCTCTGTGAGATAAGTGTGTGCTCTAACCCAGGGCTACACCTGTAGGTCACTGCAGGGGGATGCTAATCCCTCAGGCGCCCGCTAATACTGATGATCTGCATCTGAGACCCTCTCCCATGGGAGCGTGAGTGTGTGTGTGTGTGTGTGTGTGTGTGTGTGTGTGTGTGGTTGGTTGAAGGGGGCTGACAGATGAGGCAACAGGGGGGCCAGCAACCCGTGTCTGTGTGTGTGTGTGTAGTATGGGGGCAGGGAGTGTTTATGTGTGTGTGTGTGTATATATATATATATGTGTGTGTGTGTGTGAGAGCGGGGAGGGCGGAGCCATCTTTTAGGGCTGCTGGGAGGCTAACCGGTGCGTTTTTTTTTTTTTTTCCTGGCCTCCACCTTCAGTCGGGGCCTCGGATGCTCAGATCTTGGACAGAATAATTTGTCACGTATTTACATGTGGAGCCAGGAAGCGGAGAAACGGCCCGAGCAGGTGGCATCTCCCTCTCTCTCTCTCTCGCTCTCTCTCTCTCTCTCTTTCCCTCTCTCCCCCAAATCTTGCCACAAACAGATGTGTCTGTGGCCGCGAGCATCCCCCCGTCCTCCGGTCCGCTCGTCCAGGGGCTCGCTTTCAATTAATTGCACCCTTGCTGCTTAAAATAAGTAAGGCAAATTACTAGTGTGCAGACTTTGTGAGTTTTGGAAATATAAAGAGTTATCTGTCTCCAGAATGATTCTTGCAGTCCTAGTTTTTGTGCAAAAATGCATTTGTTGAGCAGGTTTATTTCCTGTGTTTGTTCAAACCTCATATTGAGTTTGGATGTACTGTTGAAAACCAGGATATTATTGTAATATTGTTGGAATTTGCTGAAACTTTTCTTTCTTTCTTATTATTAGACGATCAAAAGTGTTCCTGCACCAGTGCATCGATTAAATAACTCGAGACACATATAAAGTCACGTTAGCTTACCGTATATCACCATGCATTGTTGTGGGTGGTGCTTGTTGCTTTCAGCAGGGGGAGGGACGGGCCTTATAGAAAAAAATAAAGCAGCATGTTCCCTGTTTCCTGCTGCGTCTGCTGAGTGTGATTGATGCAGCTTTGATGGGATTCACCCTGACGTCAAAACGCAGCAAACACGCACATTATCAGATCTAAACATCGTTGGTCCGCGCGCTCCCCACTGACTTTTCGGATCCTTTACAAAATAAATATGCTTAGGACTGACCTTCATTGGTTTTCCTCATTCATAATTGGATGAAATTGAATTTTCTCTATGAGGTTTAACAAACAAATTTGCTAAAATAACAATGAAACCTTTTTCTAGATTACTTTTAGGTAACCGAAGCAGTTTACAGCTTCTGCAATGTGTGATGTAAGAATCATCACCAGTTGAGTTGTTTAAACCTTCTTATTCTTCCTTTAACATGTTTTTCTCCCATGATACTACTGTTAGTTAGTACTGGAAGAACTCAGGGTAAAGAACATTAGCAAAGCAACTCAGATAAACTACTCTATACCTGCGGGGGGTCTTTGTTTGTTCCAATCACTTAACAGACATATACGGTCGTGTTTTAATACCAAGCAGCCGGTTGACGATTATTTCCTTCCTGACAAGAATCTAGCTCAGCAAAACTGGAAAAAAATATGGTAATTTACTCAAATTCTTTTATTAAATCAGTGTGACGACACATAGATTTTTCAGAAAATAAGACTACAGTACTGTAGTTAAACATCTCGTAGCTACTTTTCCCTTTGCATATTTTATGGAGGGAAGATTTGAATTTCATGTCGTACTTTTTATTTTTTAGCTGCACCAGAGTCACCGTGATCGACAATTAAGCGATATTACACTTAGGCGTAGAAGCAAAGTGGTCACATCTTCTTATTTCATTTATTTTTTCCCTACATGTCGGCACATTCACCTCCAAAGACTGATCCGGAATCGACGCAATTCCTTATCCGAGTTAACTTTACTGACGAAATGGATCATCACAACAGTTCACATATTCTTGTAGTAAGAAAAACTTTACATGTAAGAGTGGAAAGCAGTGAGAGCAGAGATAACATTCTTTCTTAAGTTAGAAAAAAAAGGGATTGGCTCTGTCCTCATGCTCGCTAACTTAGGACTCTCTCACACACACACACACACACACACACACACAGACACACACACACACGCTGGTGCTGCACACTAATCACATTTCACCCCAATCACTAAACACACATTGGTATTTGAAGGTTTATCCCAGGCGGCCATTTCAAATGATTATGTGCGTGATTCCGACCGCACGGAGCACAGAAAAGTGTTTACTCTCCTCATTGAGGCGCTGGATAAGTTGAGAGCAGAAGCTAAGTGTACTACAGTCTGTGGCAGAAGAATAAACATTTTCCTTTATAGCCCCAGGACCCACTTTTCATCTGTCAAGCATGTTTTAATAATTAATCTGTTTAATACACACGCAGCATCTGCTGGGTACAACTCCCATCCTCCCATTCAAACTGACTAGCACAGCTGCCACGCTCTGGCTGTACTGTACAGGTCTGGAATATGATAAGATGTGTGTTTTTCCTTTTTTTTTCGTCTTTCGCAATACACAGACAGAATACGGCGTTGCATGCTTACATAGTCTTACATGCACACACACACACACACAGGCGCGCTCCGCTGCAAACTAGTTTAAGGCGTGCAGCCGCGACTATGAGCCTACTTTCCCTATGTATTTTTCCTTGGCGAGCAGGCCAAACGGGGATTGTGTAAATTAAATACATTTCTTTTTCCGGCAGCAGAGAGAAATGATGCCAGATTAAGCCCATGAATATATACATGGGCCCGGGTTGACCTGTCTCCAGACGCCTGATTTCCCTGGAGGGGCGCTGACATGGTGAGGGGCTCCAGGGGTGTGTAGGTGTGTGTGTGTGTGTGTGCATGTATGCCTTTTGAGTGTGTGTGTGTGTGTGTGTGTGTGTGTGTGTGTGTGTGTTGCGCGCTGCACCTAGGAGATCTCTTGAACAGGTCCAAATTGAGCTTAATCTCATTCCTCATTGTGCTGGAACAGGAATGAAATTGCACAATTGCACTTTAATCGATGATCGAACACCCCCCCCCCCCTTACCCCCCTTACCCCCCTCACCCCCCCTCCTCTCCTCTTTCTCCCACTTTCCTCTTCTCATGTCTCTCTCTCTCTTTCTCTCTTTGTGTCCTTGGCCTTAGATTCCTAGCATAGGCCAGTGGGCATGATTGCCTGTTTAGCCTCTTATTTTCTCCGCATTCTTCTTCTTCTTCTTCTTCTTCTTTTTTTTGTTCCAGTGGAAGCGTCTAATAATGTCTGTTCAGGCAATCAGGAGGTTAATGTGGTTAGGGGTAAGGCCAATCATAAACCGATAAATGACATCCGCTCCGCTTCCATTCCACGTCTAAGCTCCTTTTTGGAGATGGCTGATTTCGGGTAAGGGGGGGGGGGGAATCCTGGGATGCATCCGTTGCACTGGAGCGCGTCTCCATCACGGGGCAGGAAGGATTCAGTCAGCCCCCCCGGGGGTTGATTACGAGTACACACACACACACACACACACACACACACACACACACACACACACACACACACACACACACACACACACACACACACACACACACGCATGCATGCAGGTGCTTTCCATTATCCAAGGTAGGAAACCTTTGGTCAGCGGCGCATCAACCATAAGAAGAAGTTTTGCTTTTCAGCCGTGGTTTCCCCCATCCTCGTGTTCAGCAGTTTTTTTTTTTCCTCCTTTTTTTTTTAACTTTTCTGAGACGTCGCCCGCGAAATCAAACAAACCTCAGTCTCCGAGAGAACGAGCGAAACACGTGGAGGAGGAGGAGGAGGACAACTTCTAGCTGCGCTTAAACCAACACCGACTGTGCGAGGATTAGTGTGTGAGGACTCAAAACCTTTAAGTCAACAGTCTTCCATTTAAGCGATGATTTTAGAGAAGGGAAACCCTGTAGCAGCAAGCACTGATGCCACAGCATGTTTATAGGTTGTGAAAATACATAAATAAATAAATAAGAAGCAACCGGCTCAGGAAATTGGAAATATTTCCTTCACAAATAGCGCGTATCGTTATCTGGCTACAAATCGTACAATTAAAAGGACGTCGCTTTAGCTGCAGTCAGCTGGAATCCGTCAAACGCGCCCGCATTTCTTACAGTAATTTGATCTCGCGGCGTTATACACTGGCGATAATGATTCCCGCACGTCAAAAAATGTGCACACGAGATAATGAAAGGAAAGTGGTGGGAAAAATACTCCAAGGTGAGATTTGCCCCTGTTACATATTTGGAAAAAAAAATAAATACATACAGGTACGTGAGGCATGTAAAATGTGTTGATTTGTGTTGCTCAAGGTGTTGGAACAAAACAACGCAACAAAGGTTCCCAGACGGTTGTATCTGGGGTGGATGTACTCATTATGGCCCATAATGAAGGGCCCTGCTTACCGCTGTGCATCAACCCAGCGATACTGACGACCTGCACGCACACACACACACACACACACACACACGCGCAGGCCAGGCCGCTGCCAGGCTGTCAAGTCCAAAAATAATTAGGCATCAAAATGAGTTTCCCTGTTTTTTTTTTGTTTTTTTTTCCTCCCCTTGTTCGTTTTTATTCATGTGCTGGAACTCGGGAGACTGGCTAATGCAGTTAACATGCTCTCATCATGAATTTTCATTACACCATTACACGGGTACATTACAAGAGCAGGGGAGCCGCGACTACAGGGATGCCATCAACATGCACACACACACACACACACACACACACACTCGCAGAATTCCCAGATACACATAAAGCCATGCATTTATTCAGATGCATGCATGCATAGCGGGAGACGCTCCAGTGCACGTTGGTGCGATGTACAGTCTGTTAGCTCAGTGAGACTCACACCTCCCGACATCGTTGCTGTGATTATGGTGAACGTGCGCTATTTTATTTTCCTGGTGTTGGTAATTTGAGTTGATGACACATCCTGTTTGTATTCTTGTAGAATACAATTTTTTTTCACTCATCTCACGGGGCATGAATATACTGTAAGTTACCAAATAATAGCGTTTATTTGTTTTAGTCACTTAACAAATCAAGCAGCAATTTGTGACAGGTGATTATTTCCTTCCTGTTCAGCAAATTCAAATTCTTTCATTAATTACACAGTAATTGCTGCACCAGAGCCATGGAGATTGACTTTTAAAAATATTACCCAAGAAGGTGTTCTTTAATGTCATTTGTGCATAACAGTGGTGTGGTGAAGAAGAAAATCCTGCAGTTTTTATTCAGATTTGGTTGATTACTTATCAAAATAAACACCTACTCCTAATTAACACTAGGAAAATATATGGTGACAACTAGGCCCAAATCGTCATTTCCAGCAACACACTGCTAATCCAGCTAAAATAAGCAGATAGTTATATATGTTTTTGATGTAAAATATTAATGTTATATAAAGAGTTAATAGATAGACTGACAGGGTTAAACATGGATTCTGCTCAGATGCAGGTGCTGAATGGTAGTTTTTCACTGTGAGCCTCACCACCACCCTGCTGCTAAGTTTGCGATATTAACGCTCTCTGACCTGCCTTAAGTATCATCACATGATTCACATCAGAGGATTTTCTGACGTGTACGAGTGGCTCTACCATGAACTCGTCCATACACGCTCGCCAGGCTCGAATTATATGTGAAATTATACAAAAATATCACGACAATCACAACACATTTGTCTTTTAGCGCGTTGTGAAGTGAACTATAAACACTTTTATGCACAGATGGACTGAGCACGAGTCAATGAGCATGAAGGGTGTATACATGCAGTTTGTAGGTGTGTGTGTGTGTGTGTGTGTGTGTGTGTGTGTGTGTGTGTGTCAAAGGGGTTTTCTATTGCTGATCTGCTCATGCTCAATTACCCAAAGTCTCAGGGGAGGCTTATGGAAGGTAAACACACATCAGCTGGTTCAGCTGATTTATTTCACTGTCCCACACACACACACACACACACACACACACACATGCATAATTGCACATGCATAATTGTTGCTTTGTCACTTGCAGAGTTTCACGGGGACGAAACATCTCAAGCAGCCGCCGCGCTAGACATCAAATCCCCGAGATCAATGAATCGTCGTCCCCGCTGTAATGGCTGCGGTGCTTACACAGCTAACTCGTAAAAGACAGATTGAGAGTGAGCGAGAGAGTTTCCGGAGCCTTTGTTAACATGCCAAGGCCTTTGCATCCCCGAGAGCTGAAATCCTGTGCCATCCCTTCCCTGCAGCCTTCCTTCCTCCCTCTCCCTCTCTCTTCTTTACTTCACTTTTCACCCAACAGGTATCTGTGTATCTGTGCACCTTCTTCTGTCCCCTGGTT
Organism: Eupleurogrammus muticus; assembly: GCA_036785175.1. Lineage (NCBI taxonomy): Eukaryota > Metazoa > Chordata > Actinopteri > Scombriformes > Trichiuridae > Eupleurogrammus > Eupleurogrammus muticus. Next base: position 848,653 of record JAYKQN010000001.1, on the reverse strand, counting down.
CTAGTCGGAGTCGCGGTGGTAAAAAAAACAAGATGTGGCTAAACTAGGAACGTCCGCAGCGGCTCTCTCACACAGCGTTATTAAAAAGTTGGATGAAATAATACGATATAAAATTCATGAGCAGAGAGGATGAGGTGGTGAAGGGAGGACGAGGAACTGGAATATCATATTTAAATATCTATTATCTCTTCAATGCATTACCGAGAAACATGTTGCATACGTTCATGTTCCCCAGAAGATTAATTATACAGTAATATTTCACAAGTAATGTGGGTATGTAGTGATGCTGAACATGATGAGGCCAATCTTATAGTGGAAGTCAAAGATTAATTGGTTATTAGAAATATCCTCTAAATAAGATAAGATAAGATAAGATAAGATAAGATATGACTTTACTGATCCCACAATGAGGAAATTTGCTTGTTACTGCAGCGTACAGAGTAAAGAAAAAAATAAATAAAATGAAAGCTATAAAAAGTAAAATACACAACACTATGTACAAAATTCGTAGAATTTGTTGATCCGCATACACAGTATGCATTATGGACATAGAATGGAGAAAAAAACTAATAAATAGCAAGAAAAAAGTATGCATAAGCAAAGCATATATACATACATACATGCACGTACATACCTACATACATACACATATACACATATTTACATATTTGCATATATATACGCACAAACACACATGTACACATACATAGCTGATGCATACTTAAGGTGCAGGATGTGTGTGTAGAGAAAAGTGACGAGTGGAGGAAAAATGTCTGTGTGTTTGATTTGAACTGATTTCAAACACATAACTGTCTTGAAGGCAAAGGAGCATTTTGTAGGATATGTAAGGTTATGCTTTCACAAAAATGTGTGTAAGCAACCGAGTAAAAGTGTAATTCAGTAGCATATCTTTCAAAGATTAGCTCCTGGTGGAACGCTGAACTTGCTGTTCAGCACTCTTGAGCTGTTCCCTCTGATTATTCACCACACGTCGTGTAAACAAGACTCATTCCAGCGCTTTATGCACGGCAAACTTTCTGCTGGACGTGTAATCCCGATGCAAGACGTTCCAAAGGAAAACACAACCAATGTCCTATCTACGGGCTGCATCATCAAGAGAACTTTGATTTGGTTTATGAATTTGATGAAGGAGGTTTTGAAGGACCTGGTCAGGGGGTCAGCAGCAGGGTTTTTGGACCAGATTGAGAATCAGACAAAGTGCTCCTACATTTATAATGGTGGATTTAACTCAATAAAGTGATAGAGCCAACACTGTCTCTTATCTTATCGTCAAGACGTGGAGGAACTGAAACTGGTGGACTAATGGTGAAAACAAAATCGAGGTTGGTGTCTTGGGGATAATAACATACACTACTATTCAAACGTTTTGTCATTTTTCAGTGAAAGGTCACACTTTTTTTATCAAATGAGTTGCAAAATTAATAGAAAATACAGTCAAGACGTTGACAAGGTTAGAAATAATGGTTTTAAATTTGCGTCAAAGAATGCTCGATCTCACCAGCTGAACAAGGGTTTTCCAATCATCCAGTAGCTTCTAAACACAGCGAACCATTAGAACACTGGGGTGATGCCTGCTGCAAACGGGCCTCTATACACCTATGTAGATGTTGCACTAAAAAACTGATATTTGCAGCTCATTTACCACATAAAAAGAGTGACTTTTCCAAACTTTTGGAACGTAGGAAGTGAGGACGTATAAAGTCGCAGGTACCAAAAGGGGGAGGAGCCTAACGTGCGGTGCACAGCGTTCTCCTCCCTCTCCCATCTGTCCTCCTCCTCCTCCTCCTCTTCTCTCCTGCCACTTTCGAGCCGTCCCGCGCGATTGTTTGTTTTCCTTTTTTTTTGTCTGCCAGACAGGACTGTAACATCAGTGTCGGGGAAAGCGTCGCTTCCTCTGGTGCGAGGCTGCGATGACAACGTCTGCCATGTTTCACTCTGATCTCTCCATCAGTGTGAATAAGTATATCGCCGCGTTCCCTCAGACTGTCACTCACTCCTCTGGGGAGACGCTCGCACACTGCTCCTTATTATCTCCGCCGAGATGGACGCCTTCAAATGGAAATGCTGCAGATGCACTGGAGATGCACACACACACACACACACACATATATATATATAGAAATGTGTGTGTGTGTGTGACCAGATCAGTGGGTCAAGCTTGTAAATAGAGACAGAAAGCTGTGACAGACAGGGCCAGAGTCCTGTGTTATGTGTGTGTGTATGCACATGAATTTCAATGTGTGTGTGCAACTAGTTTGTGTAGGCCGTATTTGCCTGTGTGTGTGTGTGCTTGCGTGTGTGTGTGTTAGTGACCTGTAGTGCAGCCGCGCAGCACCAGCTGACTACCTTTGTTAGATCCCTCTGTCTTTTGTGTCACATCAAAACACCTCATTATCTCCTCCTCTGTCATTGGAACTCAAACAGCCTCAATATGCTCTCTATCTCAATCTGTGTGCCTCTCTCTCCTCCTCACTGTGCTCACCCCGTCATCGGCCGCTGAAACCGTTATTTAAATGACTGGGAGCTCGTCCGGTGACGGACGGGAGAAGAAAGCGGCGCTCTCTCTCTCTCTCTCTCTCTTATGCACCAATTACTTCCTTACATAATTCGCCAGGTGAAGCAGACGTCTGCGATTGTGATCATCCGTAGAGCCTTCAGCTGCCTCTCAGGCAGCGGCAGATCCCCCAAAGTGGAAGAAGGCCCTGCTCACTGGACCGGGATGAAGAAGAATAGTGAAAATAAAAGGTCCAATATCTCAGAAAGTGATGGATATATATGATTTCATGGAGATCCAGGTGTACAATATGGTGGGTAAATACTGTAGTATGTTTCAAAGCTCTCATTCCACATAGAAATGCATGCATGCTGCATTCAAAAAACCATCCATCCATCCATCTATCTATCCATCTATCTATCTATCTATCTATCTATCTATCTATCTATCTATCTATCTATCTATCTATCTATCTATCTATCTATCTATCTATCTATCTATCTATCTATCTATCTATCTATCTATCTATCTATCTATCTATCTATCTATCTATCTATCCATCCATCCATCCATCCATCCATCCATCCATCCATCCATCCATCCATCCATCCATCCATCCATCCACCCACCCACCTATCCATTCATCCATCCATCCATCCATCCATCCATCCATCCATCCATCCACCTATCTATCTATCTATCTATCTATCTATCTATCTATCTATCTATCTATCTATCTATCTATCTATCTATCTATCTATCTATCTATCTATCTATCTATCTATCTATCTATCTATCTATCTATCTATCCATTTATCTATCTATCTATCTATCTATCTATCTATCTATCTATCTATCTATCTATCTATCTATCTATCTATCTATCTATCTATCTATCTATCTATCTATCTATCTATCTATCTATCTATCTATCTATCTATCTATCTATCTATCTATCTATCTATCCATTTATCTAATATGTGTAGTTAGGGGTATCAAAACGCCAAATAATGCCAAGAAAATGTGGAAAATATAGGATCTGTGAGGTTACATCAAGGAGGAAACGCACTGTTCACTATGCATTGAAGCTCAGAAATCTAAAAATATTGATTTTATAAAATATTATATATAATAATATGATATGAATAAATGCCAGATGTTATTATTCGCAAATAGAGTAATGAGCTACCCAGATATCTGTATCTGTCTGTTACTGGAGGCACTTTCTCCAAATCATTTGTTCTGATTCACAGATGGTGAGATGTGAAGTCTGGACGGGACGTTCTCGTAATGAACTCGTCCACATGAGGTGCACGGTAACTGTAGTCGGGGGCCCGGCCTCTTAATTACAGTACAACTCAAACAGGAAATAGGAATTACTCGAAACAGGAAGTTCATATTACCCCGTGAGCCTGGCTGTGTCAGCAGTGATCAGTCTCTCCTCATTAGTGTGCTATTTCACTGCATTGAAACACACACACACACACACACACTGCACCTGTGGACTGTGGGCGCCAGGTGTCCAGAGGATGGATCACTTTCTTTATGCCTCATTTCAAGTACAGCTGTGTGTAAGAGGAAGTCCGTCGAGCGGCGACTTCCTGCAGGAGGATGCGGGGGTTGCTGCAACTTTCTCATAGGCTCTGTCTTAGAGATTTTTTCAGTAGTTGTGAATATCTACAGACGCGATGCATGCAGGAACGGATACGTGTGTGGGTTTATGCAGGAATCAAAGCCGGCATCAATGCAGATTTCTATAGACAGATAGGTTTAAGAATCGCGTGCGTTTGCTTCTGGCTGGCGTCTTTTTTTGATGGTGGCTGAAGGGTGACGTTCTCTCCTCCTCTCCTTGCTGGAAGCCTTCCCCCCCACCTCCTAAAAACATAAAAGAGGGGTGCGGCCGAGCACGGGGGGAAGGTGATAGCCCTTTTGCTCCATCACAGGCTCTGTCAGAGCCAACAGACGAGCAGACGGAGGCGTGACAGGCTGATCAGACAGCTCCACCGCGTCACCGCGCGAGGAGCAGCCATCGCATCACACAGAGCGCCGGCGGTGAGGGATTGACGCCGCCCCCCCCCTCCCCTGACACGCCGCACCAGGAACCTTCAGAGGAAATAACCAAGGTGGCAAAGAAAGGGGGGGGGGTCCCGAGCTGAGGGACTCCCCTCTGGCTGAGTGGAGGGTGCCGGTAACCTTCCTGCAGGAGGAGTGTGTGATGCCCTCAGACTACATGACAGCCCGCTTAAACGGATCTGTGTTCATCCGGTTGTGTTGTTGACGGGGGGGCTGTTTTGAGGAAAGTGGAGGGTTGGGGGGGTCGTACTGTAGCTGTGACAGAGACGTCCTGCTTTAACTTACATGCAAGATCTTTGAGGTTGAAAATGCATTCACATAACACAAGTGAGATTTGATTTGCTTTTTTAATTATAAAAAGGTATATGTAGAGCCTGCAGTAGTACTAGAGAAAAAACTGCTCTTCTGTGAACTTGTGATGTCACAACTATACAGTAATCCCCATGCAAACCTCCCATTCGCAGACGTCCAAATCAGCCAATTAGAGGAGAGGCTCATTAATATTAATGAGACAGACACAACACAACCTGAGCTGGAGCTGCAGAGAGAAGCTCAGGAGAAGGAGAAGTAACACTGTAATGAGATGATTTATTTTTGTTCCTAAAACCACATGAATATATGTTATTAGTGAAATCGAGATGTCGAATAAAACCCAGGAGTAGAATGGAAGTCAATATAAGGTCCATACATATATATATATATATATATATATATATATATATATATATATATATATAAATATATATATATAAGCCCAGAAGCCCAGTTATAGATCCCAATAAGGCATTAGATGACTGTACAAAGTGTGGAAAAATGTGATTTGTAAATGTTTTGTAAGGCAGAAGCTGTAAAATAAATATTAGTATATTATTATATATATTTGTATGTAATAAAGTATATTGAGTAAATATATTGAATTGAAATGCATGCATATGGAATAACTGAGGTCACATTGTTGAAAATCCACTTTTTTTTGGACATCATCTTTCCTGTCTTGTAAAATAAAGGTTAATTAATCATGTAAATATTTGTGTAATATATTTTTAACATAAAAAGGAGGGGAGAAATTACTACATTTACTGTAATTAAACCTGTCCGGTCCACCTGAGATCCAATAAAAAGTGTACGTGGTCCAAGAACTAAACTGAGTTTAACTCCCCTGGTCTTAAGATCCTGCAGAGAAACCTGAGAAAACTCATATTTGAGCCATTGCACCTGGATTTCTGTCATATTTTATGGGTTTGTTAATTCACATGTAGTCAGTTTTTTGAGTAAAAACTAAATATATTACATTGTTCTTGCAGTCAGACTTTAATAAATTATCTACAATAGTAATTTACATTTTAGAAATGTAAATTTTTTGTAAAACTAAATAAAACTGGGTTTGACAAAACACTTTATCCACCAGAACTTCAGGTCTTTTGACCCAATGCAACTGTGATGCTTTTTACAGTACAGTTACTATAAAGTGTTTCCCACTTTCTTTTTAAGTAATGCGTGTATTCGGAGCCAGAGAGCGGGGTTACATACCTGTTTATGTGGGTCACATGTGATCTTCCTCATCCAGATGGTTTGCCAGATGCGGAGCTGCCAGTCGTCTGACAGAGCACACACCCTACCTGCATACAAAAGCAAACACATTAAAAACAGAGAGAGGCATTCATCAAAAACCGCCGCTCATTGCAAAACTGAAGCAGAGGCAGAAGCTGCAGCAGCTCCACATGCTCAGAAATCCAACAAACGTGCACACATTTTTCTTAATTTAAGCATATCACACATATTCAAAAAAACAAAATTAACTAATATAATAGACAGTAAACATGCAAACGTTTAAATAAACAACATAAATAAGTATCCAAAAAGGGACAGAAGGAAGTATAGACTTCAGTTTATGCAGAATTTGCAGGATTTTCCTAAAAAACAAGAACAATATATAAACTAAACAAATGTAATGTCACCAGTTCAGATTCACTATGTGCTGTGATGTGTGCAGAGACCCTTCCCAATGGCTTTATTATTTTAATTCTTCATTGTAGGCCTGAAAATATCAATCGATTAACATCAAAAATCATAATTTTTTTAACAATCTTGAGGCAGTTTTTTGTTCCCCTTTAAGTTAAGGCATAAATGCTCTTTTTTTTCTTCAGTTGTAATAACCACTCCTATAGTAGTGTATAGAATCTTTCTTGTTAATATATAGGACTTAAGTATTCAATCTTGCATTAGAATAATATGATATATCATCCTGTGATGCTTGTAAATGTTGTGCACTGAAACTCGATTTTAAGAAAATCGCGAATGGAACCGAAATCACGTTATCTGACGGAACAACCACAACTTCAGCCCCATGGCATCGTGGTGGTGGAACGGGACGTCCTGCACCCTCACAGCCACCTGTAGCTGCGGCGGTTCAGGGCTGCAGTAAAACCTCACAAATGACCGGGGCTGTTGATCATTAGCTCGTTCCATGTCTGCTACTCCACATTCCGAGGGGTTAATCCTCTTATCCTTATCGCCGTTTTTGTCTTTTCAGTTCCCTGACCTCTTCCATCCAATCCACTATGAATTTCTCATGTTTTGGAGATACTGTAGTTGCAATTTCTTGTGACACAAAGTTAGTGCAAAGACTTTCTAGACTTATTTCTGCTTTCCGGTGGACCAGATTTCAGAAAATTATATATTTTTGCACACGCAGGATGTTTGTCAATTTACATCAGTGCTTCTCAATTATTTTCTGTCACACCCCCCATGAAAGAAGAAAACATCTCCCACCCCACAGCCTGACTATAAATAGAATCATTTGTCTATAAAATTGTTACAAAGTACCTCTGCACAACACTGTATCCCTATTAACGTATAAGAGATTAAAAAAGAAAGAAATATGGACCAACTTACCAACAAAGAATAGCTTTATTAACTAACAGAAAAGATTTAAAGTGCATCTGAAATTAAAAAATTAAATTAAATTCTTAAATAAACTATAAATAATTTTTGACTGACCATATGATACTGAAAAATATCAACATGATTGTGGTGTAATGTCTTTAATTTCTTTGTCTCCAACATTTCAGACTCAGTAACACACCGGTCTTTCACAGTGAACCAAGCGCTACAGACGCTTCGTCATATTTCCTCGTCTTAGCTTTGGGAGACTTTCGTTTGTCTCTTTATCTCCGTCTCTCCGCCTGTCTTCTCATCCCTGTTAAATATGTTTTCATGGTGTCACTTGGTGTCTACACTTCATACTCATACTCTGTGCTGTATGCTCCCTGCACACACTCTGCTGCCCCCTAATGTAGTGGAGGTGCAATTGCACTTTATTCTAGGAGAATAAAAAAAAAATCCTAAAAAAGGATGTTCCCCGAGGTCAAACGCCCACTATTTGTGAACCACTGATTTACATCCAGAAAGGTTCAGTTTGTGGTAAAACTGTTTAAGTATAAAATAAATAATATGTGCTAAAGGTTACGTATTTAACACCATTACTTTCTCTTTCCACAGGCTCCCCACAACCAATGTTACCTCAGAATCAAAAAAATTCAAAAAAAGGTCCCATGGGGTCCAGGACTGAACTTCCTCAGTTGCAATTTCATAACTTCTAGTACCATTTTGTTTATTTGTTGAAATATAATTTCACAAATTCCTATAAAGGCACCGCATTTCGGATATTTCACGTTGAGTAAGGGCCGTGACGCGTGTGTGCGTTCTGGGGCTGAGATGAGGTAATGGTCCTGTAGCACCTCTGAAGCGCGCCGGGTCCGTCTAATAATGTAAAACAACACTAATTTGCGAGAGCCGCTTCATCTCTGCATGTTAATCAATAAACTCATTACCTGCGGTGCTTAGCGGAGGATTCCCCGACGCCCGCTCACTGATGTAGACAGGGAAGAAAAGAAAAAAAGAAGAAGAACGAGAGAGAGAGAGAGAGAGAGAGAGAGGGGGGAAAGGGAGGTGGAGAGAGCGGTTGATTATAATTACAGATTTTAGCAGCCTGTGCCTTAGCATAACCTGCTCATTACAGTGAGTGAGAATATGTGTGTGTGTGTGTGTGTGTGTGTGGACCTCACACTTTCAACACGGCCCAGTAGCCAGAGAGCTCCCCAACTTCCCGAGAAGCCGAGAACAGCCGACACAAGTGGCCCCATTTAGAATATAAACACACAAAAACCTGTTATTTCAATTGACCTCCATCACATCAAGCTGTCAATGATCTCAACTCTGTACTCTTCGTCGCTCTCTCTCTCTCTCTCCTCTTCCTCCTCCTCTCTCTCCGAAGGCGGGCGAGCATTGGTAATGAACATTTGGTTTTCGGGAGAGAGTGTTGGGAAAAGGAGGGAAATGATATGCCGTGGCGTTTAGCCGAGCAGTGTTCCTGGTGTCGGGCAGACAGCCGGCAGCATTTATGGAAATGGACAGAGCTGAGGGAGCCACCGTAGCTGCTGCTGCTGCTGCTGCTGCTGCTGCTGCTGCTGCTGCTGCTGCTGCTGCTGCTGCTGCTGCTGCTGCTGCTGCTGCTGCTGCGTTTCCCCCAGAAACTCTCAGCAGAGAAGGAATCGGGAGAATTCTCCAACAGATTCGGCTGTCCCTTTGTTTAAGGGATCAGTAAACCTTGATTTAGGGGTTTTCGTTTGGCCTTTATGAGTCTGACTCAGCTGCCATACTGTCACCGTACACACACTTTAGGATTGAAATCAATATTTGGGAATAAAAAAACCCACCAAAGCCGACTGGAGCTGCTTTGTGGTGGTGTGTGTAACGTTGACTCGGTTGGACGTGTGCCTTCATTGTAAATGTTTTTCCCCGGGACAGGTTCTGTCATTCAAGTGTTGAGAAAAGTTGACGTCACAACCGGTTCTCACACACACACACACACACACACACAGATAGAGAGAGGATGGTTCACTTTAAGCACTTTTGCTTTTTGTTTACGGCTGTCAACGTGTGAATGGAATTTATAGCTGCACGGCAACTCACTTTGAAGGTTTTTTTTTTTTTTTTTAAATGGCACTCAGTGGTTTCATTCCAAACCCATTAATATTCCGTTTAATAGGGCTAAACTGCTGCTAACCGTCCTTAACCGTAGAAGCTGTCTGTGTTTTATGCTGCCAGCGCATCCACAACATCAGGTCGATGGGGAGAGGCGCCGTAAATGACTGTGACAGCCAGTTTACACTCTTCTACTTTTTTTTTTCTTTTTCCTTAAAGATGCATGCGGCAGGATCCAAACTCACTGAGCTGCACAGTCGAGTCAAGTCAAATAAATTAGGATTCTACATACGGAAATAAGATGGAATCATGCACTCACTGCATAGTCGGTGGTCTACTCTATTGGAAGTAATGCAACAACGTAAAGTAAAAGTCCAACTTGAGTGAATGTCGATATGTATTAGCAGCAAAATGGAGTTAAAGTATCACAGTGAAAGTACTCATTCGGTCCCTGTGGTTTACGTATTATTATATTTATGACGCTAAATGATTAATTCTGAAGCATCTTCATGTTACGGATGCAGCTGCACAGTCCAGTGGTTACTGACCTCGGGGTCAGGCCCCCGGATAAAAGCGAGGGCTTGTGAGATGATTAATAGAGGTACACTTGTTTTGGCTTTTTCTCTTATTTTTTGGTGAAACGAGACTCATCTTATTTATTTTATTTTTTTTTTAAAGGTGGAGCATTTAAACAACTCCTAGACATGTGAAATGTGACCAGAAACACAAAAAGTTTTAAAGCACTGCTTTCAATATTTAACAATTTGCTGTATTTTAAAAGCTTGCAATAATATCCATTGAGTCAAATTTGCATCTGAACAACAATGAAACTATAAGATCAATTATAGTGATGAGCAAGTAAAATATTTTCTTTGGAAATGTAGTGTTGTGGATGTGTGAAGTGCCTTTACAGATGTAACATGGAAATGCTGCATACACTTTAATATATCAATAAATTAACACTGAAAATAGCCATTCCTCATATTTATTGATAAATGGTACATTTTTTGGCTAAAGCTGCCATAATCTATACGTTCATATGGACAATAAGTCAAATAATGATGCATACTTTTTATCATTTTCCAGCGGCCGCATCACCATCGCTCACCATTATGTTCGCCAGCGTCCAGCTGGCGGCGTTTTCAGCGGCTAAAGAGACACGTGTATTTCTCAGGAAATAAAAAAAACTAGAAGCAGAGTGAATATTGGACTCACATTCATCATGTGGACATTAAAGTGAATGTGGATGAATGCTGTAGCTCTGTGTGTGTGTGTGTGTGTGTGTGTACGTAGGCTACTGCTAGCTAGCACATTAGCTGGGTCCACTTAATAAAGACATAGTAAAGTGTGTATGATGTGCAGCCCAAACCCAGTTCTGCCTGGTTCCAGACACACGAATTGTTGCCGATTTATCACAGGGATTCAACAAGTCTTTTTTTTTTTTTGTCCTGGTGGACAGCTGTTTCCTTCTGTAGGCCGAGCCAGAACCAGAAGTGGTGACAAGCATGAAGGACGTTGATGCAGGTCGTTGAAAACGTGTATATTGACCTAGAGAAGTTCCATATTTCTTCCACTGACATGACAAACGTGAACCGTTCCGACGAGATTCTGTCAGAACCGGCAAAAAAAAGGTGTTTGTTTGAACTGCACTGCTTTTCATTCCATCGCAGTCCAGGCTCATCCGTTCCAGTATATCAGGTAATCTGAGGCCATGGTTGTCTAGTCCAGCTTTGTCTTATAAATCCTGCCATCACAGATACTGCGAAGCTGGCCTACGAAACCCAACACACTGACAGACAAGTTTACGTCCCTCTGTGCTCCAGTGGTTAGCCAGCCCTCCCAATCCCTGTGGTGAGAACCATATGTTAAACCAAGGGCGTCTCCACATTGATAAGGACACAACCCCCCCCACCCCCCCCTGCTCTGTAGCTCTTATTGATTAGACTAGCTTTCCACAAATTCCCGATGCACGCCTCCCTTCACAATACGGCAGCATTAATCCAGCGCCGTGCGTCAATGGGCAGCGACAAATAGCGAACGGAGTGTCCTCGGGATCAGTAAACAGGATATGAAGCTCATCGATGCGTGGTAAGACGATACGTCAACAAGTAGTCAGGACAAATTCCAGCTTTTCAGAAGATCAGCGTTCTCCATTAAATCAGCGACGTTCACCACCCTGCGTCAATGAAGTCGTCTCCCAATCATCAGCAATATTAAGGCAATGTGTCACCAATAGGTCGAGATAAACGGTAATAGAAGAGAACTTTATTTTACCACCAGAAGTTCTTTCTTTGCTGCAAAATCCTTGGGTTTGCATTAAAAAGCCAGAATTCTCTAAATACAGAGGTCAACATTCTATATAATATACAATATACTGAGTCATAAATAGGCTATAATATGTATATATGACTGAATAGTCACTTTATTTACTACTTATATCCATCCAAACATACACATCATAGCCTATTATTAAAGGATAGTTCATGCTGTGACTGAACATGACCTTAAAACATTTATATTCACAGCATGTCCTTTCATATTTTATTCCAGGCTTTATTTACAGCAGGTTATTATCTCTACTGTCTGTTGATGCGTCTTGGAGGCTACTGCTCTATTCTTCTCAGACTATTACAGGTTTTTACGTTTCCTCCTCTTTGCCTGCTCATCCTCTGCCTCCTTTTTTTTTTTTTTGCCGGATGAAACGTCAACTTCAAATCGATGATGCAGCCGCTTACGTCGCGTCCTCTGATTCATTCAAATGCGTCCTTTTCTAAAAATAGACCAGTGCAGCTTTTGCGTTTAAGTTTTTAGCGACAGCGTCGATGGCACGACTTCCTGTTGCTGCCCCCCTCCCTCTGGAACACCCTCACCGCCACATCCATCAGTCCACCAGTTTAATAGGTTGCATAGCATAAAGAATGATTTAAACTATCCAGTCCTTCCAAGCTTTTAGGGTTACGCCACATGGCATTTTTGACATTGTCCAGTTGCTGAAATGTAAGTAAAAAATAGTGAGGTCATGACCTCAGCAGTGGCCACAGCCCTGAGTGGACATTAGGTTGACCACAGGCTCCATCTAACAAAGGGACATTTAGAGGAAGAGCGCTCTCCGCTCATGTTGGCGACTGGCGTGGCGAGGAAACGGCGTAGAGCTGCAGTGCATCTCGAGACGTTTAGCAGTTCATCTGCTAACGCGTTCACCTCGTTGTTTAAGACACCTCCTGAAATTAAATCATTACTCCCACAAAGTGAGGTTTTTTTACCGTCAGAAAACTCCTGCTGCAGCTTGGAATTGCTCCGCTGTGTCATAATAATTCAGATTTTTTTACACAGTGTGTTGAATTTATTGTTAAAGGGTTTTAATTTAAGGGAGTTTAACCTTGTACGATGTGAGGATCTGATAACAGGGGATGTTTTGTTGCTTTGGTACAAACTGTAAAGCCCATTGGGATGATTCTGTCATTTGTGATTCTGGGCTATACGGAAAAAAAGAAAAAAGAATTTAATTGAATTTAATTAAATTACACTTAAAATTACTATTCAACTTATAATTATCAAATAGCTTATATATATATATATATATATATATATATATATATATATATATATATATATATATATATATATATATATATAAAACCAACTCCATTATAGGTCCCAATCAGGCATTGGATGATAAAAAGTGTGACAAAATGTGATTTTTAAATGTTTTGTAAGGGAGAAGCTGTAAAATAAATATTATTATTATATTATATATACATAATATATAGTATATTGAGTAAATATATTGAATTGAAATGCATGAATATGGAATAACTGAGATCAAGTTGTTGAAAATCCACTTTTTTTTTTGGACATCATCTTTCCTGTTTTGTAAAATAAACGTTAATTAATCATGTAATATATTTTAACATAAAGGAGGGGATAAATTACTACATTTACTGTAATTAAACTAGATCCAATAAAAAGTGTATGTGCTTCATTAACTAAACTGAGTTTAACTCCCCTGGTCTTAAGATCCTGCAGAGAAACCTTAGAAAACTCATATTTGAGCCATTGTACCTGTCCCTATGTATAACAAGTGAAACATTTCCTAAGATTTTATATAAATTTTAATTATTACCTGTATTCCCATCATATTTTATGGGGTTCCTGATTCATATGTAGTCGTTTTTTTCAGTAAAAACTAAATATATCACATCTTCTAGAAGTCAGACTTTAATTAAAACAATATCTATACTAGTAATTTACATTTACATTTACAAACACCTCATCCAGAAGAAGTTAAGATCAGGTCCGGTCCACCTGAGATCCAATAGTGAGTACGTGGTCCATGCACTAAACTGAACTATACTTCCTCGGTATAAATATATATATATATATATATATATATATATATAATATATATCATATTTTTGAAAAACTTTTGTACAGGCGATAAAGAAAAAACGCTGAACCTGCTATTGGCCTTGATTTTTTATTTGTTTTATTTTAGTTCCAACCTGGGCCGGGTTCAGTGGTTTCTGGGCAGGGGGACGCTGGCGCTGTGGGGACATCTGGACGCGCGAGGGGAGCGTCGGCGCGGGGCGAACGCCGGGGACAGCCGTGCCAGAGGAAAAAAAAAAAAAAAAAAAAACAGGCCCCCAGATCTGACGCCAGTGTTATGTTAATTTGATTTGTTAATTCGGGTGGCCCCGTTTGAGGGGGAAATCTGCCACCAACACCTGCCGCCGCCTGCGAAGGCAAGGACGCAGATCTGCCGTGACACCGGCTTCATTAAATAAACAAAACCAGGTTTACCCCCCCCCTCATCACGGCGTTTGGTGGAAGGCTCCATCAATTCTTGTAGGTTTAACATCACAGTGATCAGAGGTGACACTGAGGAGCTGCATCCCACTGTCACACACACACACACACACACAAGTGTTGTGTCGTGTCTATGACTATCCCGCTATATTTTTTTTTTTTTTTTTTTTTTATATAGCCTTTTCGTGTGTGTCTTATTTGCGCGTGACAGCGGTGTCTTTAACGCGACACGCGTGTTTTCATTCTGTCTCGCGGCTCCTCCGCCAGCAAAGATGGCGACTGATGTATTTTTCAGGCACATGGGCTCCACAATCAAAGAGGCTCTTGTGGCCCTTTTTCTGATGCGTCATGTAAATTTCATAAAGCGCGCGGCGGAGAGGGGAGTCGCAGGGAGCAACTGCAGCTGTGGAAAGCCTAATGTCTGTTTGCCTTTAACTCTGACGGGCTGTCTTTGCCCCTGTCTATCTCACTTCCCCTCCACTTACTCTCTCCTCTGTGGATCAAGGCCGGTTAAGGAGCATCTCACCACAGGGCCCGATGTCAGACAGAATGTGTGGACGTGTGCGGATGTCAGAGCTCAACCGGCTCTCAGGAAGAAAAAAAAAAAAAATGGTGGTGGTGGTGGTGGTGGGGAGTGAGGTGTGAGGAGATATCCAGGCTCAGACCTGGCTGCAAAGCGCGCCACCGAAACGTCTGGTTCTCATAACGGAGGGGTGTCATACGCTATGAGGGGTGTGTGTTTCAGTGTGTGACAGCGCCGACGTGTTTACGCGCTTCATCTCCGTAACGGCCTTGGACAGCGGACCCGGGCCCTCACGCGTTTCCCCTCAGCTGCAGTTCTGGCAGGTCCTCGGCCTACTGTGTGCTTTCCTAATGATTCGATTGGCTCAATGAGCATATGCTCTCCTCTGCATCATAAACTTCAATTACGCGCGTTGTAATGTGTTTTCGTGGGTCCGAGCCCATGTGTGCATGTTCAAGAAAAAAAGAGAGAGAGAGAGAGAGAGGCAGTAAGAGGGAAAGTTTAGTCTCGATTTATGTTTAATGTGAATCTAAAAAACAGCAAATTTTCTGTCACATGCAGCAGAATCAGCCTAAAATGTCTACATTTCAAAATATTATATATATACATACATATATCTATATGCATATTTGTGATTTTTGATTATAGCTTGCAGCTTTAAATCAATCATTTTATTTCCTGATAATAGTGTCACATTTGACTTTCTTTAAACTATAGTCAAATGCCCAAATAAGAAATTAAACAGGCTTTGCTTAACACTAAAAAAGAAGCTATAGTTCTTTGGGGATGATGGACTTAAACCACCTATGGGATTTTTAATTTTCTCTCCCAATGGACTAGGGATTATTGCAGAAAATAAGTTCTGTGGCAAATAAAAGTTCACGATAATTCCACGTTTTGTTCGGCAGAATTGTGTGTGCAGAGTTGTGATGATGTTTCATTTAGCCACTTGGTTAGCATTCAACTTTTTTGTAAAAGACATTTAAAGCTAATTATTTACTGACATATTTCATGTGGCAGAGCAAAAGCTTGTGTTAACCACAGACTTTATTTCAGGTATTTAACCAAAATCCAATGCAAAAACCCATTGACTCGAAAAGGTGGTTTTAGGACTCATTCGTGCAATATCCCAGGCAGTGTTCCACAGTTCTCATCGTAACAATGGATACTGAACCTTATCTGATGTTGATATAAGCCAGAGTTATTCAAACAAAACCATTATCTTTCAATTGAACATTCTTGTTCGTCTGAATTTCCCTTTTGTGTTTTTCCACAGACGTTTCAGAGTTTCCATGCTGAGCTGCGGTTGAAAGGAAAAGTAGCACAAAGAGGGAATTTTGACCCAAAAAAAGACTTTCTGCTGGGAGATTATCAGCTTCACTGCTGAAGCCTCCTGTTAACCTCCCGTGAACTTTGGGTTACACTGTTCCACAGAATGAGGCCTGTGAATTTAGCCTCTTTTACTAGTCAGTATGAACAGGTGGAAGAAGAATTACACTTCACCTGCACACATAGTGTTTATTGTAGCTTGTGAATTTGCTCATTTGCATAACCAGCGTTGTTTAAGTGGAGCCTTTACTTTTGCGTCTCTGTTGCATGCAACATTATCTCATTCCCTTTAGAAATTTAGGGTATTTTTCAGCAAAAAAAAAAAAAAAAAAAATCCGAGAATGCAAATGGTCCCAGCTGTGGTTGGCGGCGACTTCAGAGCGCCGTTACCTTCCAGTTTATCCAGTTTAACTGGAAGTCAACAACAGTTCAGAGCGTCGCCACCCCGCCGCCCCGCCCCCGCCTGGATGTTCGCTGCTAAATATTGATGGACATCTGGAGCGCCGCTCATCCGCCGTCAAACTTCAGCGGCGCCGGCGAAGTAGACCCAGCCCTCCTCACACGCACACACAACATGTACACAAAAGCATCTGGCGTGAGGTGTTTGGCATCGTTGGCGAATCAGAGGCCTTGGCCACCAAACCTCCTTTTGGCCCTCGGAGATTGGCTGCTGCCTCAAAGGTGGCGTGTTTTGGCAAAAAGCTCTGTGAAAACACGTTTGCTTGACGACTGTGTTAATGCACGAGCTATATCTTCACACACACACACACACACACACACACAGGTGGCACAGCTCCACAAATGTCGTGTTGAGAGACGGCATTGTTTGCATTCGTCTTCCCGAAGACCCGATGTTTGAGGGAATAAAGGGATGAACTGTGGGACGGCATCACGTCTGACGGAGCTGCAGCGATTCTGTTTTCACCACAAGCCTCCTCACGTTAGAGGGGGATACTTGTACGGGGTCAGATTGGAAACATGTGTTGTGTGAGCACCACGGAGAGAATGAGCCTCCGTCTTATTAGTGAGAGAGCTACACTGGGGTTTACCAGACACACACACACACACACACACACAAGAAGGAGATACTGGAGGGGAAAAAGAAAAAAAAAAACAAGGCTCTTTTGTCTTTTCTTAATTATTCATGCCCGGGAGGGATGCTCTCTCTCCTTTGTTTTAGTCAGCTGACACATGTACAGGTATGATGTGTGTGTGTGTGTGTTTATATTTCTGTTTTTGTCCCCGTCTGTGTTTTTTTGTAATTGCACGGAAAACGGCAGCCAAAGGCGTGAATCTCCTCTTTTTTTGTGTCTGCCTCAGCCATGTTGGAAGCGGCTGCTTTTTTTTTTCCTTCTTCTTCTTCTTCTTCTTCTTCGTCTTCCTTCCCCGTCCGAATCAAAGCTGGCGAAACCGCGAGCCCGACAGGCGCACGGCGGCGACCCTGCCCCGCGCTCTGATCGCCTCAGATGAAGCCGTGAAGGGAAACGGGCCGAGCCTTCCCCGTTCTGCAAGGTGCGGCGGCGGCGGCGGCGGCGGCGGCGGCACTTGTTTGTGCAGAATGTCTGGCAATTAAAAATAATTGGGAAGCAGGTTTGCCCGCGAATCTTCCAAGAGTGCCAGTTATGATCTAATGAAGCTTCATTAGGCATGCTGAAAGCTGAGAGCGCCGTATGACAACGGCAATTAGCCGGGATCATAGGCAAAAAAAGTAATCATTAAAAAAAAAATACCTCGGCCAAGATTAGCTTTTCACTTAATGACCAATTCATTAGCTAATTGATTTCTTATTAGTTACAGGCAGAGACGACTGTTTGGGGCACTGGTGCTGGTAATTAACAGCATTTACGCCATTAGTCAATCGCCTAATATTCCAGGAAAACAACTTTGGAGGGGAGCATAGCTGGAGGCTTAGGGCCATTTTGCTTTTTTTTTTTTTTTGCTCCTCTGCTGTGTTATCTCTTTAATATCGAGAGGGGAATCGTCTATCAGCTCTGGGGCTGTTAACACGCACTAATACCTACTGATTACCCATTCACGTCATGTGACCATGCGTTTGGTGCCCGGATCCATCCGAGCTGAGATGGACGGACGGCGGGATCGAAGGAAGAGAGGGCTGATTTAATTAAAAGAAGAAGAAGAAGAAGGAGAGAAAAAAAGCAGATTGGGGAATTTACGCGTCGTATATCTGATATGACACTTTTCAAGCGGATCGAGAGGGAATTAGATTAATTATTGCTCTCAGCCGTGCTCCTCTGAAGGGTCTGCCGCCTCCCTTCAGGCCCGGGTTAGAGCCGACGAGGACGGACGGATGAGCGGTGACGTCTGGCAGCTCGTAATCACCGTCTGGAGACGGTTTACACGCTGCCCGCTCCACTAACACGCAAAACAACATGCGAGGAGCATAAAACGTCTCAAACGCACACTTGTCTGAGAGCGTATTATGACTTATTAGTGAGAGGACATCGCTAGAATCTCATGAGTTGTTTGGAAACTCATCATCGCGCTCTTTTAAGTGTTATTTTGACCTCCTTTATTTAAAGAAATGCAATCGATCTCAGTTTTCCTCAATTAAATAAAATCTGACTCAGTGTTATTTTACTAGTACAAGATACTATACTTTTTGATACTTCCACTCAACTACATTTACGATGGAAATATTTACCTCACTACATTCATTGTACAGATTTAGCTACTTCTCAGAAAAATAACGTATTAATGAGGTTATTAATTAGTAATCAGCTTAGTAATTGGTCAGAAGTTCCACCAAAAAGACGCGTTTCCACTTCTAAATATTCCCTCACATGGCTTCAGAATAAATAACCCTATGGAGATATAACTCTCCAGTATCTCTCAGAAAAATGAATCTAAATCTATTTATTAGAATTATATTTTCTTATTTCCTACACAATCTGTCATATTAAGCCTCTTCAGACTTATGCTATGACCCTGTTAAAGCAGTTAAGTATATAAAGCTTTTAATACTTCTGTGCTTTAACTTAAGTAAGTCTATGATGCTTTCACTTACTTAAGTGAAGGGTCTGAGGACTTTTTGCACCACTGCCAAAATGTCAAAGCAGAAGCGTGACGTGGAGGCAGTGATATTACCTACACTCAGTGTCTAAACGCCAGCTCTGAAGACATCAAACCGGGTTTGAGGTTTGTGAAAACGTGGACTCGGCGTTGACAGCAGTCACCGGGGTTCTGGTCTCTGTATCTTTGGAGGAGAACGCGAGGGGGGAAGAAGAATTCAAAGGGAACGGGATGATTGACGCGCCTGACGGAAGAGAGGCAGTGATTTGGCCCATCAAAGCCCGGCTTCAGCCAACAGACACAGCCCGCGGCGCATTCCGGATCAGCCTTACGGGGGGAACGCGCTCGTGACACGCCGACGCACCCGCGTACAGCGTGCGTCCGGACTCTGTAGTTAGAGCAACAAACGGGCCGCTGAGCTGCGTGAGCCGGCTTCACTCAGAAGCTGTGTTCAGAACGCACATATTTAGGCTCAGGGTGACGGGATCATAGCTCCGGCTGCAGAGAGCACGCTGACCTCTCCACATACTGTCCATAAAAGCGAGGAGTGTCTCACGTATCTCTCTCAACCTCAGCTTTCAGATATAGCTGCACATGGCACATCCATTTGATGGATATTCCAAACATCATTATCATCTTTAAAAGTAAAAACCCCACAGACTCGTGCGTCACGCCGCTATCGTGCAGCAGCACGTTTAATAAAAGTGTTGCTTCCCGGCGCTTTCATTACAATCGGAAGCTTCATTGTCCCGTAACAAAATTAAGGTAATGCCTCTATAAAAAACACACACTAAACACGTTAGCAGGTTTAGCTGCTACGTTATTCATCGTGCTAACGCAAGTCCCACTCCGAGACGCAGGAAATCCCAGCACTATCACCTCAACAGAACAGAATATTGTATATATATATATATATATATATATATATATATATATATATGCATGTCTCTTCTTATCTCAATGTATTTCCTTGTGTACGATTTGTCTACTAATACTATGTAAGAGTCCAACACACTCTCCTTTGGCCCAACATGAAAAATCGACTTAAGCTTCCACTTTTCTATAGGAATACATACATCCTACTGGCACTGCAGCAGTAGCCATAATAATAATAAACTTTATTTGTGCAGCAGCTCTCACGGAGAAACTCAGCTCAAAGTGCTTAACAACATGAAAACAAGCCCTGTCTTTATGCATCAGCATCCTAATCTCTGACATCTGTTCCCCATTCACAACTTCTCTTTAGAACCCTTCTCTGTGTTTTACTCACCTTTTTTTTTAATCCCTTAAATCCACTGTTTGCCCCCCCCCCCCCCCCCTCCACCCTCTGTGTTTCTCGGCTATGTCTCCTCTGTCTGTGTCGGGTCTTCCGTTCTGTTAATTAATTCTAATGAAGTCATCTATCAAGGACTCCTCTTTTCTCACCAGCACAACATAAATCACCCTCTGTAAAACATACTATCCCTCTTTCTCTCTCTCTTTCTTTCTTTCTCTCTCACTCCAGAACGGCCTTTAATTGTGTGATTGAGAAAGTGTAGCATCACTCCATAAAAGCCGGTCTGCCTCAAATGGCTGCTCTCCGGCTGACACCAGAGGGACCCCTTATAGCCTGCTGTGGTGAGACACACACACACACACACACACACACACACACACAAAGCGAGCGACTTAAAACAGACACTTATTGTAAATGGGCCTCATTGGTCTCAGAAGACGTTGTTAACATGTCTGTGGGATGATTCCCCTGCCAGGAGGGAACTTGATCCATCTCCACATTTACAAAATTAATTTCTATTACAAGCTGTGACTGACTAACGCTGTCCAAATTGGGATTTTATTTGCTCCCACGGTGCACGCAGCGCAGTTTCACGTGAACTGAGATCAGCATCAAACCCACTGCTGCTCGAGTATTTCTTCTTCTTCTCTTATGGTGGGTGAACAAATAAAATTAGGCAATTACATAAGAACGTATTTCTCCCCCTCATGGTTTCGGGGTCATCGCGTCATGTCCCCCTCTTGAGGACTCTGATGCAAACCTGATGTAATGAAACGTAGCCCAGACGCGTCTAAATAATGTATAAAATGATGCGTCTCGTTAGCCTCGACTCACAGGTCCAGTTGTCTTCTCGTGCACCAAAATGATCAATGTCCTCTTATTATCCTCGTGCACTTTCTCCATCCCCCACACCCCCCCCCTGCCCCGCCTCTCCCCGGGCCTTTCATGTTGCCCTCTGGGAGCCAAGCAAAACATGGCAAAAAACATTAGCTGGTGGTCTTTAAAAACAAAAAGGTCTTTCTTTAAAAGTCAACTGCAAAAAAAAAAAAAAAGACGGGGCTAAAACACCATGTGATCAGTCATGAATTATTTGAACGCTATTGATTCGTATAAATTGTTGCCTACTCCCCAGAGGACGCGGCCAGAACAGCATCTTGATATGATAAAATGCTTGCTTCCGAGGGTTTTCTGGCAAAACCCAAAACAAGCTGATTTCAATGTTTGACGCCGGTTATTAACGAGCAGATTCAACCTCGTTAAACTCGTTAAGGAACGACAGGAGGAGGAGGAGCTTGATGTTTGATATGGAAGCATTGTCAGTGGATTACAGTGTTTTCCCTGCAAATCCGTGCTGCATTTAAGGGTATAATGTCAATTTCATGCCTTTTTTTTTCCTCAACTGGAGGCCCAGGTGCCCTGTGGGTATAAAGAGCAGTTAGAGAATGCACGGGGAAAAATAACAATCCAGAATGGAGAACCAACATATTCCCAAAACATCCCAGTGTCGAGTGTGAGCTAATGTTCAGCACATTGTGGTATTTTCATGTAGAATTTCTTTTTTTTTTCTCTCTTTTGCCCCGAAAGCCTTATTTCAATGGCAGACGAGGCTTTTGAACACAGAGCAGCCTGCACGGTCTCGGCGGACTGCATGCTGCAGCACTTGAAAAGGACCTAAATGAATGCACAAGACAGAGTAGCAACCATGAGACACCCCGCAGACAAAGCGAGTGATAAACAAACACACAATCACTGTCATTAGCGCGGCTGCGAGTTGAAATCCTCCTCTTCCCCGTATGGGAAATGTTAACATTTTTTCATACCAGGGGAAGAATCCAATTTTCCAGTTTCTGTACAGGGGGCACATCTGTACAGCATCTCTGCATTGCTGAATCAGATTCAAGCATACCACTTTATTGCATTTTTTTCCCTGCTCCCTGTCCCTATAGTATGAGATGATGATATTTGTAGATGCACGCCGCTCTAAAAGAAGCTTTATGGTCATGGAAATGATATTAGAAGCTGGAGGTGCAGTAGTTGCTTTTTAAGTTAAATTTTCTGAAATTCACTCTACTCTCTCGGCGCCAAGTATAACATTTAGACAATCATATCTGTCATATATTATTATCTCAGTGAGGCGCGGTGCAGAGAGATGAGGATGGCTGCATGTAAAAGCTATTGTTTTTTTTCACAGACACGGTTATAATTCATTATATAAAAGTATGCAATGATGGGTAAAAATGTCATGCTTTGCTTCTTCTTCTTCTCTCCTTTTTTTTTTAATCCCCCCCAACTGTTGTATGATTAATTCAGCCACACAAGGAAAAAAAAGAGAGAGAAAGAGAGAGAGAGAAATCTTGGCAAACTTCCAGAAGCTGAGATCTGCATTTAGGATCATCCGTCCCTTCAACACTTGAGGGATTAATGTGACAGAGGGAACAGGTTGAAGCAGTGTCGAGGCATTTGTTGGAGTGAGGACTTGTGTCCGACACCCTCTCCGTTGCCTTCCCCTGCTCCCTGCGTCTAAATCTGGATCCTGGCTGCACAACGAGGGGGGTTCAGCCCCTCCAAACGGGCCAGGGCTCAACCCTAATATTTGCCGTGCACCTTTAGAAGTGCGAGTGTGATGTATGAGCAGCCCTGGTTCTCCCACTGCTTTTTTCTCCTCCTCCATACTGTCTCCTACCCCCCCCCCCCCACCCTGCTCTCCTCCAGCCAGTGCAGACTCATTTAAGTCTGCTGATGTCTTGATAATGTTCCAAAGCCTTCGCGTGCAGGTAGAGAAGGAATTCCTCAGCTCCCTAATGATCAGCAAATGGACGATGAGGACATGAGTGGGTCAGTAAAACACAGCGGCTGTCACCTCCTGGATCCCAGGGCTGGTTGTGTGAAACGTGCATGCAGCTGCAGCCATGTGCATGTCAGTGTCTCACTATATGTGCAATCCATTTAAAGAAGTAAAACAATATATTTATGAATATATATATATTTCTGGGTTTGTTTGTGGAGTTTTAGTGATTATGCATCTTATTTTCTCAGATAATTCAATTGCTTAAATACAGTGGGTAAAAGGGACATAAATGTGTGTTTAAATGCTTAAAGCTGAAAATGTAAAACAACTGTTGATAATTATAAGATTATTAGTAATATTAAATGAAAATAAATTTTGACCTGATTGTCTATATACATAATTGTATACTCACATTTACAATTTCCTCACAATAAGAATCTACATTAAAACATTATTAATGATTAAAACAAAAGGGTTAGAATTATATTTCAGTATGACCCTAATAGTAATAATAATATTCGAAATAATTAAATTGCAGTTCTGTTTTATCCTTTTAATATTTAATCTTATTAATATTAATATTTTGGTACTTTCTTGATATGTAATTCTCACCTAACCACAGATCTGTGTATAACAGAGCACTTATGTTCACTGTTATGTGTCCCTTTAATAAAACAATAAAACTGGTAGCCTATTAAATACATATCTGAATAATTAAAAACAACATCCAATGCAGTGTGTGTGTGTGTGTGTGTGTGTGTGTGTGTTTTATATTTCCGGAGTGCATGTGCAGCAGGGAGGCGGGGAGGGGGGGGCTGTGATCGTGGGGAATGAGCGGCAAGTGAAAAATATGATTGAGGCTCCTTTAAGAGTTTTTTGGCCACTAAACTGTAGCGACACCAGCGTCGGTGCGTAAAGCGCATCCCTGCTGGATCCATCTGATGCTCCTCCAGGCTGCTGCTGATTGGACGCCGTGTGTCTCAAAACGACAAGATAGCACGTAATAGCCTGTTAGAAATATTAGAGGGTTCAGAGAAAACAGAGCTGTAAAACCCACCGTTGCTGCCGGATAATAAACTGGAAAATAGAACGCAATGAATCGTAGGAAAAGCGCAAAAATAGTGTTATTTTAATTGACAGTGGTCGTCATTCATATTAAACATGCACTTCCTAAAGGCCTTCTGCTGATCTCTTTTCCTTTATTTATTCAGGATGAATATTTTGTTTTACAGAAGAATAGAAAATTAGCTTTGGGGTGATATAGTTCATCGCTCAAGATACGACTTTATAAAATGAAGCGTTGCTGGCACATAATAAATATATTTTCACCCAGTGATTAAAGTGTAATTTTTAGTGTTCACATATCCAATATGGTTGCAATTTTAAAAAAAACTAGTGAAAACTGCCACAGAAAAATAAAGAGAAGTTGAAATGACCATATGCGTAAAAAGTGGATTTTTCTTATTTACGCTTTAATTGTATTTTCAGGAAAAAACACCCTGTTGGTGGATTATTTCGCCCCCACACACATAAAACGCCACTTTATGGTGGGATGACATGGAGGCACGCGACTGGCAGCGCAGATTTGCGTCTTAAAGAGGATTTAGGTCCATTAGCGACAAAAGGCGCAGTTCGTGGCACGAGGGACAGACCCCGGCTCGTGCGTCAGCCGCGGCTCGCTGATAAATGGAGAGACATCACACCGAGTCATTAGAGGGCTGAGATACGAGGCTTTCACCGCGGCGGGCCGCTCGGGGCGGCGCACCCAGGGGAGCGCGCCCCTGCGCCGGCCTTTTGTGTTTGTGCGCCGGCCTGATGAACGACTTAGATAACGCCGCAGCCATTATGGGCTCAAGTTATTCCCATGAAAATCCTGTAAATAGAGGGAACATTTTTCCACTTGCTGATGGCTGATCTATTGATTTGTTGTCCATATTTGTAACCGTAAACCGCGGAGGATTTGCCAGTGAATACTCAGAAGGGACTGGGCGCTTGCAAGAGTCAAATATTAATTACGATATTATATCATAATTATGTTGCTGTTGAGTGTTGGCCACTCCCCCCCCCCCACCACACCACACCACACCCGTGACTTCCAGCTTACAGTTAGATCCATGACAATTATAAACAAGCGCTGAGAGCAACTTGAAAAAAAAATAAGTAGACGATAATAATAATATTAATAATAATAATAATAAAAGTTGGGGCCTAATTACATTTGAACTGATATCAACTGAGATCTAATCCATGTATCTTCAATTAATAAATGTGCATTAAATTGACAGAGTTGGTTCCATGCATTGTAAATCCGATCTGATCTGATCTGGTTTATGAACCGCGTCGTGCACAAGATTCGATTTCAAACACATTTGTCAACTCGACAAACAACGAAAGGAAGAAAAGAAAAAAAAAATCGAGGCGATATTCCACAGTCCTGGCGTTTGTATCTCCCTGAATCGCGTTAATTAAATTCCAGTGGAATTAATTAGATAACAGGCAAATACAGGAGTGCGCCACCGTAGGCATTTTAATGACCCCGTAATTCAATTAACCGCCTCCATCAGCTCCGTCATTGATTTGTGGAAGAAAGAAGAAGAAGAAGGAGGAAAAGGAGGGGGGGGGTGCTGGTGGTGGAGCTGCTGAAAGTTGAATTCTGCAAAGTCGAGTCGGCCTATAATTGCTCAAGACACAGGGATCGGAGGGAAGAGGGAGGAGGGCGGTGGTGTGGGGGGGGGGGCGGGCTGAGGTGGCCGTGTATAAATAGTGTGCTCTCAAATACACAGTCACAACAGCAGGAGTGATCTCACCTCCTCTCCACCCCTTCTATCTATCGCTGCTGCCAGCCTCCAAAAAAAAAAAAAAAAAAAAAAGCAAGCAGCAAGCAGCAGAGACGCGGTGTGAAGGCAGCGGCTGCACACCGACGACTCACGGTGGATTTCCCCCCAGACCAGGAGCCCTGACTGAGCGACGCGCCATGGAAGAGCTCACGGCGTTCGTGTCGAAATCTTTCGATCAGAAAACCAAGGAGAGCACCAAAGAGAGTATCACGTACAGGGAAGTTTTGGAGAGCGGCTTGAACAGGGCGCGGGAGCTGGGCAGCCCGGAGACCAACCTGCAGGACATAACGGAGGCGAACCACTGCCCGCATCTGTTCAAGGACCACGTCGAGCTGGAAAAGGAGAAACTCAAGGACTTTAATGTTTCCAGGGCTTCGGATGGTAAGATTTCAACAGCAACAAAAAAATGTCTGGTTGTAGTGTCGAAGGGAGGGAGGGAGGGAGGGGGGGGGGAGAAAAAACGTCTCAAGTTCAGATGTGTTGCATCGGGAACGATGTTTTTTTTTCTCTTTTTTTGGGCACGAATCCGCGCGTAAAAAACGAGCCGAAATTACGCATCAGGAAAGTTTACGCGTAATTCTCTTATTACCGTGTTTATTTGTCCCTCGCAGGAGGCGGGCCCTGCGCCGCCTCGTTTTAACTATTTCAGGATTGTTTGCACACGCTCGGCATTTTTCAACCGACGACAAAATAAAAGACGCTTTTTAAAAATTATTATTTCATTAAAAAAAAACGGCATTAAATTCACCTTATTTTATTCCAACATGAAAATAATTGTCAAGTGCAATAACCGCAGCAGGACGCGTTATAAAGTCACTGCTGCACTTTATTTTATTTCACCTCATACACCGTTTTAATAATTTTCAGAAAAACGATTTATATCAAATTATGTGTTATTTTAAAAGTTTAGACGGAACTCAGTTAAAAAAAATACACTACTACTACACACACTCATTTCGATTATGTGCACGGAAGTCGCGTTTAATCTAATTTCTGCTGTTAAATTGAAATATGTTGCAGTGAAGCTGCATTTACACAGCCCGTGCAGCACAGGCCTGCTGTCACTCAGCGACACACACACACACACACACACACACACACACACACACACAACGTGGTTAACTCTGCATTCATCCCCGAGCATCCTGCCATGGTAATTATTGGAAGAGCATTTATATACAAAATGAAATACTTTGCAGCTGTGATAAAAAAAAAAAAAACATATTTTTTCACGTTAGTAAACTACAAACAGCAATAATAAATAATTACAGCGGTTGTCAGGTCTGCAGGTAAAAATAAGAGCCAATAATTCACTAAACAGCCTCACACTGTGAAACATGTACGTGTGGAGTTCAGTGTAGAGGCTGGAAATGTTTTATTAGAGGCTGACACAACCTCTGTGGGCGAGTAATCAGGCCTGAATCGCGGATGTTAATTCTCGGCTCTTTAAACGTCTTATTCCCTCATTAGCAGCTCAGGCCGCGCTGACTTATGGGATGGAGACGCAGCCGCAGGCCGCGCGCTGCTTCAAGAATTAAGCGGCGAAATGTGTGTGTGTGTGTGTGTGTGTTAGTGGCAAATTACAGGGCCCGAGGCCCCTGTCAGGGCCCAAACTGGGCAATGGACGGACAGTAATGTGCGCGCGTGCGGAATCTTGACAGATGGAAACTTGTGTATATGTGACTTCTCCAGGAAAGCGTAATGGCCCCAAATTAATAATCTTCTCTCTTTTTTTTTTCCACCCCCCCCCCCCCCTTCCAACCGTGGGGCTGTTTAACAGGGATATACGAGTGTAAGGAGAAGAAGGAGGACGTGAAGTCGGAGGACGAGGACGCGCAGGGCAAACTGAAGCAGCGGCGGAGTCGCACGAACTTCACCTTGGAGCAGCTGAACGAGCTGGAGCGGCTGTTCGACGAGACGCACTACCCGGACGCCTTCATGCGGGAGGAGCTGAGCCAGCGGCTGGGCCTGTCCGAGGCCCGCGTCCAGGTGAGGACACGCGTGCGTGCGTGCGTGTGCCTGTGCGTGTGTCTGTGCGTGTGTGGAGCGTTTAACGGCCCGTGACGCGTAAAGCGGCTGTGATAACGGCGTCAGATGCGGATGTGCGCGCCGTGTTCTGCGGCATCAAAGCGCTTTGTGGGAGTTAAAGATGCAGACAGACGCTGCCATAAATAGGAGGAAATCAAAAAAAAAAAAAAAAAAAGAATTCTTGACATTATTATAATTAACACGAGGGAAAAAAATGTAGGCCACTATTGGAAAATGTTGCTGCAACAATGCATTTTTCTGCAGCCCCCCCCCCCCACCAAAATAATCCTCATGAGTTTGACCTCGTGTTGGTCATATTTACAAGCGTGTCAAATTTTATTTCAAGCTGGATCACTGCGCGAGCCCCACGAGCCCCATAAATAACCAACATGTGTAAAACGAGCGTTTCCTCTTGTTTCTTTTGTGATACGAGGAGATCATGCAACATGCACCAAAAAAAAAAAAAAAAAAAAAAGATGAGACCATTCACTCTAGCATCATTATAAGGAGGAGGATTTATTGTGATTTTATAGAAATCAAAAATCCTGCAGGGAAATATAATTTAATTCTTTTATGAAAACCTGCAAACGTTCATGTGGACTTTCTGCATTTTATAGACCTGCAACGTGAAATTCAGCTTTTCATTAAGAGTGGATATCTAAAAAAAAAGTGTCTTCTGTGATGAAATTAAAAAAGAATAAAATATCGTTTAATTTGAAGTGACTAGTGAACCTGCAGCAGTAGGCCTATCCACCATCAACTCTCAGCCTACTTGTACGATCCCAGCAGCCTTTGGGGGGTGAGGGGGGGTCCCAATGATTAAAATGAATGAAGAGCCTGAGTGGCTGCTTCAGGGGACGCGCTCTCGTGTCAGCTCGTATCCCTCCTCATTTTCTTTGTAATATCTGCCATTGCTTGATGTAGTGTCCCCATAAAAGCGGATTAGAAATAACTCAATTCTGGCCCAACTCTGCTGCTGTTCGGCATCTAATCGGATGAATAAACCCCGTCATGGAGGCTTATACGGCCGGCGAAGAACCGCCTGCCGCCGCGACGCTGTCGGAGCCGCTTAACGGCGGAATAATAATCACAGCGCAATTATCGCTAATAAAGTTTATAGCGCGTGCGTTAAAATAATGGACGGAGAAACGCGGCTGTGATGGAAGGAACCGTGGACGCTGCGGGGCGAGGAGGAGGGTTGTTGTTGGGCTGGGGGGGGGGAGAGGCCGGGGACTAGCAGCAGCAATGTTACAGCAGCATCAGCAGCAGCAATGTTACAGCAGCATCAGCAGCAGCAATGTTACAGCAGCAGCAGCATTATTATCATCAGCAGCAGCATTATTATATATTATTAGGAGGAGCAGCAGCATTATTATTATTAGTAGCAGCAGCAATAGCAGCAATATTATTGTCATTATTATTATTATTATTGTTATTAGCACCCTTATTATTATTATTAGCAGCAGCATTATCATTATTATTACTATTAGCAGCAGCAAATTTCCTTTTGTTATTATTATCATTATTAGCAGTATTATCATTATTATTGTTATTCACAGCAGCATTGTCTTTACTATTAGCAGCAGAATTCTTTATTATGAGCAACATCAGCATTATCTTTATTATTATTATTATTATTATTATTAGCAGCAGCATTAATCTTTACTATTAGCAGCAGCATTCTTTATTATGCACAGCAGCAGCATTATCCTTATTATTATTATTATTAGAAGCAGCAGTACTATTCTTCTTCTTATTATTATTATTAATATTAGCAGCAGCAGTACTATTCTTCTTCTTCTTCTTATTATTATTATTGTTATTAGCAGCAGCATTATCTTCACTATTAGCAGCAGCATTCTTAATTATGAGCAGCAGCATTATCTTTATTATTAATATTATGAGCAGCAGCATTATCTTTATTATTATTATTATGAGCAGCAGCATTATCTTTACTATTAGCAGCAGCATTCTTAATTATGAGCAGCAGCATTATCTTTATTATTATTATTAGCAGCAGGAGTACTATTCTTATTATTATTATTAGGAGGAGCTTTATTTTTACTATTAGCAGCAGCATTCTTTATTATTAACAGCAGCAGCAGCAACAGTATTCTCATTCTCATTATTAGCAGCAGCAGAAGCAGCATTATCTTTATTGTGGGCTGCAGCAGCAGCATTATATTTCACTATTAGAAGCAGCAGCAGCAGTAGTGTCATTATGAGCAGTAGCAGCAGCAGCAGCAGCAGTATTGTCATTATGAGCAGCAGCAGCAGTATTGTCATTATGAACAGCAGCAGCAGTATTGCCATTATGAGCAGCAGCAGTATTGCCATTATGAGCAGCAGCAGCAGCAGCAGCAGCAGTATTGGCATTATGAGCAGCAGCAGCAGCAGCAGCAGTATTGGCATTATGAGCAGCAGCAGCAGCAGCAGCAGCAGCAGTATTGCCATTATGAGCAGCAGCAGCAGGAGCAGTATTGTCATTATGAGCAGCAGCAGCAGCAGTATTGGCATTATGAGCAGCAGCAGCAGCAGTATTGGCATTATGAGCAGCAGCAGCAGCAGCAGCAGCAGCAGCAGCAGTATTGCCATTATGAGCAGCAGCAGCAGCAGCAGCAGTATTGCCATTATGAGCAGCAGCAGCAGTATTGTCATTATGAGCAGCAGCAGTATTGTCATTATGAGCAGCAGCAGCCTCTCTCCTGCAGACCTGCAGCTCCAGACCAGCTGTCAATGGGTGTAATTGAAAGTTATGAGCGCTTGGTGAGGAGCAGGCAGTAATTCGGTTACGACTAATATCTTCGGGTTTCTGGCGCGCTGCTAAATTAAATGCCATTATTCACTGTCTCTAATAAAAAATCAAAAAGGCAATGAGATTAGGGTATTTGTGAAGCGCATCATTGAGTGGCCCTTAATGAAGAAATAACTGTCTGAACCAGTGTAGTTCACTTTGCTTAACATACTGCCGCGTAATTGGAATTGATCCAGAGCCCGTCTAATATTAGCCTTGATTTATCTGAGGGGTTGTAGATATTATACCATCACCAGGGATTTTCATAAACATGTATGGCAACAACACGGCGACAATTCAGTGTGCCACTTTATTTATTAGTATCAATAAATTAATAATTAGAGCGATAACTTTATTGATAATAATTACAAAACAGTACGATTAAATTAATTCTGATATAACGAAGATATAAGTTTATATTTGTAAAACATGTATTTGTAGGATGATTATGTAAAAGGGTTATTATCTGCATGTCACCTCGTCTCAGACACTTTTTCGGCTTGTTGTTGAACGACGCTCCGCGCAGCTTCACCATCATCATCATCATCATCATCATCAACACCATCATCATCATCACCGTCGTCATCATCAGTCTGCGCCTCTGTGACCAGGCTGGTTCCGCATGTGTAAATGATGCTGATCGGTCGGAGGAGATAATGTTATTCACGGAGGCAAATTAGGTTGATGATGATTAACAGTCGCCTGAAGCCGCAGCTTCAAACACACGCAGCCAATTAGAAGGTGGTTAACAAAGGGTTCTTTTTTTCCTCTTTAATAATAATAATTAAAAAAAAAGAAAAGGTCTTAACGAAATATCATCCATGTGTTCAATACATGTGTGTGTGTGTGTGTGTGTGTGTGTGTGGTGCCTCACTTTTATTTTAAAGTCATTTTTGTTGTATTTTATGATGGACTATGTCATGATGTTCTTCTAATTATTCCCCAAATTATGCTTTGATGCTGAATATTAATTTATACCAATATTATAGTGGCTTCTTTTTTGTACCTGCGAATTTTGAAATATCACTGCTTTATATTTATATTTTCTGGACGTTTATTTTAGCTTTATTATAAACATATACACATTTGTTGTACAGCTAAAAGATCAAATGTTCAGATGTATGCTATTATTATTATTATTATTATTATTATTATTATCATCATCATCATTATTATTATCATTATTGTTATTATTATTATTATTATCATCATCATCATCATCATTATTATTATCATCATCATCATTATCAATATTATTACTATTATTATTATTAATAATTTAGTCATGGTTTATTTAATAAGGAGATATATAGTGTAAATTGGAACAGATATCTGATGCACGTATTATAGTGCTTATAGGGGATGTTAATTTCCAACACCCAGAAATAAGAGATTAAAACTGTGAGGGTAAAATAATAAAAGTTAAACAGCAGCTACAGAAAGATAAAATAAATCAGACATTTTAGTAACACAGCTACAGAAAAGAAGTGGAGCACAGAGCTGCTGCTGATTTATGATTTGTTGCAAATAAGAGGCCATAAATCATTATATTATTATAATGATATAAATATGACATCAAATAGGACATCAATCACTTTTGGTTTTAAAATTGAATTTTCTTCAGTCGGCCCTTTGTCTGACGGACAGTTTCCTTTCTCAATTCCAGGTTTGGTTTCAGAACAGAAGAGCGAAATGTCGAAAACAAGAAAACCAGATGCACAAAGGTAAATATCTCCACCCTTTATAATTCGGAATGATCTTACTAATATTTTATCTGTGTTTTACAATTTGATCTTGGTTTTTTTTTTCTTTAACTGCATGTGGAAATCTTGAAAAAAAAACAACCAACCCCCCCATCTCACATAACAACAACTGTCTGGCTGTCTGACAGACATCTTTCCCTTCTCCCCAGGTGTGATTCTGGGCAGCGGCAGCCACCTCGATGCCTGCAGAGTAGCGCCCTACGTCAACATGGGTGCCCTCCGGATGCCCTTCCAACAGGTAGGCCGTGTTCTTATATTAGCGGGAGCTGACAGAGCATTAAATATTTAGAGGCACCCTATCAGCGAACTGTTTTTTCCTTTTTTTTTTACCGTGGATTATAACTGCAAGAAAGTTAAAATTGCAGGAAAAGTTGCAGGAGAGAGAGAGAGAGAGGAAAAAAAAGATGATTGCTCAGCATCTTGTACTGGAGGGTCAAAGATGGAATTTATTAAAACAGGTCAAGTGGGTGAACAGTTTAAGAGCAAGTTGGAGCTGTGTGTGTGTGTGTGTGTGTGTGTGTGTGTGTGTGTGTGGTGAGGTGGAACCAGAGTCTTCTATATTTGTACACAGGCCATGAGCAGTTATTAGATGCAACTGATGAGAGGCTGTGTGTGTGTGCATGTGTGTGTGTGTGTGTGTGTGTGTGTGTGTGTCAGACCTCGCTGCACCTTTTTACCTCCAGGCTGTGTGCACAGGGTCGGGCAGGCCGGCTGTTACAGAGGTGGACGGACATTTGATCTCCCTCTATCTGCGTTTTTTTTTTTTTTTTTTATGCGTCCTGGTTGCTGCGTTGTCTGCTTGACCCTCGTGGAGGAGAAAAAAAAAAAAAAAAGAAAAAAAGCTGCAGCCTAATTAAGCCAACAGTGCGGCAGGCGCAGGCACATAAAAGAGA
The DNA here is from genome assembly GCA_036785175.1 of Eupleurogrammus muticus. Lineage (NCBI taxonomy): Eukaryota > Metazoa > Chordata > Actinopteri > Scombriformes > Trichiuridae > Eupleurogrammus > Eupleurogrammus muticus. The sequence continues at coordinate 815,012 of JAYKQN010000001.1, read as the reverse complement.
TGATGAAAGCCGGGGGAATGGAGTGGGCTCTGATGGATATTGGCATTGAGCTGCACTGGCAGGGGTGGAGGCTCGGAAGGCCGGCGCGTACCGGGAGAGAGGCTGGGCTGCAGAGATCACGACGCGCCGCGTGCACGTGTACGAAACGCAAGCGAAAAGGCCGGTGCTTTGCTCTGGGTGAAGTGCACCACCCTGTAAGCTCTGACGGTTCGGCTCGTACGGCTCCATCTCATCCGCCTCCTCCTTCTGACTGCTAAACCAGCAAAAAGAACCCAACGCCAAAGCCATCTGTTAAAAATACACAAAAAAGCCACATGTGTGCGATAAACTTCCAATGCGTGAAGACATAGGTGTAGATTACAGAATGTTGGGAGGGGGGGGGGGGTGCAACAGATACGCCCCCTAAATATTTACAACATGTGCATTTGTCCATTCCAATAAAAACACAAAAGTACAAAGCGGGGGACTTTTATTTTGAAAAATTAGACTAGAGTAAATCAGGCCTATATTTTTATTGACTCAGCGGGGATAAGAATATATGAGAAAAGCTGATCTACCTGGAAAATACGTATTTGAAACCGATACAGAATGATGGCTTTACTGCATTATATCAAGTTCTATTCTGTATTGTCATCTGGTGCCTGAATTTGTACTGGATGCATAAATTGTGACATTTCATCTACAAACTGATGCAGGAGAAAAAAACAACCTGGTGCATTAAAAAAGAAGAAAAAAAAAATCACCAGATTGCAGGAAATGAAGTGTTAGACAGTCAAAATTTCCCAGGGGGGATGACCCCTTGACCCCTGGCTTTCACGTGGCCCCCGATGTACGAATGTTAACCTCGGCCCTGGTGCGAAGATATTAGCGGCCGCCGCACGTCAAACCTCCACCACCTGCTCAGGGGATGGACGGCGTTCTGTTATCGGGTTGCTGTTTCCACTCAGACCGTTGCGTCACGCGCTTGCGAGTTGTCAGTCAACGCCGCGGCGTCTCGCGGACGTGACACTTCTCAGAGGCTGGAAACGCTTGTTGTTCGCGGGAGGTTTTGTTTGGATGCTCTGCGCCGCTGAGCTCGTTTTCCGTTTTTTTTATCCGCCGGACAGGCCAATATGAAAGGGAGAAGTGGAAAAATAATATTTAGTTAAGCTAAAACTTTGACTTTATGCCGTTCTATTTTGGTTGGAGAAGAAAGCATGAAATATTTGAGTTTTCCCACTTCTTCCTGTGGCGTTTGAAACACATGAGAAATGGCAACAGGCTCAACTCTCTCTCTCTCTTTCTCTCTCTGAAGTGAGCGGATGCTTAATTTTCACCTACTTCTTATAAAATAATTGCCAAGAATGTGAAAGCTGATATCCTATGCTCCTTATGGTTTCTATTTTTTTTTTCCTCTTGACTCAGGAATATGTCTGGATAAATATTTATAACTCCAAATACGTGAATATCTTTTTAGTGCAAAATTGTTTATTTATGCAATTGAATCCATAATCAGGATAACAAGACTGTGTGTTTCCAGCGGTAGAACCCAGTCCTCAGTCTGAATTAAACAAATCTGTCCGGGGTCCTAGAAAGACTTTGATTCTCGACGATTAAATTGGATGTGGTGTCTGAGAGCGATGTATGATTCATTAAGTTTTAGAATAGCTGACATGGAGAAAAAAAAAAGCAGCAGAGTGCAGCTCTTAACTATTTTCTTAGAAAACACACTGTAAGCAACAGCTTTGAGGGGGTAAAAAAAATTTGAGGGGGAATTTAATAGTGTCAGACTGTGAAACCTAAATCCTCTTCAGTCACACACACACACACACACACACACACACACACACACAGCACACACGCACACGCACAGACAAACACACACACACACACACACACACACACACACACACGTGCGCGCTGACTAACCCGTGTGTTCTGGGCTGCCCCCGCAGGTCCAGGCCCAGCTCCAGTTGGACGGGGTCACCCACTCCCACCCCCACCTGCACCCCCACCTGGCGGCCCACGCCCCCTACCTGATGTTCCCGCCCCCTCCCTTCGGACTACCGATCGCGTCGCTCGCCGACTCGGCCTCCGCGGCGGCGGCGGTGGCGGCGGCCGCCAAAAGCAACAGCAAGAACTCGAGCATCGCCGACCTGCGACTCAAGGCAAGGAAACACACGGAGGCTCTGGGACTCTGACCCCACCGGGCTGCCCCCCCCCCCCCCCCCCAACCTCGCTCGCCTGATGCCCATAATCGCCTCTCACACAAGACTGAGCCTGTGAAAGGGCCGTGACACTCAAGCTAAAACTAAACTAAACAAAAACACTGAGCGAGAGTGAAAGAGAGAGGAACACATACAGAGAGGGGGGAAAGAGAGAGAGAATGTGTGTGAGAGAGAGAAAGAGGGGGGAGAACAGTGGAGGAAGAAAATAAAAAAAAGAGAAAGAAAAAAAAAAAGAAGGAGGGAGCGAGAAAATTGTCACAAAACCAGCTGCCAAAACAAACCACTTGTAGAGAACGGTAATTAAATACCAATGAAATCACCTTTTACTTTTCGCCCAACAGGCAGGACTTCTGCGGGGCCAGTGGCTCAGTCCACTCCAGGCACAGATCACGTCCCCGGGACCGTACAAACACATGTGGATGTCAGTCTGAAGGGCCAGGCCGGGGGCCCGGCAGACCCAGAAGACGTGTTAGAAAAACCGAGCGAAAACGGGGGCGGGCAGCAGCGGGGGGGTCTAACGCGGAGGCAACGCCGGCGGAGGGGGGAGGGGGAGGGTAGGGGGGGGGGGGGGGGGGGGGGGGGGGGGGTCAGACCCACACGCCACCTCAATGGGACGGCTCTCACCTTTACAGACCCGCCGCCCTCCCTCCCTCCCTCCCCCAACAAACAATCACTAGAAAAAAAACAACAGAACAAAAAAAAAAAAAGAAAAAGCGAGCGTTAGAAAGCGGCCATGTTTGCCTCCAGCGCTCTGACGGAGCACCGCTGTGGGACCGGCCTCCGTCCACGCCTGACGTTAACGCTCCACAACTGGTTTTTAAAAACACTGCCATGCAGCAACCCTGCAGAGTGAAAGGTCTCCATTACTGTTTTATACCCCGATTTTGTTTTTTCCCTCTTCTCACGGACTTGTGCTATAACAAAAGCAACAATTTTGTTCCCCTACTTCTTCTTCTTCTTCTTCTTCTTCTTGTTCTTCTTCCACCACACAGACAGACGTGACTCTGTGTTCGGCCAGACTCTGTTTGCATTTCCTCGTCACGGCTCTCTCTTTTTATTCGGTCCCGTTTTGTCGTGTCGTGTCCCGGGTTGAAGAAGTGAAGGTGGCCTTTGCACTTCAGGTCTGGTTAATGTGGGTGTTTACAAAAAGCACTACGAAGCAGATGCTACTTTACTAATTAAAACTAGGGGGGGGGAAGGGGTTTGATATCGTCATGTGATCAGCGAAAGGACATTATCTTGGATAAAGGGTATAAAGCTGCGTTTGTTCTTTTTTCTTGTTTTTGTTTCATTTTTTTTTTTGTAATTCTGAAAAATACGAAGAAAGCATCAGTCAAACTGAAATGCAATGGTGTGCAGTTTAAGTGCAATACTGTAAATAGCAACAAAAAAAACAAAAAAAAAAAATTTCAGCTCGCAGTTAATCCTCAATGATAAAGAGACCCAATGATTTTCTGTTGTTTTTCTGATTTTTTTTTTTTTAAATGCACTGTTGGGAGTGTTGAATTTCTTTGCCAAACACGCGGTGTACATTTTGTTGAGTTTAAAAGAAAAAAAAAAGTCACGACCTCCTGTGTATTTTAAGCGGTTTTTGTACACACCAGGTCCAGTTGTCACTTGTTGAGAGAGGGAAAAACACGAGCACATTCTTGGATGCTGCAGAAAATTATGGCTCTAAAATAAAAAAAAAAAACATTTGGTCCAAATCACGACAAATCGTGACCCCCCCCCCCCGCCCGAACCGACGTGGTCAGCTCAACTCTGCATGTTATGTGTGACATTTCACTCTTGATTTTTTTTTTTTCCCCAAAGAATTTCAGATTCCGTATTTTTACACGATTGGAGATCAGGATGGTTTTGGAACGGCGGGATCATTTGGAGAACTTGTCAAACACTGCTGTCAGAGCCGCTAAAAAAAGCAAAAAAAAAACAACAACCTCCAAACACGTCTCCGTCCACAGACCTCCATTTAGAATTCTTTATCTGTGTCTCCATTTTTAAATTAAACATATGCGTGTTTTATTTATTATTTTGTCTGAAAGTTTATGAAAGATGAAATAGTTGAACTACAAGTGTACATTTCTACATGGCTTTGCATTTATTTTTGTATGGGTTCTTATTCTGTTTTTGGTTTAAGTGTTTGGATATGCATTAGGAGGTGTGGCTGTAGTGCTTTTGGGTTTTTTTTTGGGTTTATTTTTTTCCGGAAAAAAAAAAAATGTAGCGTGTCCAAGTTTACAAACATTTCAGGGATGGTTGAATTTAACAATACTCCATGGAATTTGTTGTACCCATTAAAATGATTATCATTTCATATGCAAGCATGCCTAAACATGAACCATCGTACAGTTTGTTTTTCCCTTTTTTTGATTCACAAAATATGAATGTACATCTTGTACAAGTAAACTATCAATAAAGTTATAAATATTTGTACCGGAGTTTTAAAAAAAAAATACTTCAAGCTGCACAGGAATGTTTTTATGAATGATGTAGAATAACATATTTGACTAAAATATTCAATTTAATTTTAAATGTAAACAACTTAAAAAAAATCAGTTAAACATGTCAGGTTAAACTTAATGGATTATTTACACTGAGTCAATAAAGACAAATTATTCATTACATTATTTAATTTAAAAGAACATGAAATATTTGGTTTTAAAAAATAGATTACATGGATGTAATAAAAATATACAGGCTGAATGAATTATTTATATCAAGCCAACAGCTAATATTCTGTGTGATTGATTACCTTAGTTTTAAGTAGGACAATAATGCTTGATTTGGGAAGACAGTGCCGACCACAGTTTTTTACATCCTGATGCAGATTGACCCCCCCCCCACACACACACACACACACACACACACCCTTCATCCTCAGCATCTGGACCCCCAGCAGCCTCTGGATCAATATCTCCATCAGTCTGGAGTTGACATTCACGAGGACTCCCTGCTCATCCCATCCAATCTGAGCCACGCACCAGCCCAGAAAATGGAGCTGCTATAAGATCCAGATGCAGCCCCCCCCCCCCAACCCAACCCCCCAACCCAACCCCCCACCCCCACATACATGGTACATCTCTCTCCTCGCGTTTGTAAAATGACACAGATAGTATTGGTATGGAAAGTGGAGGCCGTAACGTCTTCAAATAGAAGCAAGATGGCTGTAACCAGAGAGAGGGGGGGGTGGTGTGTGTGTGTGTGTGTGTGTGTGCGTGTGTGTGTGTGGGGGGGGAGCGGCGAGAGCTTTGAGGGATTCTGTGTGTATGACATGTAATCTTCCCGGAGCCCGACGCTCGAAGAGGATCTTTTCTCCTTGTTTCCACGGCGATGATTAACTTTGAGCAGATGACATGAGAAGGTCAAAAGTTGGCGCGCGGTCATCGGCATCTATATTTGAAGACGCCCCCCCCCCCCCCCTCATCACCGCCACACACACACACACACACACACACACTCCATTGCACTATCCTCACATACATTTTTTTTGTGCCCATCTAAAAAAAAAAAAAAAAAAAAAAAAAAAAAACGTCGGCCCTCTTCTTCTTAAAGTGTTTTAGCTTCCTCTGGGAGCTTAATTCCAGATGTGTGTACACAAAGTAATTACGCCATGTGGTATAGTGGCCTATTGTCTGAAACCCCCGCGCAGGAATTAGCCCAAATGGCGTCCTGTTGAGTGCAGCAACCCCCTGGAAGGTCGCCGCGCGTTTAATTTGTACCTGGTTGCTCATACATCAAGATTGAGTGATATAGTCGCAGACTGATGGCTCCGTATTTACCCGGCGACCCCTCCGGCTGGGGCCCGCCGGGGCCCGGCTCTGGAAATAACAGCATCCTTTTATGTGTACTAATAATTAGCGAGGGCACACACGGCCATCCATCAAGCAGCAATGAGCCATGGCTGCTTTGTCAACATGCTGGAGCACACAAAGCTATTTATGTTGGCCACGAGTCGCAAACACACCATAATACATTAATAGTGTGTGTGTGTGTGTGTGTGTCGTCTGAGTTCGGTATTAAATTCACATTTATTGTTCATACGCTTCTGAATGATTTTTCAGCAGAGAAATGTTTATCGTTTTGCTTTTTGTTCGTTCCTGTAAAAAATGTGTGCGTGTTTGTACGAGCCGTGTCCCAGAAGCCCCTATCGGTGGTGGTGGTGGTGGTGGTGGTGGTGGTGGGGGGTCGGTTGTGTGTGTGTGTGTGTGTGGGGGGGGTCAAGTGCTCGGTGGTCACGTGAAAATAGTTTTTATCACATTTCATTCTCATAATCCCCTTTGAAATGTCACACACAACTATGATCAGACGGAATGTGAGCCGGTGGTGGTGTGAGGTGACGGGGGGGGGGGGGGGGGGGGCGTTTTACACACGGCTTTTTGTCATGTTATATCACAATAACCAGAGGAAGGGGGGGGGGGGTCTACTCTCAACAAAACGCTGAAAATAACCGTCTGTTTGCTTTAGCCGAGAGAGTTTTTTTTTTTTTTCTTTTCCTAACTCTGTGGTTCTTAAATCCCGAGTAAACCCGGTTCCGGCAGTTTTCAGTTCGGAGCTTGAAGTGAAGCCACCCAGAGAAACCTCAGCTGAAAACAATCGAGCCGAAGTGGCGGAGTCGCTCCGGTCGGCCGCGGATCAAAAGGCCGCCTTTCATCCCGTTTGTTTGGCTAGACTCCGCTTCGCTTTGTTGGCTAATGCTCATAAATGTATGTGGAGTCATCAGCAGTGCACGGCTATATTAAAACCAACATTTTAAGCCTAGGTCAACACTTTGTCTCTTTAGAAATTTCTTTTTTTTTTTTGCACTGGAGCTGGAAAGTGTCAAGAATTTAAACTTTGTAGAATTGAGGAAAGAAGCGGGGGAAAAAAAAAAGTGGGGCATTAAGTTCACATTCCGTTCAGCCGTTTATGTTACACTCATTAGCAGTTTATTTTCAGTTCAAGCGTTTGGCTCGTGTTGTTGTAATCCAAGCATCTAATAAAAATACTATATTTTCCATTCTATCAATTCAGGGGGGTTCTTAGCCAATGTATCGGCTCCATCTAGGAATATTAAAAAACAAAATTTCTCACAATAAACAAAAATGTGATTTTAGGTATAATTTAAGCTAAAACTCGGGTCTGGTCATCACACTCATTTATTGCGTGGCCGCGCTGTGATTTATTTCCCTTTAAAGTGTCTGTAAGTACTTAAAAGACAGATGTAGTAAGCGATACTGGGGCGCTGCGTGGTGCCGTGTTTGACTTGTTTGGAGCTGCATGTTCTGGTTTTGGGCCGTAATCCCTGCCGCTCTGGTCGGAGTGTGTTTCTGTGTGTGTCGGCGCGTCGTTGCAGCTCCATCCAGTGGGCTCCGAGTATTTCTGACTGGAGAGTTCCCCCCCCCCCCTCGCCTCCTCCCGTTTCCCTCGTGTTGCCGGAAGGATCCGTTCAGGGGGAACAGAGTCGGGCTTAAAGACGTCGTCACATGTGGCCGCGAAGTCAAAGTTTACTCTCACTTTCAACACTGTTGTTTTCCCCACTTAACAACATAGTAGGATTTTTGTTTCCAGATACATTATTATGTTCTAAAAGACTAAAGCTGCCAATTAATTTAAATATAGGATATATATGTATTTATTGTTTAATAGATTAAGAACAAAAAATAATGAAAAAAGTTTTTACAGATAGAGCGTTTTTTTGTAAATATGCTTAAATCAAAACCAGTGGTAAACTCCAGCTCTCCACTCAGTTTGATGGGCACATTGGCAGCTAAATTGATTTCATTAGTTCAGTATTGATTACAGACTGGATCCCTCACAAGAGCAAGATCACACGATGTAATTGTTTCCAAACTGGAAAATAGGGAAAATAAAGGCTGCAAAACTCTCACGTTCTGGGATAAAAACAGGACAAGACAAGATATAAAACAACACGTGAAGCGGGCAGGAAAACTACTTTTGCCTGTCATGCAGGCTGCATAGCTTCTATAACCTGGTAGACTGAGTTATTCCATGGCGTTAACTCCCTGTCATGCAGGCTGCATAGCTTCTATAACCTGGTAGACTGAGTTATTCCATGACGTTAACTCCCTGTCCTGCAGGCTGCAGCCACGTTCAGCTTCTGCTGTCGAAAGTTTGGTATTTGTAGGTTTTATCCATGTTTAACTCTCACAACATCAAGCTGCAGGATGATTGAGAGGGCCTGCATTAGCATTAGCCGCATTAGCTGCATTAGCTGCATTAGCATTAGCTGCATTAGCTGCATTAGCGGTGTGCTTTGCTTGCAAATGATATTAAAAAAAAATGGATTTACTACTTCACATCGACAGCACCTACATACTATAACTGTCCTTCATTTGACAAAAGGTTGAAGCTGAACCTGTCATTCAAAGTACTTTTTCCCTTTATCCATTGCTCCATTCTGGTTTCTATCTGATTCAATGCTGCAGGGCTAAACTACAGGCGAGGTCAGAGGTCAGAGGTCATCTTAACAGAACCTGAGTTAAAGGTTTTAGTGGAATCTAGCAGCATCAGTTTGTTTTATATTAATTGTAATTTAATCAAAATGAGAATTGATTTCTCTTATTATTACTTGTTTTTATTACTTATTATTATTACTACATTTTTAGGCTTTTCCTACAGCGACAGTGTGCAACCTCACCACTAGAAGCCACTAAAAACTTCCCACTGCACCTTTAATCTCATCCAAACATAGTTTGGCACTAAAACTAATTCATTCATAATTATCAAATACCCAATAAGATATCCACCTAACAGCATTTCAGATACGACGAATGCTTGTTTAAAGTGAATAATATTGTTAATGCTGTTTCACTGGGAAAGTTCAACACTGGTATTAGAATATTCCTGCTATATCAGGTCAAAATGTTTGCGTGTTTAAACATTCTTAAATCATAACTTCTCTCTAAAGCTCTGTTAAAATAGAGATGAACAGTTTATTTTGTGTTATGCTATAAGCAGGTTGTCATCTTTTTTTCTTGTGTAGTTGTATATAAAAAAAATGGATTTTATAGCTGGTCTAAAGACATTTCACCCAAACCCCCCTTTAAACATATGAACTCGATCGTCAAGATTTCTCTCAAAATTAAATCATCTCATTTTCTGCAGAAAAAAACGCTTAACAATGCATCATTGTTCTAATAAACAGTCAGAGCGGCTGATTCGTTCTGAGATGCATCAACTCACAAACACTTTGAGCTGATTTATAAAATTATGTTTCTTAAAAAGTCTTTAAATCAATAATCCCAATCTAAACAGCAGCTCCGTTACTCCACCATGTTTGGCTTGCAAACACAAACAGTTATGTCCATATTTACGAAAAAAAAATCGGGAAAGCAAACACGGCGAAGCTGAGAAATCGAAACAGATGTCAACAGTGAGCATCCCAACAGACCATCAGAGCGAATTCCAGGACTATTAGCTTCAGTGATCCCCGATTGCCAGCAGGTCTCAGATTCACATTCCTCCTCCAGTCGTCCAGGAGCAGGTGGTGCAGCGATGTCTCCGCGGCGTTTGTCACACCGAGCGAACGTTTAACCGTTTAAACACGATCCCGAACGTATCGCGATATGAAAGCGTGACGAGAGGAGAGGAGAAAAAATACTTGTGAAGTCACCGAAAAAACGATTTCTCCTTTTCCAACATCTGTTTGACAGAAAATTAGCTCTGATACGTTTCCAAAAGCCGTGTGGGGAGGCAGGGGGGAAAAAAATAAAGAGACTTTGCACGTTGTTAAAACATTCCACCGCGGACAGGGAGGCCGTTGTTGTCGCCGTCGTCGACGTGCGTTCGGATCCGCCTGAACCTCTCCTGACGTACCGCGATAATCCCAGCTCAACCCCACATCCGCTTATTGAAACCGAAGCCTGCAAACGTTATTTCATGCACTTCAGGGTTCAGGGTGAGTCGGAGCTTGTGGGCTTGATTTAATACAGAAAAACGGACTCAGGCTGATCTGTGGTATAAAGATGTACGGTAGTTTCTCTGTAAACCTCATTTCGCCATGCATCTGATCTGCATCGTGGAGACTTTCTCTAGAAGAAGGAGCCTTTACAGATTTCTTTACGGGGCCAATCAGACAGAGGGTGAATGTTAATGAAAAAGCAAACAGCCAGCTGCTGCAATTTTGCTGCTGGAAAAACCACGTTTGAGCAATTGCCGCGGCTCCGTACTCCGTTTCTACTCCATTTTTTTTTTTTCCCCTGCAAACAAGGAATACTTGAGGGGGGAAAATAATTATCATTTCCAGTCTGGGGGTCAAATGCATTTAGATGCAAATGAAAACAACTTCTGGGTTTTTTTTCTGGAGTCTCGCTAATGAAATGGGAAAATGCTAATACGGCGCAAAAAAACATTTTTACTGTGATCAAAACTATCTGATCACTGGGAGCTTGTTTTTATTTGGAAGGGGGGAAACGGGCTTCAACTTCAAGCCAAGACTTCTCAGACTAAAAAGAGATCGTACGATCGGCAGAAGGCTGAGTAATGAAACGTAGTCAGCAGAAGAGCGGGCGTCTGGGATGGAAATGAAACGGCGGAGACGTGTGAAAGTCCAAGGAGTCTGAGGAGATATCCAGCACGCGTCATTTAGCATTTAGCCCACAAGGAGATTTAAGTGTGGATGAACAGATTAGGCTTATGGCCTAAACCCGTACTTTCCCAAAGGTTAAAAGGTCAGGTCTGAGTGAACATTTTGGCTGTGCGATGGGAGATTTCCCTTCACGTCTGACGTGGATCCTAAACTGCTGCTTCTCCAGCAGGCGTACCTGTGACAGAAATTGCCAAAAATGTAGAAAGCTATGTCAATAACGCTGGCAATCATACTTTAAACATCCAAAAACACGAGGGCCTCACCGACAGAGTCGTCCGTATCGCCTTACAAAACCTGACCTTGCGTGTGAACGGCTAAATATTTAACTAATGTTGGGCTGCACTTTGACGGTTCACTTATTAAGGGCTGAAACGTCTGGTTCACTTTTTTAAAAAGAAAAAACACTCTCGGTGATAATAATATTTTCTCTGGACGTTGTAATTGATGGAAAACAAAAAAATTTCACCCTAAATCTCAAAATAATATAAACACTATGGAATTGATTCAGCTCACTTTTCCTTTAATCAGCTTAAACAATAAGTTTCAGCCTTAACAAGGTAACGCTATATCTGTTATTACAGCTCTCAAAAACAATAAAAACATGATGCTTCCCAATGACTGGAGATTCCAGTCATTCTTGAACCAGAGCTGTGTCTCTTTTGTGTCTCTGCTGAAACCGGATCCTCAGGATTTGTTTTTCCCAGAAAACAACTGGAACTCACATCTAAAAAGACATTTCTAACAGCAATTTAATAATTAATAATTCAGTAAGATTCCATTGCTGGAGAATTTGATGAGTATTATGATTTAACTTTGATGGAATCTGCAAAATTCAGATAATAAAAAAAAACAATAAAACAATTTTCTGCTCACTTGAGGTCATTTTTTGGAAAAGGCATGAGTTGCTGTGGACGAGATGGAAACAGCTGCATCAAATAAGTCCTGACATAGCGAACATTTATCTCACATTAGTGATCAGCTGTTTCCGCCGCCTGATTCTTTCCCCACAGATTCCCCGTAATGTGCTTTTCCCTGTATTTGTCTCAACCGTCAACAGCTGCCATTAAACAACGATCGCTGCGTTCCCACTTGAAACGAAATCCCGATGATATCCTGATGATTTATTAGGGCAACGCAACCCACATCAGCATCATCCGATGAAACCATTGATGATTCCATCCAGTTTAATTCACAACAAATCAGTTTTTTTTTTTTTGCACGCAAGAGGTGAGAGAGAGAGAAAAGTTCGCTTAAGTTCGTACATGTTTTTATTTTACAAGTGGCGGGTGTGGCTTCACTAAGGCCTGAAAACACTCCCAGCGGACACTGTGGATTGAGTTTAGGTGATGTAAGAGCAAAGCTACTAAAGATTCCAACTTCTAATGGCTAGTTTTGCAGTAGACGCTGATTTGTGTATGAAAGTTAACCACGAAAAACAGGCTTCACTTTTCAGAAAAACCCATGAAGGAAAAATCTCAAAGAGACGTAAGAGAAGCTAATAGAGGAGAGGCTAACGTGAATGTCTGGTTTATCAAAACATATTATATATTAGCTGCTAGTTGTTTTCAATAAGGAAAATATACAATGAAAAAGACACATATTAATGGTATATGGCAAAATCTGTCTTTTCTACTTTATTAAGTCAATCAACTAAAAACACATCTTTTATACATACATATACATACTGTACATATCTCATTGCTTATTAGTTTCATATATTCGTAAAACTGATCAACATGGAACTGAATATGTATTTCATTTGATGAGAATACACGCTGTACTGACTTATACATATAGATGAAAAAAGCTTCTCGCTTTCGTCCACTTCAGAACAGATTCATCTGTGACGCGTCGGCCACAATAAGCAAACACGATGCGTAGCAGATTAATCAGGCCTGGCCCAGGGCGAGCGCTGGAAAAATGATCTCATTTGACCGGACGGGTCGGGGGCTCCTCTCTAATCACATCACGGTGCGACACCGCTGCTCCTCGTCCTCGTCGTTAAGGAAATAAAAAAATAAAAAAACGCAACTTCACCGTCTCCGGTCTCAATACGTAGAAGAAGAAGAAGAAGACGGGACGGCCGCCGCGGCGTTTGCTCGGCGCCCAATTCATATTTCTAATGATTATGAATTATGCATACTTTCCCCCCTCTTAATAGAAAACAGATGGGCGGCGAAATTAACCTCGACAGATTGCGCTCGGATAACGATTTTATGCAAATGGCGTCGCGCGGGAAAGACGATTTGAGACATGTATTTACAAAGCTGACACTGAAATTACACCGACCGTGATGTAAAGTAACTAAACAATTGATCCGTGGGGTGATCGTTGGTTTCGTATGCGTTCTGAGCTGGTGCTGCATTCTGAAAAGTTATTGTGTGTGTATGATGTGTTTCAACACGACCTTCACAGATGAATTCATGGCCTTCCTCTCTTCTCATTTTATCTCCGGAGTGTTATTAGAGAGACGTGAATATAAACGAGACAAATTGCGTTCAATAAAAACCAAACAATCCCCATTACGGCTAACCAGAGTCATCTCCAAGCCATGTAGGAATCACAATATGTCATACACACACACACACACACACACACACATCTGACCCCTCGCCCCTGCAAAGATTTCCCCTTTAGGGTGGCACGCAGACCTCCAGCTACTTATTGCCCTCCCTTAAGGGATAAAGAATAGGGGAATAATTCATACAATAAAGGCGAATGGGTCTATAATTAGCCTGAGGGAGCGCTAGCCTTTCCTGATTGCTGCTCATCTCGACCGTTTCCCGTTTTGCTTTCGTGCTCATCTGGCTGCTAATCAATAGCTACACATGCAGCCTCTGGGCCGGTCTCGCAGCTTCTTCTGAAGTTCGCCCAAGGAGAAGTTGTCAGTCACCTCATAAACAGGCCGAGGACCCGCGGACGGACGGATGTGCTCCATAACAACTGTTTGGACCGTCGCACTGACAGTCCAGTTTAGTTCTCTTCACATGAGGCTGTCGTATCCTTTTATTCTGCAGAACTTTTTGCAAAAATGGTGGAAACACTGTAAACCACAAAATAATCTTCTGATTCAATCTATCAAGTCTCCGGTTGTAAATGTTAAGTTTATAATAAATATATTTTAGTAAAGGCACATGTTGGAGTGTGGCTGCCTAATGAACTAAAGAGCTGGTTAAAAGGCAAAGCGAGCACGCTTTAAAGGGCTGTTAAATACCACTGAAGGGTTGCTTTTTTTTTTTTTACAACCTGGCAACCCCTTAACTTGTTCTCATTAATGCTTATGACTGCTCCATACATGCATTAGGAAACAATTTATGAGCCATTAATAAAGCAATAAAAAAACCCTTTATAAATGGCACCTTATTAGACAGTGCAACCAATAACTTATTGTAACCTACATATTCTTTATATAATGTGTTGTATAACGTGATGGATGCTGGTAAATAAACAGATTGAGTCCACTAACGTATTTTTATTCGATCACATTTTAACCGAAACCATGATCTTTCCTTAAACCTAAATGTTCTTTTTGTTCCCTAAACCTAACCACAGTGTTGTTAAAGTCGCTTAACAACACAAACTTAATTCAGTCTATGGTGTGTTTCATTGTCACACCATAAAACATAGACGCAACTATACAAACACACAATAACTAACAAACCGAAGGTCGTATGCATCAACCCGAATGGAGGTTTTCAAAATAAAGTCATTAAAACACATTTTAATGCCGAAATTCCTTAAAATATTACATTCTACACTGAAAATAATAGGAATGTGTGCATGTAAAAATGTGCAGATCCTTACGTGAGATGTCATACAAACTGTTTCATTAAATAGATCCATTATTGTTAACACACTAAGAACTGAACATGTTTGCCAGATGTAAACATTCACTTTCTTTAGGTGCATGAATGATCTGAACAAACCGAAGGTCCTATGCATCAACCGAATGAAGATTTTCAAAATAAAAGGCACATTTCTCAGTCATTAAAACACATTTTGATGCCAGAACTCCCTGAAATATTACATTCTCCACTGAAAACAATAGGAATGTCTGCACATGCAGATCCTCACGTGAGACGTCAACATGTTTGCCAGATCTAAACATTCACTTTATTTAGGTGCATGAACAATACAAACAGACCTTTTTTTCCCACGATAACTAACAAACCAAAGGTCCTATGCATCAACCTAATGAAGATTTTCAAAATAAAAGGCACATTTCTCAGTCATTAAGACATATTTTAATGTCAAAATTCCTAAAATATTACATTCTCCACTGAAAACAATAGGAATGTCTGCATGTAAAAATGTGCAGAACCTTACGTGAGATGTCATGCAAACTGTTTCAATAAATAGATCCAAACTATGAACAGAACATGGTTGCCAGCTCTAAACAACAATCACTAACAAACCGAAGATCCTATGCATCAACCAAATGAAGATTTTCAAAATAAAAGGCACATTTCTCAGTCATTAAAACACATTTTGATGCCAAAACTCCCTGAAATATTACAATCTCCACTGAAAACAATAGGAATGTCTGCACGTAAGTTTTTCATGAGACGTCATACAAACTGTTTCATTAAATAGATCCATTATTTTATAACAAACTAAGAACTGAAGATGTTTGCCAGATCTAAACATTCACTTTGTGCATGAACCATCTATCACAGACGCTGCAAAGATGATCGTCCCAACAGTAAAACATGGAGAACAGAGCAACTAATTACCTTTATTTACAGGATACCTCACATTATCTTGCTGCCACTTGCCTGGAAATCGGCTCCTTTTAAAGTAAAGGCCAGACCGACCCTATCTTGAGTTATTATGGATGTGTTAGAGGAATTTATAGTGTGTTATTGATGCCCATAAACCCACTGGGGATGACACACACACACACACACACACACACACACACACACACACACACACACACACACACACACACACACACACACACACACACACACACACACATTACCTCTCTAATAAAAATGAATGTACTTCATGATCGACTTTAGAAACAACTAAGAGTGTTTTCCCTCCGCTTGGACGGGCTGCAGCAAACACACATCGTCGGTACATAATGTGGGACAGGCTGATGAAAAAGGATCGACCCTGTTAAGCAACTGTACTCGGCGCGTCCCTACAGGCGCAGGTTTATGCTATATTTATGAGCAAATTAACGGGGCCGGATGTGACTGCAGAAGCTTCTATTAGCCCGGGCTTTGAAAGATGAACTCAATAGTGATTTGAATAGCGCGGCCCACACCAGACGAACTGTCACTGGGGGGCACAGGAGGGGCCGAAGCCCCCAAATTGAGTTGTGCTTGTTGTGATGAATGTTCAGCGGCTTATCAGTTTATCATTAGTGCTCATACAGGCTCAGGAGAAATACTGTACAGTATTTTCACGACTATAAGGCGCACCACACTAAAAGGCTCAGGCTCAGTTCTGTGTGTCATTACTGTATTTAACACACACAAGACACCTGACTATAGGGCGTGGGTTTATATACAGAAATAGATATATACACAAATAGATGAAACGAAAGCACCAAGACGGAAATGTTCAGTTTTCAATCCTTCTGGTTGCGTTACTGCTTTTAGTCGATTGGCGACCGTCGGAACGCTTCTCCCACTCGTTCTTTGCTCGGTGATCTACTGATCGAGTCGTTCCTCTGACTCGGGCCACCTCGCTTTATGTCCGCGGAAACTCAGCTTCTGACTTGCCAGAGCTCATTTTCCATCTTCATCCACTTGCGAACCATCGATTCATTAATCTTAAATTCTATCGCGGCTGCTTGATTTTTGCGATTTTCTCTGCGTAGCTGATTTCCCTCAGTTTAAACTGTGCTTTATAAGCGTGTCCACTATTTTCAGGGTTGTTAAAACAACGCTGTTCTGCATAACGCACATCCCCGTTACAATCCATGCCTCCTACATACACACATAGGGTGCACCGCACATTTTGAAGAAAATATAGGACTTTTATGTGCGCCTTATAGTCGTGAAAATACAGTATATAGGGTAAATGTATCTGTAGAATCATGCTTATTTAATGTGTACATTTATCAAACATGTGTTTGTGTTTGTAAATCCTGCTCTGGATTCTTTTGACCGAAGCGGCCTGTTCTGAAACGGTAAACTTGATGAACTCGTCCTCTTTTCGCTGTTATTCCGAGACCCAATTAGACGTACGTATCCCACACAAACGCTGCGGTTGGAGGCCAGAGTGCGTCTGTTTGTCCGAAGGGAAGAGGCGTGGGAGAAACACACAGCGGGTTTTTTTTTTTATATTTTATATTATATATTTTTTTTTACCCGCCAACACGCCGCTGCAAACCGGGCACGGTTGCGTATCAATCGGAGCGGCGGCTAATAAACACTGGCTGCAGGTACGTCTCCCAACATCAGAGGGAAATGAGTGCAAAGGTTGTTTCATCTTTTATAGATCCCGTTTGAAAAGCAGCAATTGCCTCAAACAAAAAGACTGAGTGAAAAAGCAAAGAGTAAGAACCGGAGCCAGGGCACTCGTGTGTGTGTGTGTGTGTGTGTGTGTGTGTATAAATCATGTATGGCCTACGTTTTGTGTGCATACTGAGCCCTGGCGATGTAACTGGCCAGCCTTTCCTTGTCTTTGAAATTGTTTATGTGGACCCAGATCCCTATGGTAGGATAAGCACTGCGGAGCTGTAGAGTTCCCTGCGGAGGTCAGTCTTTGTGAAGCCCCCCCCGCCAACCCCCCAAACCCCCCCCCTCAACCGCCCTCATTTGCGATTGCCCTATGCGATAGCACCCAGCAGGCCTGAGAACACAGGCCCTAATGTTCTGGATGGATGGTGTCATGAAAGAAGACAATTATCAAGCAGCGAGCGAGGTCTCCCAGGGTTATGGTTTTAGTCAGATTATTTATTTTATGTAGTTTTTGAAGCAGGAGCTTTAAAGTTTAACAGCCCTAGGGTTCCATGCTTTTTTTTTTTCTTTCTCTTCTAGCCCTGGCTGTGTGTATTTGTGCGAGGGTGTATTGCTGGAAAAAGGGTTTTTTGATGATCTAATTGGCTATTATTGGATGTTTTCAGGCAATAACATTGTGCTTTTTTTTTTGTTTTGTGTTAAGGTGTATGAGTTATATTGAATCGACTCTCTACACCCTTCAGCGTGTTGGCCGCAGCAGCTGCTGCATACGTTCACCAGAGGAATACATGAGAGATGAAACGGGGGAATACGCTGCCTAAACTTACACCTTTCCTTTCGCGCGGATTGCTCATCACTGGAAAAAGGACAGATACTGGATGGATATAAACGAGGTGTGGAGCTTTATCTAATTATACATGCAAAACGATTAAGAAGCAGAAGTTTTGATTAACAGATTAGAAGATTGATACCACGTTCATGCATGACTGGATCTGTTCTCTTTGTTTAACTAAGTAGTAGTTAGAGACATAGGCACATGTAATAATGACTGAAACCACAAATATATATGTATTTTATTACTATTCTGTTGTTATTTCGTCACATTTAGTCCAGTCTTTATTCTAGGCCCTTATGCTAGAAATGTAGGTTGCTTTTTAAATTATAGGAAGATCTGTATTTCAAAACACTCAAACCTCCTAATTAAGATTAACGAGACACAAAACAACCTGTTTCTTTATGGAGCACCAGATCTTTGGTTCACAAAAACCACAATTATACCCCGTTAGGGACATTCTATAAAAAAAAAAGGGAAATAAAGTGCAAATCAGTTATAAGAGCTATGAGAGGAATTTGTAACGTATAATTTATAGATGATTGCTAACTTCATGAAGCCAGGATCAGGTTCCCTCTTTGAGCCAACACTCGATGGTCCCTCTAAGAACAGACAGTCTTTTTCCGTCATTACCTGATTAATAACTGGGAGTACGGCACCAGTGTTCGTGCAGGACAACAGCGGAACACAATAACATGTTGTAATGTGCATTCATAGACCTTTTATGTGTAAAATGCCCTATTTTGTAGTGCGAGATAACGAAGCCTTGTGTAACACTAAATAGTCTCTGCAGGGTATCCGTGCCTTATGTGTGTTTCATACAGAGAGAATAACAAGGCCTTGAGTGTGTGTTTATGCCTTTGTGGCCTTCAGGCATCAGAGGAGCATTAGAGTGGATGTGCATGTACAAACCACGCTGGTTATATACCCCATCATAATCACACAGGCTTATGCAGTAATTGTTGATGAGTTGAAATCTGTAAATTTATATAAGCGCGTATAATAATTTCACCACATTCTGCTGAACCTTCCAGTTGTGGCACATTACAGCAGCTCCTTATGCACGGCCAACGATACTTCCTGTGCAATCAGCCTCACCGCTCTTCCCCCGGCGAGCGGCCCCCGCGTCTCCTGCAATTACGCCGTCCCTCTGTAATCTGCACTTCCACACAAACGAGACCGGCCTGAGTAATTTGCGTGAAGATTCGCCAAATTAAGAAATATAATGGGCGAGAATCCGGGTTTTCCGTTCGCCCGGTTATTGAATACAGCGGCGCCAAAAGCGATGCTCTCTCTCTCTCTCTCTGTGTGTGTTGGCCTATTGTTTCTCGCGTGTAATCACATTCACCGAGCATCCCCCCCCCCCCCCCGGTGAGCCAGACCTCTCTCCCCCGGATGGAAAACAAAGGCGGCCATGACAATCTGTAATATTAATCCGATTGGGTTAACGATGTCCCGGTGGCTCCTGCGGCTTCACTCCCCGACTACCTGTGGCTGTGTTTTAATCTGATTGCACTAATAGCATATTCAGAATCAGGACCTTGCCACCTCCCCCCACTGTTAAACATAACTCCTAATAGAACATCCTGTATTTCACGTGAACACTCACAAATTTGTAAATAATTACTATCACATGGAGGGGAAAATAATAGGCGGCCCCAATTGAAATTCACTAGCTCGAGGCGGTGTGGTAATCATAGAGGAGAGCGAGACAGGGAGAATAGGGGATATATGGGGGGTAAGGAGAGAGAGGAAGGTAATCACATCGTATAACAACCACAGAGTCTGACAGTTTGATAAGAAAAAGAGTTCAGAGTGAATAATGAGCAACTTTGTACATAGTACTTATGGCGTTATGTGCTACATCATTTGTCAGTAACAACTACATGTTCTCGCTTTTTAAAAAAAACGCCTGTTACAACTAGTTAAAACAAACTTGGCACCATCAGACGGATTCCTCGTTCATTTGCGGACGAATGGCTGGCTACGGGGCCTACGTCCGTTACTTAAAAAGCACGAGGCGCGCATATTCCGGGCTACGCTCGGTGATGGATTGGACGTGTTATCTGCCTATTAGCGCAGCGGGCCATTACCAACGCGCCCGGGTTACCGCGCGCGCCGCTGTAAAGCAATAAGAACAAACCGATCCTAGACGCCGCTGAGTGGGAGTTCAGCGGCCGCTCGCGTCCTATCACTTTCAAATGAGCACCACAAATCACTTCGGTGGCGGTAATGTGGCCATCAGCATATGAAAAATATGTAGGGAACCTGCGGTGCGTTGAGTGATTGCTGCACGGCCGGTTGGCGTGCATGCAAACACGGCGTGAATACATGCTGCATATGCTGTGACTCTGCATGTGCATGTGTCGCTACAGCATGACAACATGCATCCGGTGTAAACAGGTGTCTGTGGAAACATGCCTGTCCTCTTATGATCATGCATGTGTGTGTGTGTATGTGTGTGTGTGTGCGCGTCTCACGTTTTGTACAAACCAGCCACCGATCATCACAGGCGTGTTTTGTGTGCACTTTGTTCTCTCCACACCGCTCCCCGTTCCCCGGCAGAAAATAATTACAGTCTGTGTTTGTGAGCCCCGGCTGCTGCAAAACAGGAGGAAGGGACAACACAGGAAAAACAGGCCTCATTTTCCTGCCTCAGAAGACGTCCCATCGCACAAGGGAAGAGGCGAGGAGAGCCGGAAGAAAAAAAAAAAAAGGTGAGACGTATAGATTAGAATCTATAGGCCTCATCCTCAACCACCCCTACTTAAATAAATGTGTGCTTAACATACACTTCACATTAAAGTATTTCATCTCATAGTTAGAGCAACTAGAATAATACAGTTTGTCCAAACTAATGAAAACAAAAAAAAACAACAAAAAAGAGAGAGAGAGAGAGAACCTCATTTTTTTCTGTAGACAAAAATAATAGCACGCAAAAGAAGTCACTGATTTCCAGATAAATCAGACAACACAGCGGCAGAGACAATGCTGCTTCTTTTATAGAGATTTATGACACATACGCTACAAGCCCACACCCACAGAGTGTCGACCCCCCTCTCGATCACTCAACACCGGGATTTACATATTGTACACTCAGACATGCATACACACTCATTAGGAGAGGGGGATTGTGCGCGCTATATGCTAGATGATAGTAGATGATACCCACCTTTTTGACAAGAGATCTGAGAGAGATCCCTGTGTAGGAGAAAACAGCGTTGAAGGCTCCTAATATCTTTGATAGCATCGTTATGGTAATGATCAGGCATAATGTAAAATTCATGAAGTGTACCTAGCATTTGAGGACTGCCAATACTCGTTCTGCCGGCAGGGAGGAGGATACAGAAAATCGTGTTGCGGGAGTCGTGCATGCAGATGTTGTTATGCTTTGCCCTAATTGTTTTTCGACAGTTAAGTGCAGCTAAATGACTTTCATGTGTTGGCATGTGTGCACACGGGGGGGAGGGAACTGCATCTTACCTTTTTTTCCCCTTTCAGCCTGTTTGGCAGAGTGCTTGTTGGAACAAAACATCGCCCCGCTAATTATTCCAACCATTAGACCTATTAATTTGCCCAGTCAAATAATCCAGACAGGCACTGTGCAAAGAAATACCAACAATAGGAATATTGTGATTTTTCCCAAAGAGACATCTGAGCTCAGCCGAAACAGGAGAAAATGCAAAACAAGCAGAAGGGGTCTGCAGCGGAAACCTGGTCCGTTCTGTCACTTCAAAAAAAGCGTCGCTGCATCAGCCTGTCCATCATTGACAGTTATGGGTTTGGACTGTGATAGTCGGCGTGCACACACACACACACACACACACACACACACACACACACACACACACACACACACACGTGTGCCTGAGCTCTCCAAGGAGCGTCTTTCAAACAAATTTCCGTCGAGCACTCATCAGTAGGAGGTCCAGGTCCATTGGAGATGGCGTAGTCACTCTGAAATCACGCGGCTAACCGGGACTGTCAGCCGATCGGGATGTTTTTGATTTTCCTTGAAATCCGCGCTCAGTTCAGATTAACCTGGACTCCGACGCAGGCGCCGGAATGGGGAGTGATTAGATGGCTGTGGATGTGCACATCTGGGGAACAATTAGCCCCGGATGCGCGGCCCAGCCGGAGCGAACGGCAGTGACAGCGCCGTCAGGTTTGACAGGCGACTCGAGCCGCTTCCACATTTAGACGCATTGAAGCCACGCGAGGGCGGGATCGGGTCGGAGACGCGCGTCGTGGGGAAGGGTCACGCTCGTCACGGGAACCACCGTCACCTCACAAACGAAGGCAAAAGAGCTAATAAACGTTTGTGCACGGCAGCAATTTCAGTGTAGGGAAATTCTACATATGCTTTCTGAACTCCACTGCTGGATTTTGTAACGGCTGCATATCACTTGTGGTTTTCACTGACCTGACCTGACGCAGACAGATGTTCTGTTACACATCTGGGAAGTCTTCCCTGGAAACTGAAACAGGCACAAAAAAAAAAAAAAAACATGGTGACGACGAGCTATCGGCCTATCGCCGTCTACCGCGGGCTCATCCAGACGTCGTCTCGGGTTAACGAGATCGGTCCAGACGCTGATCGGTCCAGACCGCCGAGGTTCACACACAAACGGACGACTTAAAAGACCCGGACCCTGTGTGTGAGAGGGGCTGCCGTGGGCTGGAGCTCACAGGGTCACTGGCTGGTGTGTGACCTTTGACCCAGTCCCATTAGATCAGTTCATACAGGGGTTTGATGTTCCACTCTGAACCAAATATAAGGGAGTGTGAAGCACGCACACACACACACACACACACACACACACACACAACCAGATGCCCTACATGTGTCTGAACTGATCGTGTTTCTGTGATTATTCCGATCACTTTGGGCGTCCTCGCTGCGGGTATCACCCACCTGTTCGTGTTTAAAATGTCTCTGACCAACTTCTTTTATTGTTTTCTCGTCTCCAAACATCCTCTGGGATGAGTTGAATCTTTTTAAATTACCAGAGACACTTCATTGTCTCTAATTGTTAAAATTGACAGAGCAAAATGTGTGTCTTTCCCTCTGAAATTTGCACAGAACCACATTTACATGTTTATATTGGCACTAGTAACTAGCAGGTAAATGTCCAGCAGAAATGATAATGTTTCTGATTGAAAGGTGTTTTTTTTAATATCTGTTATCAAAGCTGTTGTTTGAAAAAACAAAAGCGCATGATTTCCATGCAGAGAGTGGACAGTGGTGGATTGCCAATGATGAAATGACAAGGACGTCTGTCAATTGGACGTTTGATGCGGGCTCAGACTGGATGAGAGGCCGCGAGCGGCGGAACAAACAAACGCGCTTTGAAGCGCCGTATTTTATGACACGCTGCGCTCATCGGTGGAAGTAATGAATTAATGACAGATGAAAAAATGTCAGCCGCTGTACGGGGAGGAATTAACATACGTGACTCCTGCGCTCTGCTTCTATTCGCTCAGCTTTTCTAAAACAAAAGTTGCTCTGAAAGGGAAAAAAGCTGCTATAATTAACATTTTTATATTAACCCATATATAATCTTCCTTATGAGGCTTTATGTCTGAACTTAAGAAAACAATAATAGCATTTTCTTGACAAAAAAAAATATTAAATTGACAAAAAATTAAGGAAAAAAAATAAAATAAGTTAAATCATCTGCCGATGCGTTGAAATAAGCTCAATTTCTCAGATATGACTAATTATGTTTCCTTGTGGAACATGATGATAATCTGAATATTATAATATTGAAATGTGGGGAAATTTAACAGATACATGTCAAAATACTGATTTTTGGGAATAAAAAGTATTATTCTTAAAAAAAAAGTGTTCTTGGTCTATGGTGTAACCCACATAATTAACCCCCATCCTTAAAGGATAAATGGGTGTGGTGGTTTGTAGTGATGAACCCGTAAATACAGAATTCTATCCGATTACCTGATGCTTTGTGGAGCATTTTTTGCATCTTTTAGCTCATTGCTTAGAGAACGGCAGGATTTCACCATCTCATAAGGAACATAAGGAAATAATCTTAAGGGATTCTAACGATTTTGCTCTACAACCTAAAGTAAGTGAGTAAATACTAGTGATGCACGATATATCGGCCAACCGATATATATCGGCCGATATGTCACGTTTTTTAACTTATCGGCATCGGTCCGATGTCAACAAATTCTGGCCGATATGTCAACAATCGTCAGAGTTAAACCGCTACAGTTAGCTGGGTCACTGTCTGTGTGTCTCTCGGCGACGCGCTAAGCTAGCTGGTCCTAGCGGGCTCCTCCGTCACATCGCATCGCCCGAAAAGACCAAAAAAAATGCGCGGAACGTTGCTCCGGGGTGTCCGACGCCGCCCTGCCGCCTCCTCCGCCGCGGCCGCTGACGTCGCCGCCTTCGCGGAGCTCCATCGGGTCCGCTCCGCCGTACTTCCTCTAACCACATGACAGAGTTTAACAGTGAGCCTTCCTTTAAATAAAGAGCTCTGTTGTGCTTTTCAAATGTACAGTGTTTTTTCTGGTCTGTACTAAATTTGTGACACTACAGAAAACGTTTTGTCTCCTCATATATCGATATCGGCAAATATCGATATCGGCAGTGACTGCAGATATGTATATCGGATATCGATATCGGCCGAAATTTTCACATCGGTGCATCCCTAGTAAAAACCTTCTAGTGGCGATTTCTTACAGGTTATGTCTTGTTTCTTCAATCACCGGACAAATTAATAGATTGGCCAGGCTCGCTGAGCAACGTCACCGTTCGGTAACGGAATGTCGGAATGTCAGTCTCTCTGTAGAGCTCTAAGTCGTTCGTCTTTTATCGACTCCTGAGGGTTGAGTATGTGTCTCTCATGTCTGCTCCGAAACTGAAGCTAAATCTGAGAGAAGCCGCTGACAATCACGGTGTTATTTCTCCATTTCTCACCACCTCGTCCCCGCTCTCTCCTGACCCGCTGGGGTCCTGCCGGGTCGCCCCCCCCCCCCTCCACACACACACACACACACCTGTACGCCATTTCACCCCCCATAGTTCCCACCGTGGAGACACGTTGAGTGACAGCTGCACTTCAAAGGGCACACCCCCGTCCCTGGCTTTCATGGTTATCATCTGTTATAGGAGTTGTATGTTAGCGAGAGAGGGAGGGGGGGGGGTAACTCTCAGGCAGCCGGTTGTGTTGTGGGTCCAATTTGGATGATTGGCCTTGAAATGCAAGCTGAAGCGGGCTTCCCTGTGTTCCTTTAAAGTGACCCGTGCCCGCCAGTGTAATGTAAAATTATCCCCGCCGTGTTTGTGTTGTGTCAGATGTGGTGACTGGCAGAAACTGTTGGTAATTGTCTAAGTGCTCCGGTGTGTCAGAGCTGTCCGTCACTCATCCACCGACCCCCCCCCCAGGCCCCCACCCCCCCCCAGTTCCCAGCTCCGCTTCTTCAGCTTCTCATAATATTTTCACTGAACTGCGGAGGACAAACTACTTTCAGTGATGGAGTTGTCACTTTGGTGCTTTGGCTAGGAAAAATATTTTACCTCGGGAAGAACACACAACCGACTGACATGTGTTCCTGCTTTTTGGGAAGAGGAGAAATGAGAGAGGCATACTTGTTCTTTTCTTTTGTTCTTTGATACTTTTGCAAATTCAAGACTATGAGCTTTTCTTGTCACAACTCATTGAAGTTGAAGCTAACCTGAATGTGACATTATGAAAATACATTCCTGACTAAATCAGCTCTAAAAGAATGGACGCACACGTACATACTCTCTTATGTATGCGCTTGAAAAAAAAAAAAACGCCTGAATGCCTGAACAGCGCGGCATCATCATGAAAAGTTTCATGTGTTTCTCTGAAAAAGGAAAAAAAACGGCAAAGGAGACGTTCAAACACAGCATCAGCTACAACACGCCATACATTAAAGAGACACACACACACACACAGGATAAACAACACATAGATGCATATGATAAAAACCTGAAACTCTGCTGTATCTGATTAAACATGATCTGTAAATTGCAGCATTGTACAAATCCAGGACTCTGCATCATCGCTTCTAAGTAGGGATGTTTTTGTTTTTTTTGGTGCTGGTTTCTGCAGAACAAAAGTGCTGCTTTCAGTATTTAAAGGTACAGTACGTTATTTTTACGTCATTTCAGCCGTCCTCTGATAATGACAGAGGCGTCGCATGTCAGGGCAAAACTTTTAAAAGTGTGTGAAAATACAGATAAATCCAATAAGGTCACATAATCATAATAATAAAAAGGAAGTCATCTGAAATCATTGTCAGTGATGATATTGATGTTAAAGTGCACCCAACCGTTATTAAAAATAGTCCAATAGTGAAATCTGTGCAGGTTAGAGCTGGTTCAACAGGAAGCCATCAGATTACATTATGATGCGTTCAAGGTCTGCTCAGTAAAACGCGTATTAGGCGAAGTAAAAATCTCATCGTGATGTGTTCAAATGTACCGTTAATGTTGAATATTGTAAAATCTAAAATAGAGGATGACAATGAGCAGTATTGGTATTGATTAAATTCTTAATAAAACAGTGCAGACACATTTTTATCCTGTAATCTCGTTGACTTTCTGTTGATTCCTTCATTTTCCAACTGAGCAGCATTGAAGTGACATTCCGTCGATTCATTATCGTCTATCACTCAGAAACAGAGACGCGAATGTTTATTTGAACAAATGATCTGATTAATGTCCAGGTTATTGCTCCTGAACGCTGTCAAAGAATACGGACGTCGTTTTTCAAAAACGCATCATTTAACGGTGGCGTTTTTTCCGTGAACCAGGACGCGGGTTCTGCCGTGAAGTCACGGCGTGTTAACCCCCCACCCCACCACCCCCCTTCCTGTCCAAACACGGCGTCGCAACCCTTCCTCTGGGGAGGAGAAAAAAAAATCATTCGTTATTTTAATGGGTGTCAAATATGTTTTCCAAATCTACTAAAAGGTTATCGTTGTTACACGCGGACAAGTGCTTATATCTGAATCAATGTTAACTCTGTTACCAGGGAAATTTACTGCCTTTCCCCGGCGACCGTGGCGCGCAAACTTAATCGGCGTGTTTTCACAAAGTGCAAGCTCGGGGGTGATTTATACGGCCGGGGCGACTGACTGCTCTTTGATAGAGCGGGAGGAAAAAAAAACAAAAAAAAAAAAAACACACACACACGAGGTATCCGAGAGGTGCGACGAGGGCATAAATAACCTCGCTGTGTTTTCGTTTGAGTGTGTGACACATGAAGATTATGTATTGTTGGTGTTAGAACGGCAGGGGGGCAGACGGCGTAATGTGAATGGATGACATATGACTCCACGGACAACCTCTGCTGGTTTACGCAGCCAGGAACTTATTTAGCCCACCTCAGACCACATCCTACCGTCTGCTCTCCTCACCTGACACTCTGGAGGTCTTGCCCCCCCCCCTTGCTTACAACCAGCACTGCTGGATGAAACAGAACCCCCCCCATCAGGTGAAAATAATTGTCGAAAAGAAAAAGGAGACAGAAAGAAGGATTGTCCCGCTGTTTCTTCAGAGCCGAGCCGAGCACTATTTGTCTCGGGTTAGCTTTATCTAATAAAGTGTCTTTGAATTAAGATGGATCCTTCAAACGCTCTCTCGTCTCTATAACCACACGGGAGGGAGGCAAGACTCGACAATTCCTCGCTCGGTTTATTATGAACCGTCGTGCAGTGTTTGTGTTTCTGTCTGGGACCCACAACATTGTTGGGCTTTTACAAAAAGAATGCAACTGTGTAAAAACGACTTCATAAATGTTGATGTTATCTCCATTACAAGTTATATAGTCAGCACGGATGGTTAATGTTCACCATTTACCTTTGTGGGATCACAAAGTGCTTTGAGCTGAACAAATTGGAAAGAATGATAAACGTGACCCCCCCCCCCCATGGAGCCCCCCTTTGCTCCAGTCTAGGTTCAAATTCCTCAAACGTTGGTGAAAAAAAGCCTAGAAGTCCAAGAAAATTCACGTTTTTGCAGCTGTCGCCAGTACCTAGTTTGTCCAGATTGTCCTTTTATAGTATTGTAATCCATTAGGATTTAGTTTTTTTGACATTCCACCACAAGTGGATTTTGTGAAGTCAGCAGCCGAGGTGGAAACTCTGGCTTGTTTTTCCTTCTACCTTCATCCTCCTTATGTCATGTGCAGGACAACGTAGAACTCGCATCCTCTGGTTCTCCTTCCTCTGGCCTTCCTGTTTATACTTGCAAGCAAACAACTAAGCATGATGACTTTTAACCATGTTACCTAATCTTCCATTTATCTACCTTTTTTCCCGCTAGTGTCTGCATATAAACCTTTAGCTTCTGAAAAACAAATCTAAATCTTGTTTTTATCAATCAAATCAAATACAATAATTATGATCTTTCAAAATACTACAATTTTTCCAAGCAGTGTTGCCATCCAAGATATCGGAAATTTCTTTTTAAAGACGAGAATGTGGAGCTGGGTGGGAGTTTCCCCTAGCACCGCTAGCTGTAGCCTCATCCCGAATTATGATTAACTTTAAGCCTTAATACAATTTAAATGTGAGTCATTTAAACATTCAGCCCCAGTACAGTACGTCACGAACGGGGAAATCATCCAAGAGTCCAAGAGAATTTTTCATACCAGGCTGTAAACATGTTTATTTTTGCGCTGCAAAGTTTGGTGATTTAACATTGGGGTTTAAAAGGGATTGACTCTTCTCCAAAAATACACACACACACACACACACACACACACAGGTCCAAATGTGAAGTAGACAGGCTGAAGGTGCACTGCAAACCTTTTTCCTTTAATTTTTTTTTTTTTTTACCATGTTTGCTTGTTTTTCACCTACAATTCCCACAATTTTATTACCCTCAACCCAAAAGCAACATGTGCTATATATGTGTGTGTTCTTTTATAGAGAAAATGAACCAGGGTGGAAAAAAAAACAACACATGATATGTTTCTGTTGGTAAGCATTAAAAGGGGTCCCACAGCTCCTCAACGCCACACAAGAGTTAATAAGTAGATCAGTGAGAGAACGATATCCTGGGGACCAAAACACCCGGCGAGCGCAACATTCATCAAATGTAAACGAATATCACAATACACAGGATACAGAGGCTCCAATATCAGATAATTGATGAGAAAGGTCTTTGGCCGCACTGGATCATTGTTGATGGTTATCATTATATAACATCATTTCATACTTTACGCCCAATGATGAACTGTTTGTCGAAGGGGAAACATTTTTACCGCCTTCTGTATGCAATTAGGCGGTCTGTTAGCGGTGGCGGGGTCATTCCGCTGGTGTGATTAAACTGTGGTTAGCGGCATAACTGCGTCCACTCGCGAGACCTTAATCTATCTGGAACCGCAGCAATTACCCTCCTGACAGGATAACAAAACACAAACACAAACAACATCATCACATCCCAGGCTTTTTTTTTTTTTTCATCTTCTTGCAGAACGCGACTTTGAATTTTGTTTTCTTTTAAAGACGGTGAGGAGAATCTCGGTTGTAATTTGATGAAAGAATTAAAAAAAAAGAAAGACTCACGTACAAAGAAGATTTAGGGCTGTTTTGCTATTTGTAAGTGATAATGAGGCTGTGTTCTGCAGGGCCCTGACAACAGGAAAGCTGTGTTCCAGATGACAGATGGGACGGAGTGTATGACGATCGTAATGAGCCGCTCCCCACCCCGCTCCACAACCTGTGCTCCGGTGTCGGGTTTCCGACACATGTAGCTATAGGACCCGCGTCTGAGGGCAGGAATTCAATCAATAAAACTCACCCCTTCGACAAGATATACCATGTTACAGCGGAGACACTTAGAGCGAGGGCGAGCCATCTGTTCCTTTCTCCGCCCCCCCGCCCCGCCCCCCCCCCCTGTCACATGTCAATCCGCGCTGCTAATGTCCAATATATTGGGTTATCATTCATATAGTTTAATCCGCCTTCGCCGGCTTTATGTAATGAAGCCGTAACTCGATTGGCTGTGCTCCGGCGTCCCTGGTGCCCGCTCTCACACCGGCGCGCATCTGTCCCCCCTCCCCCTCCTGCCCCCCCCGGGGACTGGCACATCACTGTGGAGCCGTTGTTGCTTTTCAGGTGATGCAGCTTTATAACAGCACTTCATTAACAGGTCGCATTCAGTGTATCGTAGTTTATGCTCATCTTTAAATTATTTCTTTTTTTCATATTAGCTGTTATTTTATGTGTGTATATATATATATATATATATATATACATATACATATATTTTATTTTTATAGTTCATTAAACCTGATTATGATTCTGGAAACAAAGCACGAGAGTCATTTGAGTGGTTTTACCTTAGTGTTTGACTTGATCTGCGATGCTTCCCAGTATTGCTGGTTTGGTTTGCAGGTGTTTTCCAGCCCAGTAATTGTTCAAAATCCTGCCAAAAAAAAGAACAAAAAACAAAAACAAAACACCTTAATATTATACAAACATACACAGCAAATGAACTGTAGCAACGGTATTGTGCTCAAAGCAATTCTTCAACATAGCATGATTTAAGGTGGTCACAAATTCACTTAAACGCACCTATGAAGCAACAGGATTCATCCTAGAGTTCAGTAGAGAAAATAACAGATAATGATAATTTTTTATCCAAATCTATAGAAATTTAAACATGGATTTTACGAGATGCACGAGAAGTAAAATGTGAATTGACGCCTGTTACCATTCGTTAATATTTTGTGATTATCTCATCTCGTAATCACGTATTAAGAAAGTGTGGATGTTTCCATGGCAACAGTTGACACCGAACATCTGACCATGGGTGATTTTTCTAGCGAACCTTTCACT
The DNA here is from genome assembly GCA_036785175.1 of Eupleurogrammus muticus. Lineage (NCBI taxonomy): Eukaryota > Metazoa > Chordata > Actinopteri > Scombriformes > Trichiuridae > Eupleurogrammus > Eupleurogrammus muticus. Next base: position 784,124 of record JAYKQN010000001.1, on the reverse strand, counting down.
CTCAGTTGAACATTAGAATCTTTTTCTTCTTTTATTAAATGTAGAAATGTCTCAGTTTCTTCATCTTTCTACACAAACCTTCCACTCTCCTTCATTGCCATTTTTTGAAGCTACAGCATAATGTCACATGACGTGATGCACCGTGACGTCACATGACGTGATGCACCGTGAAGTCACATGACGTGATGCACCGTGACGTCACATGACGTGATGCACCGTGACGTCACATGACGTGATGCACCGTGAAGTCACATGACGTGATGCACCGTGACGTCACATGACGTGATGCACCGTAACATCGCATGACGTGATGCACCGTAACATCGCATGACGTGATGCACCGTGACTTGATGCGCAGTGACGTGATGTGATGCGCAGTGACGTCACATGATGTGATGCGCAGTGACGTCACATGACGTGATCCACCGTGACGTCACATGATGTGATGCACCGTGACGTGATGCGCAGTGACGTGACGCGCAGTGACGTGACGTGATGCGCAGTGACGTGACGTGATGCGCAGTGACGTCACATGATGTGATGCGCAGTGACGTCACATGATGTGATGCACCATTATGTCACATGACGTGATGCACCATTATGTCACATGACGTGATGCACCATTATGTCACATGACGTGATGCACTGTGACATCACATGACGTGAAGCACCGTGACGTTACATGACGTGATGCACCGTGACGTCACATGACGTGATGCACCGTGACGTCACATGACGTGATGCACCGTGACGTCACATGACGTGATGCACCATTATGTCACATGACGTGATGCACCATTATGTCACATGACGTGATGCACCGTGACGTCACATGACGTGAAGCACCGTGACGTCACATGACGTGAAGCACCGTGACGTCACATGACGTGATGCACCGTGACGTCACATGATGTGATGCACCGTGACGTCACATGACGTGATGCACCATTATGTCACATGACGTGATGCACCATTATGTCACATGACGTGATGCACCGTGACGTCACATGACGTGAAGCACCGTGACGTCACACGACGTGATGCACCGTGACGTCACATGACGTGATGCACTGTGACGTCACATGATGTGATGCGCAGTGACGTCACATGACGTGATGCACCGTGACGTCACATGATGTGAAGCATTATGATGTCACATGACGTGATGCACCATAACCTCACATCTATGGGTCAGTCGTGATTTATTCACAAAACCATAGCCTGGTTTCCATAGCCAAAAGCTGCATTTTCCTTGTATTAATACACTGTCAAATCTACTTCCTCCAAATATAAAAACCTTTATGTAAATTTTCAGCATTTTTTTTGAATTTCTGGCATTTCAATACAAGTATTTATTTAATTTTTTTTGGAAAAAGCGAATACGAAAAGGTGGATGGAAACGCAACTAGCGTGTAATCCCTGGCCATCAAAGAGCCAATTAAATAATCATAAAGCAGCAACATGAAGCGTAGGGGTTTCTCTTACAAAGGAAATAGAGAAAAAAAAGTCGTATTTTCATACTGAAAAAGATTCCGGCTTCTAACTCAATGTTGAACTTTCATTTTACAATTTAATTGTAACTTTGTTCTTGTCCGGATGAATTTCTCTTTTCTGAATATATTTTCAATATTACAGCACATTATAATTTATTATATAATTAAAACCTTGTCCAAATTCAAGTCCATTTCCCCCTGCACGAGGCAACCCTGAACCTGGCAACCCTGATGATTCCCCGGTCTGGTTTTAATTTCTTAACGACCAACTAGCGCAAATTAGTGGCAGGTGGAGGTTTGTTTTTCCCCCTTAAAAAAAGGAGGAAAAAAAAAAGATGATAATTTGACCCGCAGGGCCTCTGAGGACACTTGTTTCTTGGAGAACCTCTACACAATCAACCCTGCTCCTGAGGTGAATGCAGAAATGATTTGGTAGACAACCTGTGAGAGCCCTAGAATAAACCAGCACATAAAGGGAGCGCCATTAGTCACATCCCTGCACCAACAACTCAGGAGGTGTTGGCGATATTTGAAAAGCAAAGGGGACAAGGGGAACATCGTTGTTTTTTAATGCACTTTTAGTGGTGTTTCCTTTCATTCCTTAAGTTGTGACATTCAGCAGAAAACGCTGAGGATGGAGATTCCTGGTTTATAAGCTGCTGCTGCTGCACTCGATGGGATGTTTTTGAAACTCAATCCGTCACGAAACATGTAACTAAAACAAATCTGGTGCAACATCATAACCTGAACGGCGTCCAGTGGACTTTTCATGTCTCTTATTAGTACAAACAACCTCCGTGTTCATCGCGACTATTCATCATCGGGGCTGTGATGAGTTCCTGTATTGTTTCAGCGGTCTGCACGACTCTGGCCTCATATAGAATATGAATACTTCCCCATCTGTTTGGTGTTAGCTTTCAAACCGCACTTAGCTGCAAACCCACAGCCATGCAAGACATCTACTGTTTAATTAAAAAAAAAAAAGAAAGGGAAAAAGTCAGAATAAAATTATGCTGCTATAAAAAATTCTTGCCAACAATAATATTATCGTTTGACACGCAGCATGTCAAAAAAAACCTCGGTTTCATATCACAGTAAAGAGAAGCGACCTTTGAAGAATGTGTGTGTAGTGTGTGTGTGAACTGCTGATTTTAACGCTTCAAAGATCGCTTTTTTAGAAAAAACCCACAAAAGAATAACCTCTGACACCCAAACAAACAAACATAAGCCGCATTTAAATAGCACACGTTGTAAAAGCGTGAAGAGCTGGCTTCCTGGGAGCAGGAAGTGTGTGTGTGCGTGTCACAGGGAGCAGGGACGTGTCTGTTATGTGCGCTTTGATTAAAGCGTGATGGCTGGTGTCCGACCTGCTTTCCCGGGGAGCGCCGTGACAGCCGGCAGCGCGTCTACCTGCTGCCTCCGTCCCGCCGCGTGTCGGCTGATTTACGGCCGACTCCCTCCGTTTACGCGCCGCCGTGTTTTCGTTTCTTTCACCCACCCCCCCGCCCCCACCCCCCGCTGAGCGCCGGGGAGTTCAGAACTCCTGAAGAAATATTATGCTTTGCTGACAAAATACAGTGACAGCCGTCTCCCGGCCTCAAAAAAAGGGAGCGCCAGAGTGTTTAACAGGAGGAGAGCCGGGGAGACAAGGCGAGGTTGGAGGCATCTGTAAGCACGCGGCCCGCTGAAATCACCGTTTGATCTGCACCAGCCCCGATTGGGTGGAATGATGTTTATAGCCGAGTTAGAATCCACTTTCAATTAAAAAAATGACACAGGGGGGAAAGGGGAGGTCTGTAAAACAGACGGTAAAATTTATTGAACAACTTTTACTAGGGGGAGGGGGGGGCTCGTCTGAGAAACATGTGGCGCACAAATGAAATGTTTGTTTCGACAGACGGGGGTTTCGCCTGCAGACGAGCAGGTAACTCGACGCCGGGGACTTTTTCATTAACCCGGAGTTCAAAACCCACCCGCCGCCGTTTCAGGCTTCTTTTCTTTTCTTTTCTTTTTTTTGTGGCGAAGCAACAATTTGATGCAAACGGATGAATATAAATACCGGTGTTGTTTCAAGGTGCCGCCATGTTACCCCCCCCACCCCCCTACCCCTCCAGGTTCACTCCAGCCCGTTTTCTCCTTCACAGGAACGACTCCTGAGCCGTAATGAGGTGTTGTAGCGTCCCGAGGCGTTATCATTCGCCGCATTATTATTTCAAAAGCTCCGACGACAAGCGCCGTCTCTGATGTAACTCTCATGCATATGTGGAAGGTGTGGCGGTGACTTCACATCCTGGTCCTGGCGAGGAGGAGGAGGAGGAGGAGGAGGAGGCTCTTTAATTCCAAATATAAAAAAAGCTGAGGGCAAACGGGGCCACACGTCAGATGGACATGAGTTATACAGTAGTGTGTAATTATTGCTCAGTTTTTTATTTGGATTCCACTGGAAATCCAGCACTAGTTAATACGAATCTGATGCCACTAAAAAAACGCCACCACCCCTCCCCTTCTTCTCCCTGCATCTGAGACCGACTATAAATAAAGATTGTCATTGTAACCTAATCAAATTATAAGACATATTTTTTGTTAGGCTGTCAGTTGTGCGTCTCTCTCTCTCTCTCTCTCTTTCTCTCTTCCTCGCTCTCTCTTTCTCAGCAGACGAGGCAAAGCAACGTGAATCCCCTGAGGTCCTCTCATCTCTCTTCAGGAGCTGCCGACTCTCTTCTCTTTATGGCGCACCCCAGAAGGATTAAGCACAAATGGCATTCACATGATTTCAATAAGCTCGGGGAGACAAGAACCAGCCTTTCAGCACATTAGCTTTTTTTTTTTTTTTTTTTTCTACGCTGCGTGGAGGACACAAAGCAGACGTCGCAGCGAGGCTGCGGGGGGAGAAAAAAAAAAGAAAAGAAAAGAACCCACACTTAATAATGATCATAATAATGGAGCAGTCTGGCACCGCTGAAATGGAATTCCAGAAAAAAAAAAAAAACAGCCCCCTAAGTGGTGATGTCATCAACGACAGACCCCCCCCCAACACCACCTACCACCCCCCATGGCTAAGCCAGTCACAGTCATCCGACCTTCCAAAAGAGCAATTAAGAGAGTTACCTGGAAAGAGTCAACACGTCTGACAAGGTCAGAGTAAAGCGCCGTTTAAAGGTTTAAATCCATCATCCGATTCTAAACAAAAGCATCTTACAAAAAAATCTGCAATTCTAGTGAAGAATTCTAGTAACTTGACATTTTTGACCAAACTTTCACTTACAACACCCTCCAGAATATTCACTTCTATGAATATGTAAACTATGACTATATTAAGAGAATTGAGGATTTAATTCTACATCCCAACATTATGTTCTACTCAATCTTCATCAGATCTCCAAATAGAAAAATAACACAAGATTAGTAGAACATAACGTTGTGATGTAGAATTAAGGGCCCAATTGAGAAAAATATCTTATCCTTTAAAGATCTGGGGTCTCCAATCCTGCATTCAAAGTGATCCAGAAACCTGAATTTCTTAAGGATTGTTACAAAAATTCCAACATCTATTCATGATACCATCACCAACATTTACTGAAAATTTGATGAAAATCTGACCACAACTTTTTGAAGTGAAACCTGATTCTACTAATGAAGGCTCTTAACAGGGACTCTAGTGGTTTATTAGTAGAATCAGGTGTGTTACTGCCTGGTTGGGACAAAAACCTGGACCCACAGTAGCCCCCTAGGACCAGGATTGGTAACCCCGGTATAGATTGACTCATTCCCTCCACCAAAGAGGTTAGGTTTTATTTCAAAAAGTTGTTGTCAGATTTTCATCAAATTTTCAGTAAATGTTGGTGATGGTATCATGAATAGATGTCGGAATTTTTGTAACGATCCTTAAGAAATTCTGGTTTCTGGATCACTTTGACTTTTTTGTTGTCTGGTAACATCACAGTAAATTGACCGTAAAACAGTCGCCATCTTTTGGGGCCTGCTGGAGACATCTCTGCTTTTTATTTTTATTTGCTGACTACACCAGAAACACTAAAACAGGACTTTGACTACAACTATGACAAGAATGTTGGATCTGGACGATGCTCGGGAAAGAGTTAACGGGACCGATAATGTTTTTCTGATGGTATATGCAGCTTTGAGCTGTTCTCTAATTTAATTTGTGAGTAATTAACACTAACAGTGAATATTTCTCACTAACAATTGATCAAATGACTGTAATGTGACTTGTAGAGACAAACCCACAGAAATGGTAATTCTTGCTTTGGTTAGATAATGAAGATTTAAAATCCTCCTGAAATGAATATATGTATTTTAAATCCCCTCGGATAACATCTTTCGTCACATTCTTCACTTTTTTAACTTTACTTACTAAAAAATGCCGTTTTGCCCAGAGCAATAGCACCAGTACATCCACCTGTCAATCAAGGTGACAGACATCCGTCCTGCATCTGCTTCCTGTCGTTTTTTTTTCCCGCCAGAAAGACATCACGATACAGACGAAATGCCGTTTCATGCGGCCTGAAAATTTACGTGTTAATTTCCCCGAGAAATTAGCGACAGATTGATTCTAACCTTTTGTCTCCTCCTCCTCCTCCGACATGAATAAACCCGACATCAACAGGAACATATGCCTGTCGTCTCATTAGAGCTCGTTTCGCCTGTTATCCTGTCAATATGGCGTCGCTCTTCACAACCTCTAATCTCTCCCTTTTTTCCTGTTTCCCCCCCATTTTCATTATCGCCCGCCGTCGCGTTCTCCTCGTCGACCTCTTTCCTTGCTTCCTTCCTTCCTCCCCCGGTGAATGTGACTAATCGTGGCGCTCGGTGAAGGTAGACCCCCCCCCCCCCCACACACACACACACACACTCCTGCACTGTCAGTGATTTTTCATCACCCTTGTTGGGGCCGTTTTATGCATTGTTTCCCTGATGCAGTGATTGATGTCGGGGGGCTGGGTAATCTAGGGGGAATGAGAAGCTGCGGCGGCGGCCTGCCGAGTCCCCCTCCCCGTCCCTGACACGTGTCGGCGGCGGGCGGGCGCCGGGGCCCCCGTTTGGCCGCGGCCGCCACCGCCGCTGCTCAGCCGCTCGCTCATTTCCATTTCAATCTCAACCTCATGAATGCAAAAAAACTCCGGCCCTGAAAATTAATAACACCACGCAGGGAGGAAAAAAAAAAAAAAAGTGGGCACGAGGGAGCGGGATAGAAAAGACAGAGAGGAGAGCGAGGAAGAGAAAAGCCGAGCCGGGGTCTTTTTCACCCCTTTTGTTCCTTCCAAAAGTGCCCCCTTATATTTTATTCCCCTCTCTCTTTCACCAGGATCCTCCAATGAATGGCATTACAGACAATGCCATATCCGGAGTGACACAAATTTATTTCGGTTGCGGCGCCATAGTGTATTTCCACAGAACCAGGGGCGATTTGTCTGGGGACAATTTGGTTTCCATAAAGGATTTAAATGGTTTCTGTGGAGATAGTGGGGTGAAATTTAATTTGTTTCTCATTTACTACAGCAGGTATGAAAAGGAGAAAAATTGGACGGCTGATGGGCTAAAAATTGGTGCTGTCCCTCCGCTGTATCCCCAAAGGACCGAGGCCCTGCATCATATAGATTGAGTTCGACCCCCCCTGGCCCTCCCAACCACAAGCAAAGCCAAGGCACACACACACACACACACACACACACACAGGCGCAGCCCGAGAGAGCTGTAACCTTAAACCAACTTAAACAGTAACCTTTGGGGAGGCTGCCAATCACTCCTAAAACAACGTTTCCATCGATCGGCCTGTCCGCGTGATTTATGGCCTCATTTTACACTAATTGAGAATTAGAGGGCGGATTAGTGGGCCTCAACACTTCGGCCTGATATGCACTCTGAGCAGTGTAATCTGTCACGCCGGGATGTCCGACACTCTCTTACTCACAAAGGAGGAAAAGAGGGAGGGGGGGGGGCACGGGAGGAGGAGGAGGGGTGATGGAGGGGGGGCTGCTTTCTAATTGAATTTCCAGATAACGCGGAAATTAATTTGACACCACTCAGATTTGACTGCAGCTCCGCCGCGGCGCTCTCTCCTCTCGCGCCCCCATCGCTAAAAAACCCACGTTTCCTCGCCTCCTTTCTTCCCCTCCTTCGCTCCTTCCTCCCTCTGTGCCCAGAAAACTCTATTGATCCAAATCGCTTTTGGTTGAGGGGCCGTCTGAAGCATGGAATCCCTAAATCATATTTGTGCTCATATTAAGGCAGTTCATCTGCTGCTATCTTTGGCCGTATGAAGAATATTACCTTTCATTTTGTTTGACTGTGTTCAGATTATCTTTTTTTTTCTTCCTTTTTCTTTCTCTATCCGTGGAGGGGGAATCTCCTTTTTTTTCCCGGGGCTGGTGAATGCATGCAGGCGAATGCCCAGAGTCAACAGTTGGAATTGAATTAGTGTCCCGGCTCGCCAGGTCCATTGTCTGGGTAATTTGTCGTATAAGTGGCAAAATGAAAGCACTCTCCACGGTTCTCTGAGCACCTGCTGTTGTGTCACTCATCACTGCAGATACTGAGAGAGTGTGTGTGTGTGTGTGTGTGTGTGTGTGTGTGTGGGGGGCAGAGTAAGAGTGTCTCGAACGCTATCAAAGTTCCCACGTTAACCCACTTTGCCTTAATCAACTCACATGTCATCGCGCCGCTCTCTGTCACGGGTGCATTATGACATCAAAATAATCAACAGCTGTGAGAAGGATGGTTTTGTACTGTGTACTTTAGCTGAGTACCATGTGATGCTACTTTATACTGCAGTTGAGTGGGAACATTACACTGTTTAATAAAACTATGGAATTACGAATTCAGGTATTTTTCAGATTGATGTTTTGCATGAACAATATATCTCAACTTGTTTAAACTAAATTGTTATGCACTTTTGTTTAAAACAAACATTACTTCTTGTCATTATTAAAAAACACATGATACACCTTTATATAATGATGCAGTAATCTACCCAAAGTACCTAACTTACTAACTAACTAACTAAAATAGGATCCACATTGATGAAGCATAGCAATCAAATGCTCTTGTTAATGACAAATACACAATATAAAATATGTATTTTACTCTTATTCCTTACATACATTTGTATATTAATACAGATAGGATAAGATAAGATAAGACTTTATTGATTCCACAACGGGGAAATTTGCTTGTTACTGCAGCGTACAGAGTAAAGAAAAAGAAAAAAAAATTAAAATCTGAAGAAAATAAAAGCTTTAAAAAATAAAAATACACAACACTATGTACAAAATTTGTAGAATTTGTTGATTCGCATACACAATATGCATTATGGACATAGAATGGAGAAAAAATACTAATAAATAGCAAGAAAAAAGTATGCATAAGCAAAGCATATATACATACATACATGCACGTACATACCTACATACACATACACACATATTTACATATTTGCATATATATACGCACATACACACATGTACACATACATAGCTAATGCATACTTAAGGTGCAGAGTGTGTGTGTAGAGTAAAGTGACGAGTCGAGGAAAAGTGAAAACAATGAGTTATAAAGTCCTATTGCTGTCTGGATGAATGATAATACCTATTTACTTTCTCATAAGTCAAGATTTTACAATATAAAATATGTATTTTACTCTTTATTCCTTACATACATTTTGTCTATTAATACCTATGTACTTTCTCATGAGTAAAAACTTTAATCCAGGACTTTTACTTGTAAAGGAGCCTTTTTAGTTTGCAGTATTTCAAGACTTTTACTTAAGTAAAAACTCTTGAATACTTATCCCACCATTGTATATACCTGAATTTTCATTAAAATGCTTTATATTTCACAACCTGATAGCATATTTAGCATACAAAAATACATTATCTGCGAAAGGATCAATAACTATAGATGTCAAATGAATTTAAAGACAATATTTCCCTCTAGAATATAGGAGGTTAATTCTTACACCGCTATGAAGTGCGAACAAATAAAACGATGCAACCTGGGTACCTCTGCGCTGCTTCTGTGCAGCTCACATTGTGTGGGAGTTGAATTAGCACTCTCACTAGGGCTCTTTAGCAGGCTAAGAGATGCATTTATCTGTGTAATGAACTTTGGACGCAAGCTAACTTAATCCCGGTAATGCCTGCGAGAGTCAATTAGCAACAACTAGATTCAGCGCGGTATTTATCTGATGGAGCGGGCCCGGCGACTGCACACAGCAGAACCCCCGCGCCTGTATTGACCATCTTCATCTTATCTCTCGGCTAATGGGACCATAGGGCCCATCATCAACTCCATTCTAAAGTAGGGCCTGAGATTTTTTTTTTTTTTTTTTTTTACAGAAAAGCCTGTGGGGAGTTTTGAAATTGAGTAGCGGTTGATTTGCAACGCTAACAAGTGTTTAAAGAGTTTTTTTCGTTTACCTCCCCCTCCTCTCCTGATCATTTTGTGATCTTATGAGTGCGTTAATCTCTATTTCCCCCCTTCAATCAATGCTCGCAGGATATCATCGGCGCGGCACACAGGTGACAGCGTATTACAAGACCCGTAACAGATACCTCTGGGATCCCCGTCTCCCCCGTGACAGGGTCTACTATCTGGAGCGGGAGCCTGAATAGAGAATAATAAATGACAGGATGTGATAAGACTAGGCTGTTAGCAGGCACGGTCGTGGTCTACATTGCCCTTCTTGTCTCTCCGGGGACCGGTGCATGCATGGGTGTGTGTGTGTGTGTGTGTGTGCGTGCTGCAGCTGTGCCCTCACACAGACCTGCTTAACTTCTGCAGCGGTGTCAGCGGCGGCCATTGTCTGGTAGCAGGCAGCACACGGCGGGTACCAAAGGTCTCTATCCGCCTGCTTCCTTATTTCTTATTCAGACCCACAGGGACCGAGGGCGGGGAGGGAGGACGGGGGTGTGGGGGGGGGGGGGGGGGGGGGGGGGGGGGGGGTTGAGAGGAGGAGGAACGAGGGGGATAACTGAGAGGCTGATGGAGACTAGGTGACAGGTTGGAATGGGCCATCAATAGATCCATCAGGCGGGTAATTTGGAGCGCGCTTAACATACATCAGTGGAGTCGTAGGAGCTGGTATCTGTCTTGTCGTGGAATCACAGTAAATAACAGTTAAAGATGGTGTCAGGTCTGACCCGGCTGACCCCCCCACCCCCACCTCCCACCACCACCACCACACACACACACATATACACATATACACGCCGGTTGCAACGGAGCAGCGGTGGAAAGCAGCACAGAAGGGAAGGGATTAACACACAGATTAACAATACTTACATTCACACGTGTGAGCGTCCGCTCGAGAGACGCGTTCAGATGTCGCCGGCTTTAGCATTTCATTTAAGCTTAAATGCAGCAACACAATGAAATAATTACATTTCCTGCCATAACAATGCAAAGCTATATCTAGTTTAGGTTAGAATAAAGCTGATCCCTGCATTAAGTAAACTCCATGACTTGAAGATTCTATATTTCACACTTTTTGTTCAGTTTTATTTGAGGCATTGATACCTCATTATACACCAATTTATATCTACATATTAAAAAAATATATAGTTTTACATCTACTCTCAAGCTTTTCTCTGCAGCTCTAGAGAGAACAGGTCTCATAAATATCAATGAGTCTCTCCTCTGATTGGCTGATTGGAATGGCTGTGAATGGGGTGGTGTGTGTGTGTGTGTGTGTGTGTTGCTATTGACTCTTCAGTCCTGATGCCTCATTTTAAGGCAGATTCCTAATCTCCATGAATCGAGTTTTTATATAACACATCAACCTTCTTAGAATCAAAAACATATTAAAATCTCAACAGACCTTTAAATACATTTTAATTGGAAAGAAGTGGAAGAGAACCATCACATTGGTAGACTTCTTGCCAGTTTAGAGGAAAATGTGATTTAAGGGCTTGGAGGGGAATCTTATAGCTAATATACTATAATATACATGACAGGAATAAATGAAGAAACCTGCTCAGGAGCGGATCGACAAATAGGCTGAAGCGTGTTTCATTGACAGCAACTCTGTGGGAAAACAAATGCTGCAGGTGCTTTGAAAAGCTGTGCATAGCACCAGAGGGGAGGCAGATGAGCCTCATCCCCAGCGGAGGGTGTGTGTGTGTGTCTTTGTGTATAGGTGGGAGTGTGTGTGTGTGTGTGTGTGCGCGCTTTTCAGCGGAACATGTGACTATAAAAGTGAAGCACCTTAGGCTAACTGCTGTTCCTGCCACTCACACTCCCCACTAACCTTTCGAACACACACACTATCCAGTCTTGAGATGTCATCTCACATTTCAGCGGGATAATGTAGTGAAAGCTCGATGACATTAAGCCGCACTTCATGATACGGTTTCCTAATATTTAGGGGCGGGCGGGTGTCATTAAGGTGACTTCAGCGTTCCAGAAGTGGTGACGTAGCTCGGGTGACATTTACTGTTAAATTTCACTTTTTCTTAGCAGATGGAGGAGGAGCTAAACACTTTGTCTCATAAGCTGGAGTTGAAAAAAGCTGCAGGAGACGCCTAAACGTTTGTTGGTGTGTTTATTGGGCCTAAACCTAACCACACATTCATCACATTGTTATCACACCACAAGAGTGTTTGTTAAAACATGCACATATCAAAAAATGCAGAAACGGGAAGGGATCGTATGAGCCAATGTTGAGTCAATATCTCCTGTAATTTATGGGATGCTGAAGGCAGACAGTATGAATGGTAAAGTATATTCTTTCTTAATAGGATTCATGTTTTTTCTTGACTTCCTGGGATTTTATAGAACATCAACAGCTCTACAATGAAACAGTTGGTAACTTGCTATTGTAATAAAAGCAATGAACATACTCCATTTATATGCAACTTATATACCACGTCCCACTGAACACGGCTAATTCTAAGCACTCCAACACCATGTCATGTTTCTGTTGTGCATTTTGACCGTCTCGTGCTCATGTTGAACTATTACATATTTACGCGCGGCATAAAACACACACAAAATGTATTGTTATATAAAAGAACAAACGGCATTTTCCTTCTGATATTTTTTTTCCCCCATTTACGGTCAGGGTTGGTGAGCCGAGATGAAACGGGGAAAAAGGCATCTTCACATCTTTATTTCTTATTCTTTCATCCACCATCCAAACACACACAGTCGCAGGGTGCACATACACAAAGTTGCATGAGCTTCCTCCTCCTTTCCTCGTACTTTCATGTTTCTCCTTTAGGTCGCGCGGCTCCGCTCTCGGTTGTCGCTAAAATGAGTTTCGGCAGAAAGAGAATATAACCAAAACACGGTGTGGATCCCGTCCCTCAGGCCACATTTATAATAGGTCATGTGCCACTGTGAATATATCACAAAAAAAAACTACCGAACAGATCATTACACGTGGTGACGTACCTGCACCAAACAGCCCCCGCAGCCCTGTGGTGCAACACAAAAGAGCGTTTCATTCTGTTTAGCTGTGGTCGTAGTTTCCCTGCATGATACATCAAATTAGCGGGGAGGACAAATCCGATCACACGTGCTTACTTGAGACACACTTGAGAAGCATCCAATCTGTCTCCATTAGAATCTGGACACAATCTGGATGGATCTCAAAGCAACATTCTTGTTGTTGTGGAGCAGGGGCAGCAGAAACTGATCTGGTGCTAATATCGGCCCGCGGGGCGTCAATGCACATGTTTATAGTTGCCTTGTTGTACGCAGCTTGTTCGTATTTGCACGACTCGTCTGTAATCTATAGAATCTGATGTTCGGTAAAATGCACCATAGGCAAACAATCAACAGCAGTAACACATATCTGACTGTTCAAAACGGTACAAAACATATTGTCTTCCCATCACTTATAATTAGTGTCAATGTATCTGATGTTTGCAGGAACAAAAACAATGCATTGTAATCAGAAATGAATGATTCCATGTAAACCATCTGCTTTTGTGTGCAGGCGCGAAGCAGGAATTAAGAATGACAGAGAGAAGAGAGAATTAAGACCGAGAACAAACACTCATTGTTTGTTAAGCGGTTGATATGACGTACACACTTTTTGTTTGTTCGTGACTACTTAACACACACACACACACACACACACACACACACACACACACACACACACACACACACTGCAACACACACCAAACCGAGCCACACTGAGATCTCTGTGTTACTGAACCTGCAGCAGTCCTCTTGGCCCTGCTGTAATTAAACACTATTAGCAAGACGATCGCTCACAAGTCCTCGCAGGAAAACTGTCCATTAGGACGGTCTCCATGAGCAGCCAGATCATGCTGATGTTCTACCAGGCAGCTCCGGAGAACATCAAGTGTTTGGAATTACTGCACGGTTTGGCAACAATCCTAACCGTGCAACTCTAAAGGCGGCTAGCAGCATGCACAAAGTGAAAGTAAAAGATCCCACACAAGGCTGGTGGTCTGTACAGACTTCTGGAAGAAGATTCCAAAGTGCAAATCAGACATGTTTGAAGCTATGATTTGTTCCAGCCTCCACCAAGCTGCTCAAATGTAAAGCTAAAGCGTAGTGCGATAGAACGAGGTGCAATAAATACATAAGTGCTTTTACCCTATTTCGGTAAGGTTTAAGCACTTTCGGATGGTTGGTGCAAAGAATGGCACAAACGGAGCAGAACAAATGGTGCAGATTTGTTGTCTTGGGATCTAGAATTATCCAAAGGTGTGGTTTGCCATCAATCAGACTGTCATCGCCCATCCCCTTTAACTTCTTAAGATGCAGCCCCTGTTTTTTCTTATTTGCCAAAATGGTACGTCACAAAAGCCATGTCGTTCTAAAGGCTATTGGGTATCGGATTTGGATGGTCTCGTCGTACTGCTGTCCATCAAACCAAAGGTGGTAGAATTGTGGTATTGTAGTCAGTCTTCATTGGTTTCCATTGGCCTGTCCTGGTGTCAAATCAATGTAAAACAACTTTGAGACCATATTTGTTGTATTATTTTCACATAGAAACCAACAATGGAAGCAGAGTACTGCCATAAATGATGATTATGTGTCCTCGGGAGTTAAAGGCCAGGTTGGTGCTTCCACTTGACTTGTTGCTAGCAGCTGAAGAAAAGAGCGTAGCTCAGTGTACCATCAGTGTACCATCAATGCATCATCAATGCACCATGAATGCACCGTCAATGCACCATCAGTTCACTGCATCCTCGGGGAACAACACCTTCAAAACTTTACTGACAGCTCTTCCATTGATTCTCATCCAGCTGGTTCAGGCAGTGGCTCAATGCAGCATTACGGATTTATTTGGTAAAATCTTTCTTATTTCCCCCTGCAGTGGGACGTGTTGTCAGTTAATGCAGCCTGGTGTGCACACGACTGTATATATATATATATATATATATATATATATATAGTGATTTTACACACAAAAGCTATATGTAAACTAACACAGCACACGTTGATATATGTAATGTATCATGTGAGGGACTTTTTATATGAAGCAACTGTGTAAAAAATGCTTCTCATGTTTTTGTGATGTTTTTCATGTGAAGCAGTGCCGTGCCCAGGACAAATTCCCCCATGGGGACAATAAAGTTTACTCGACGCCGCTAGTCAATGAGCCACATACACTAACGTTGTTATTCCGACACTGCTTTTAGCTCTAATTGTGCGTGGCTACCTTAATCAAAACGGTCAGTCAAAATGAAACTACGGCTCGAGTAATTAAATTTAATTTGATCTTGTCACTTCTTATGATGGCAGCGTTTTGATGCTGCTTCAGCTTCATCCTTCAGCTTTATTACAACCCTCGACCTCAGCCGGATGCATTACAGACCCTGATATGAGAAATACTATGGTGCTATACAATAATTTAGTATGAGATCATTCAGATATTATCATGAAATACTCCTGCCTGATGCTGTATGAAGCTGCACAGTGAAACAGGTATTTTATGTGAACAAAAGTTGACTGTAAAGTGCACTTGTGTTAAGCAATTTATATATATATATAGTTATTGCTTGTTGTAGAAGATAAATTGCCTCTTAAATGCTGTTAAACAACATCCGGTTACTTTTTTTTTTCCTCCTTTTTTATCACATCTTCAGAGATGCGGCCCCGATTGGTGATTTCCTCACAAAAAGCCGATGATGTGACGGGTCAGCAGGGAGATAACAATGCCTGCTGACGTCTCCATACATTGTGCTTAACGCGCGGATGCGCGAAGCCAAAAGGTGGAATAGCTTTTTTCCGGAGAGTTGGCTCCGCGGCCGAGTATTTGTGTCGCCAGAGGAATGAAAAATCTAAACGGAGCGGTCAGGATGGGCTCGGCAGCACCGGGGTCGCCCCCCCCCCCCTTCACCTGCAGGCTTGGGAGAATACGGGAGGGATTGAACATGCAGCCGTGCCACCTAAGGCAGCAGCGGGCGAATCTTTATTCACTGGGAGCCGCTTGCTGCTAAAGCACATTCCCTTTCAATCCATTAGGACCCGCCGTCCCCTTCCCCTTCATCACGCGGCGCGCCCCTTAATTTGACAATGACAAAGAGCCACTTGCAGATTTTAAATTTCATAATTTTAATCTGTCAAGTCTGACATTTAATTAGTGGCTTCCTAACCTGTGTCTGCCTCGCTCTCTGAAGGGCACCGTTTGTTCCGGGAGCGCCGCGCAATCTCTCAGCGGAGGCGAGCGGGGAGTGGATTAATATATATGTACATTACCAGCTGCTGCAAAGACAATACGCGGAGAGGGAGGCCATTAGGGCCTAATGCAGACAGATGAGGTTAATAATATTTGGGAAGTGTTGCTCTATTAAGCGGAGCGCTGATTAAGACCTGAGTGGGATCCCCCTTCATGAGGCGCTGATTGGGACCGGGGCCGCCTTTTGTTCCCCGGCCCCCGGAAAGAGGAGAGAAGGGAAAGAGTAGGAAGAAAGAACGCTGGGGTGGCGGTGGTGGTGGAGGGGGGGGGGGGGGGCAATGTTGGCCGACTTTGTGCCGGGGCTGACAATGACGACGGGCTTAATGAGAATCTTTACAGACCTGGATGGGTGTTTATAGAAGTCCAACGCCCACTGATAACTTCATTACGGCGGCCGCCGAGCGAGCAGATGGAGCCGGCGTTTGGGAATCTTCCAGAATCCCCCCCCCCCCACACACACACCCCCACCTCTCTGAAGGAAGAGCCCCGTGATTGCCTTTAGTTCGCACTTGATTCCGTTTTCTTTAGTCACCGCGGATAATGTTGCCAGACTGACCTCATTAATGTGTTTCCATCATTATGAGTGTGGAGATTCGGCCCCAGTTGTAAAAAAAAAAAAAAAAAAAAAAGCAGGTTTCTGTGCAGCAGCTCTGGTTGGAGCCGCTATTGATTTTTTTTTTTAAATCAATAGAAAGTGAAGGGAGATGGGGCAGAAATGGCCTAGAATTGGGCTCGCCGCTAAAGTGTCTGCTGCAGGCGTGTGTGTGCGTGTGTGTGTGTGTGTGTGTGTGTGTGTCCCAATATCAAACTTTTAATGATCATAAACATTTTGACTTTCTGCGCAATGAATGAACATTTTTCATGTTTTATCTTTCATCTGATTTCAGAAAACATTCAGAAACTAGCACCTCACCAGGACTTTGGGAACAGATCTGTTAGATTTGGCTTTTGCTCTAATAACGAATGAAGCAGTAAAATTCTAAATGCTGACACTCATTCTGCCGTTAGATTTGTTGCAGGTGATGGTTCGCACCTCTGTCACTCCATCTTTATAATTCATCTTTGTTATTGCTTGATATTTAAAATCTTTAGCACTGAAATCTGAATTTCTGTCCTACAAGCAAATTTGCATAAACAAATTTTCACTTTTATTATTCAATGGGCTAAAATATCAAAATGTGATGCTTAAGGTCCCCTGGATTCAGAATAAGTTGGGGAAAAATCTGTGTTCTGTGTCACGACCTGAACCTCTTGGAATGAGCCAAAAAAGAAAAAAAAACACTAAAAATGTTCTACCACAATTTAGTAATTTTCCTTTGATGCATGTTTATGAAAACCTGTCTGTGATAATTAATTCTGGTCTCGAAATATTTTATTTCTATATTTGTGGCACATTCCTTGCTTATTTGTGTCTAATTTAATTGTCAACTGTATTATTAATGTTTATAAGGAACTCCCTCCAAATCCAGTGCTTTCAGAGTCGCTGTAATTTCACCGGTTGCCTTTTACAAATCAATCGAACTGGCCTCTTCTGCACGTTCATTCGTGTTGTTGAGACGGAGAGAGACATACAGGAGGGGGGGTGATGGGGGAGTAGGGGGGGGGGTGCAGTGGTGAGACGGTGGGAGGAGTGAGGACGTCTTCCTGGGGCCCACTAGTGGCTGCTCGCCGCCGTTTTCGGCCGAGAGAAACAGGTGACAGCCACGAGGAGACGAGATTAAAGGCTGAGAGAGAGAGAGAGAAAGACTGAGAAAGAGAGAGAGAGAGAGAGAGAGGGCAGGTCTACGCGCTCATCGCGCTGTGGACGCCACTGGGAGGAGAGATCACGGTTTAAAGGGACAGACCCACCTGTTTAACTCCTAAAAATCATGCATGTGTGTGTGTGTGTGTGTGTGCATGTAAATCACCCCCATGGCCTAATCTCATTTCCTGCTGAGGAGGTCTAGAAAGTCAACCAGGACCCCGCTGCGTCTCTCTCTCTCTCTCTAGGGGGCGATTCTAACGTCCTCAACAAACCAGCGACTCCCAATCTCGAACGTGGATTTCCTCGTCCGCCGTTACACTTTATTCCACCTGCATTGTGCGTGTGCGTGCATGCGTGTCCCCCCCCCACCCGATGGTGTTCATGGGGAGAATTAGCCTAGAGAGAGGGAGGCTGAGCTAATCACACGAATAAAATGCAGCCGGTAGCTCATTACAAACCCCATTATTCATTAATTAACATTATTAAAACGTCTAATAGAGCCCGGCACTCCTCCCGAGCCCCCCCCCCCCCTGCCTCTTTTCAACTAGGTCCCTGCTCCTCTGGTCCCTCCCGTTCCTCCACATGAAAAGAATAGCACATCAAACGAGGCCTGGTTTCAATGTGTCGGGGGTTTGCAGGTGTAGGATCACACTGTGGTGCAGGGGAGGGGGGGTGGGGGTAGGTGGGGGGGGGTTCCGGATCCACGCTTCCACGCTTTTCTGGGCTTCCACGCTTCCACGCCGGCCTCGCCCGCGATGCCGACCACAACAAAAACCCTCATTAGGAGCGGGGAGAGAGCGGGCGGCGTGCTCCCTAATTAGGTCCCCGAATGAAACTTTCTGTCTTCCCCCTCTTCTGCATCCTCGTGTCCCCTCAAAAAAATAAAAAAGAAAGAATGCTGACATTTATGGAAGGACGATCACAAACACGTTCCTTATCCTCAACTTTTCCTTACCCTCCCTTCAATGCATTAAAATACACTAATTCACCCGCCAGATGCACAAATACATCGGATTAATCCGGTTATGTCGCGGTGACCAATATTCAACTGAGAGAATAATAATATCGATCAAAAAAAGTTTTTAATTGTGTTCCGTGGGAGCCGGCTCTCCACATATTAAACATGCATAATATATGCGAGGCCAGATTCTATGTCCCCAGAATTGTAATGATTATGGTGCATATTGGAAATATCCAAACAATACACCTTAGTTAAACATTAATGCCATCATTTAGATGCAATCGGTTTAACGTGTCCAGGAAAAGAAGCATTATTCCTCATTTTGTTCTCATTATTTTCAAATAAACAGGAAGTCAGCGGACAAATGATGAATATGTAGAAACTCGCTGAGATATTAGTGGGTTTTAAACTACATCCACTGATTACTTTTCCTGTTTTAAATACTTATGTTCCAGTTGTACTGTGACCTTAAACAAGATTTTATTGGAACACAATATCCCTACCATTAAGGGGCTCTTTTATCATTGTGAGAGGGACACTGGCTCCTTGTGTTGTCTTTGCACATTAAATTACATTAATATTTCTATTTGTGGCACCACGTTGGTATGTAACGCGATACGCTGCATGCATATTGTATAATGCTTAAAACAAATATTTCCTCATGGGATATTTGATATTATAATACCGTTTTTAACCGAATTCATTTCTGAGGCGCAGGCACACACAGAGTGTATGTGTGCAGAGAAACGGAGAGAGAGAGAAAACGAGAAATTTGGATATTTAGCAGAAAATAAGCGAAACGTGATCTCTTCCTGCGCTTTCTTCTCTCTCCTGACAAGTAAATCACCAAAGAGCGCGGCATCCTTCCCTTTCCTCCTTCCCTTTCTTCCCCTTCTCTCCTCTCCTGATTAAATCCGCCGCTCCCTGCAGGATTATTAGGATTCTAATTCGATCTGAATTTCAGGAACTTGTTTGCTTGGTTACCTGTCACAGCGCATCAGCTTGTCATATTAGTGGTGATCGTTGGCTCCACCTAATCTGCTTTAAACAATTTCATTGGGTGCTGGTCTATAAATCATCCCGTAATGAGATTGACACGCGCGGGCCCGGCTAGGTAAACAAATCAGCTTTGTTTTATGTTAGGCAGCAATGAACTTGGCTTTATCAACTTCCCATCGATTCACACGCGCCACAAGGTCAAAATCTCTCCGGCTGCTCATCAGGGGGAGTAGGGGTCAGGCCTCGGCAATTAGAATATGCATCGGACAGAGGCAGGAATCGCATTGTGCCTTTTTTCTCCCCCCCCCCCCCCGTGTGGCGTTGGCTCGTTGCGTATCAAAGCGGAGGCGTTTCAAAGCGGAGCCGTGCGGCGTCGGAAGGGGGAAGTTCTCTTCACGGGAATTTGAAAGAGAAAATAAAATTAGTTTGTAGTTTTATTGACGGGAAGTCCCAGATGCTGCTGCTTAAAAAAAAACTTATTAACTTTCAAAACAAATTCAAATGTGTTGATTAACGTCTGAGGATTCCAGTTTTTTTGATGCGTGATTTTTTTCTTTTTGGATTTTTTGCAAAGTTGATCTGATATAATTTTGACTCCCCACATAAAACCCTGTGCCGGGTTGTTTTGCAAAACGCATAAAAAAAAAGTGCTGTTCAATACACCAGATGAAAGGGTAGTCAATATTCACACAAATATATAATTATATATGAAAGTATAATAATTCTCCAAAGCCACAAACTCCAAACCGAGGAATTCAAACTACTTTTTCACTTGCAAAGATTTGTGCTAAAAGTTAAAACGTGATGTGATTTTGCACCGTCAGATACAGTAGATCCATGCATTCTGCTGCACAGCCGTGCTCTGCATGAATATTAAACTGAGAATTAGAGCAGAAGCTGAATGAAAACACAAAACCAGAACCAGGATCCTGGTCTGGGAAGTTCTTCCATCCATCCATTGTCTATCCCGCTTATTCCCTTTCGGGGTCGCAGGGGTCTGCTGGAGCCTATCCCAGCGCGTTAAGGCGAGAGGCAGGGGGATACACCCCAGATGGTCGCCAGCCAATCGTGGGGCACACACACCATTCACACACCATTCACTCTCACACCTATGGGCAATTTAGAGTTTACCAATTAACCTGAGCATGTTTTTTGTATTGTGGGAGGAAACCGGAGTACCCGGGGAAAACCCACGCAGACACGGGGAGAACATGCAAACTCCACACAGAAAGGCCCCAGAACCAGGCCCAAGGCGGTCTTGAACCTGCGACCTTCTTGCTGTGAGGCAACAGTGCTACCCACCGCACCACCGTGTCGCCGGGAAGTTCTTATTATTTTATATTTATATAATGAAAGAAATGAGGATGTTCCGAGAAAGTGGTTAGGAGCAGTACAAACCTAATTATAGATTATATTAAGCTGTTTTATGAATGTTTGACTAATGTGCAGTATATTAGTTCTTATAATAAGACTAAAAGGTAGGCATTGCATTTAAAGGCACAGAGAAATCGCTTTTCTATGTAAAGATATTTAGGATAATAACTATTAGAGATACAAATCCGAAATAATAAGTTGACGATTTGCAGACTTCTACTGACAGCAGGAGTAAATCTATAGATAAATCCATCCTAAGGTGGTTTCAGCATCGTACCAGTGGGGTCTCATTTGTCCCAAAAAAGGAAAAAAAAATACATAAATACATACATTTGTCCATTACATGGTGCATTTGGCTTGAGGTGAAATTTGTCATGAATACACATACATAACAACCCTGCAGCATCACCACTGAGATAGCATAGACCTGGATCTATGGGGATTTAGTTCTCAGTGCTAATCAAAGTATATTCCAAATAAATATAAATTGGATTCGTGACTGTAGAGACATTGGAATCAAACCAACAGGATGATTTTACCAGTTACAAAGGTACCATAGTACACTAATGCGAGATTGTAATTGGGAAATGAACAATTAAAAGTGTTTTAAAGAGCACGCTGCTCTATATTTACTATTGTTATATAGCGAAAGCTCCGTATCTTAATATCAACCAACGTCTTTTGGTCCTCGTGAGAAGATCCTAGAAGTCCGTATGCAGGTCGACATCCACAGCCGCACTGCTGTCTTTATAGCGCGTCTATTCTTCTAACGTTTTATTAAAAACTGGTTCAGAGACACAGAATCCGTTTTTTTTTTTATTCGATTCTCTTTGAACAACAAAAAAACCCGGCATCACTCACAGGAAATTAATTACACCCAGATCCAGGGGGGGTCCAGGAGTCCCAGATGTACTTGAGTATCGTCTTTCGTACGATGTAAAGAATCCATCGACTGGTCGGCATCGTATCTGGAAACCAGAACGTGTCCTTAGCATCAACTCTGTTGGAGCGGAGGGTTTCGTGCTCTCCCCTGCAGAGGAGAACTTTCACAGAAGAACTTTCCTTTCTAAAGCCCGTCCCATCTGGACTGCCCCATCCAAGGATGCACTTTAGCTAATAGAACATGGCAGAGACTTGGCGCCGCAACAGTCGGACGGATCTTTAGCAATAAAACCGTACCGTTTCAACGGATTCAAAAGTCAGTTTGGCCTTTTTGGACGCTCCCTACTTTAACATATGCACAACTATGGTCTGTTATAAATAAGAGATGTAAAGAGGGAGCAGGATCAGCTTTTTTTTTTTTTTTTTTTTAAGACGGCAACCTTGTCAGGAGGTGTGGCCTCAAATATTTATGGCTTAATGTTTAATGCTAATGCCCCTGATGCATATTCTTCTGTTCCGCCGGCTCAGGAGCACGACCTCAATACATCCTTGACTGGTTGCTCGCTGGAATACGGTTTTGGAGGTCGGCTTTGAGCCCCTTCAGAAACTGTGTGAGGTTTTGCGATTACACGACAGACATTTCTGAAGCGGAGCGCGTGTTTGTTGCCCCCCCCGCCCCCCCCGATTAGATTATCCAGGACGGACAAAACCAACACGGAGATCCACGCTGGCAACCAGGGTTCATCACTCCAGCTCTGCCGTCCAGCTGTTTGAAGTAATTATGAGAATTATGCACCGAGGCCTCTCTCTCCTAAACAATTAAATGCAGCAAAAACACTGAATAAAGCAGTTTCACATTAAAAAATCCTGAGCTAATACTACTGTTTGGTCTGGTTGATGCTTTTGATCGCTTTATTCAGACGTCTGAAGACTAAAATCTTTAATCTTTAAAATTAGGGATGCACCGATGTGAAAATTTCGGCCGATATCGATATCCGATATACATATCTGCAGTCACTGCCGATATCGATATATGTAGAGAAAAAAAGTTTTCTGTAGTGTCACAAATTTAGTACAGACCAGAAAAAACACTGTACATTTGAAAAGCACAACAGTGCTGTTTATTTAAAGGAAGGCTCACTGTAAAACTCTGTCATGTGGTTAGAGGAAGTACGGCGGAGCGGACCCGATGGAGCTCCGCGAAGGCGGCGACGTCGGCGGAGGCGGAGGAGGCGGCGGCCGGCGATGAAAAGGCGGCAGGACGGCGTCCGACACCCCGGAGCAACGTTCCGCGCATTTTTTTTGTCTTTTCGGGCGATGCGATCTGACGGAGGAGCCCGCTAGGACCAGCTAGCTTAGCGCGTCGCCGAGAGACACGCAGACAGTGACCCAACTAACTGTAGCGGTTTAACTCTGCCAATTGTTGACATCGGTCAGAATTTGTTGACATCGGACCGATGCCGATAAGTTAAAAAACGTGACATCATATATCGTGCATCACTGTTTAAAATGCATGAGAACTGTTGCATGCACGTAATGCATATGCAACCTCTGCATGTGGACACTGATGCATTAAATTTAATGAAAACTACAAATTTCTCCAGGCAGCATTTAGGATAATAAAGGCACACAACCTAATTCTACACAGGTTTAGACATTTTAAAGTTACATATTGGGCCTTTTAAGGTGGATAGAGCGTAAAGCAGCCGGCTTCTCTTGGGATTCATGGCTGGAAGATGCTGGACTTGCTGAACACGCTGCCTGTTGAGGACTTTGATAAAAGCCTGGAGGAATACCGGGACACCGTCTGCAAGTTCTATGTTTGATCATTTAACCGACTCCATTAGCCCTTAAAAAAAAAAATGTGCAGCTCAGGTTATGTCTCACTCCGCTTTGCTTTATGTGGTTTGTAGCAACACTCCTGCTTATTCTCTGACCACGTTTTTATGGCTCAGGTACTTGCTCCCACTTGAGCAGGCGTGTATGAAGAATGCATAAAAAAAAAAAATAATAAAAAATCTTGCACCCCCTACCCGTGTCATGGGATCTTTTCACACCAATACATCTCCCTAATGCAGGCAATTTCCTGCAGCCCCCCCCTCTTAAGAGGGGATTTGACCTCTGTGGGCAACACTTAAAGCGAATTCGCATGTTTGCCAATAAGGAGGGATTAAGCCCTCCAGAATGCAAGGGTGCTTTTCCGTAATTAGCGTCTGTAAATGTGAAATGTGCGTATGAGAAGCAAATATAGATTTTCAGGTGCACGCGAAGGCGAACGTTTATGGAAAGTGTTGTCGGGGGGCGGCCGAGGCCTCGTATGCGGGGCGTGTTGTAAATGCTCATAAAGCGACTGAGCGATGCGGCCTGTCAGGTTAGACGCTGCTCTGTGGCGGGGTGGAGGCGCGCGGATGAATATATATCTGCCAAAGTGGTTGACAAGACATCAGGAGTAAACACAGACGTGTCAGAATCGCAGCATTGATGTTTTCAGGGAAGCCCTTTGTGTTTGGATGTTTGTATGCGATATACATATATATATATTTTTTTCTTGGAAGGGGGGGGGGGGGGACCTTCACCATTTGAGAACCTCCCAAATCGTAGCTGGCGTGTTGCGGATAATCGTTTCAATTACCCGCGTCTCTGTTTCTGAGCGATGGGCTCGCAACCCAGAAACCCACGCGCTGTTGTTGACAATGCGAGGTAAACAAGAAGTGGAGAGGGAGGGGGGGGTGGGGGTGGGGGTGGTGGTGGTGGTGGGGGGGGGGGGCTCACCAAATCCTCCAGAGGCCTGGAGGGGAAGCCACATAAACCCAAACTCCTCTTTCACTCCTCGGCTGCGAGAGGAACAGCAGTTTCCTTTAAGCCCGAGCTCAGGAGAGACTGACAGCAATTACAGCTTCCCCTCTCTCTCTCTCTCGCGCTTTCTCAGCAACGAACGAGAGCCACTCGATGGGAAACCACCAGAAAGGAATGAGAACCCTCCTCCTCCTCCTCCTCCTCCTCCTCCTCCTCTTCCTCACTTTCTGAGAGAGACATTTACCTCCAGCTCTCTGCGAGGCAGCGATTGTTTGCTTTGAGTGATGTGCTATTATGACACTTCAACAAATCAATGTTACACCGGTTTGTGGCAAACGGTGGAATTTTGGAGTAATCCCATGTAAATTATTAATCCTCTTCAGTGGGGGGGGGGTGGATGGGGTTGGGTTGCATGCAGCGCATCACTTACACACTCCAACCTGACAGTTTGCACCGCCGTGCCAAACATTTGACAGGCCCCCGCTCCACTTTAGATTTGATAAGAAGACGTCGTTTTTTTTCCTTGTCGATAAAACGCTGCATATTTAACTTCCTCTGCGGATCATTTCCTATTGTAGCGTCGGTAACGCCCGCCCCCTTCGCAAACCTTTAGCGGTGATCCCTTTGGCGTTTTTATTGGTTTCGCGAAAAAGGCCGATATGAAGAAACGTCTTAAAAAGAATGACTCACTGACAGCTCGTAACCGTTTTAAAACCCGAAATAGATTCCGCAGTAACTGCCGAGGCGTCTTTGCTTTCTATTTTCCTCCTCCCCCCCCGCCCAACGCCCCCCCCACGGTGGTCAGCGCAGGGATCACGAGGTGAAGCGGAATCAGAGCGGTACACATATTACTCTCTGTCTGGCTGCATTCTGCTCTGCCGCCGGTTGACAGCGCCTGTCGGGCCTAACCTGGGTGGAAAGTGACTCTAATTGTCATCTCCACAGACAAGGTTCCGCAGCCATCCCGGAGGCCCGGGCGAAATATACTTAGCTACTTTATCATATGGACAGAACCAAACCGCCGAGGCATCTTATTGATATAGACTTTTATGCAAAGATAGACTTTTTGAATTGGCAGGTCGTGTCACCCGCTGCTTAGCATGCATGCGTAATGAGAACAGAGCTTTTTAGACGCCGGCTGAGACACAGGCGTCTGACAGGTGGGGTTTGGGAGTTCAAGGGAACGTATATATATTCCCTGCCTCATCTCCTGGACCGGGCTGGTTATAAATTATCGTGTTAGCTAGGGGAGGAGCGTTTTACCAAATGTTCAATGCTCGATAGCATTAGTTCAAATCTGAGGCCGTGTCATCCCACCCTGCGACCTAACGGAAGCTATCAGAGCCGAATGTTTCGTTTATTTATCATTAAAATATCTGACATTTTGAAAAAACTGAAGTGGGCCCCTAGTTTTGATATTAGTAACAAGACATACGTGTTGTAGTACAAAAAATAATATTTTTTTGCAGTGAATATAGATTTAAAACACTCCCCTTAAGAACAGGTTATGTGTCTAATTAACATTAATGAGCCTCTCTCTGATTGGCTGATTTTAATGTCTGTGAATGGTAGGGGAGTGAGTGCATAATTGTGACAGTACAACTTCATTAAAACCCTGATACTTGGTTTTAAGGAAATTTCTGAGTATCTTGAGAGCATAGTAAGCACCAGAAGAAGAGATTACATCTCATCTGTTTCAACCACTCTGCATTGGCCTTATGGGAAATCAAGAATATAAATCAACATCGTCCTCCGAGAGGTTCCCAGAATGGAAGCAGAGCCTTCAACTATCAGGCTCCTCTCCTGTGGAACCGACTTCCTGTTTCAGACTAACCTAATATTAATTTAATAATAGGTTAAACTTTCCTTTTTGGTGAAGCCTAGCTGAACTAGCACCTTGCTATGCTGTGGTAGGTCTGGACTGCCAGCACCATCTTTAAATCTCTTTTGTTCCCAGAGTTCCACCCTGTGATTTCTGCAGTGCAGCCACTGAGGGATTCCTCTGTTGCTGGAGGGTCTGACTCTGTCCTGGTTCACCTGGAAGCTGCAGTGAATCCTGTCACCTCAGGAATCAATATATTTCTGTTATTCAAATTAATGTCATACTCAATTTTTTTTTTCCTGTTTTAAATGCATTGTGTCACTGTTGTACAAACTGTAAAAGCCCATTGAGGCGAATATGTGATTTGAAAAAAACAACTGATATGACTTGACTTCACTGTTTATATAACACCTAGATCTTCTTATAATGGAATTTGTGGACCTTTAAGACACGCCTACATTTGACAGCACAGCACATAAAAGGATTTATGATCCGATTGTGGATATGGTGACAATCAAACCTTATGTCACAAAGAACACCAAACCCAAAAAAACTACAATAACCTAACCTTTTTCCTTTGCTCAGCTTTGTTTCTTTTTCCCTTTACTACACATTTCAGCTTTTTTGCCCCCCAAAGGTGAAATTACTGTGCTTTTTTGTACGGGGCCTTTGAATGCAGCTCGCAAACGCCTGTGGGCCTACAAATGTGCTCCGAGAGGGAAAGAGAGAGTTAAGCTGTCCCATTGAATTGATTGAACATTCACAAAACTAAAGTGCGCCCTCCCTCCCGCCTCCTCACATGTGGAAATGACTTCCAGACATCCCCAGCATCCCGTATGGAACACAGCCGTGAGGATCCTTACCTTACAGTCAGGTGCTGAGCTGTTGCCCTGCAGGCACGATTCAATTGTTAAATCTCTCCTGAGTGGTGCGGGTAGGGTTCGTTTTACCGCTCACAGCCCCGCACGTGCATGTTTTTGACTTCATTGAAATAATTGCGCTGTTATTTTACACAGTATCTCATTTTATAATCATGTTCTGCTTGCTGTTGCCTAAATGGGGGCTAAAAGAAGTGTTTTGTAGTGAGTAACTAAAAGGTTATTAGTAACTGAGGTAATACACTATTTCTTTTATATTTAAGCCCTCATTTTGTGGTAACCATTTAGGAATGTTGCACGCGCACGCTATAATGACCTTTTGGACATTTTATGTGGCTTTTTTTCCCATTGCACTTTCATGTATCTACGGGTTATTGCCTGACAATACACCTATAAAGAATGAATTTCAAGGCCCTCTCATTTTAATGTCAATGACTGTATATTATGAGTCTCGAGATGGCAATATTGAAAGCAATTTTCCACGCATTCAGAGGGAGAGTCAAACAATTTCTGGACGGCGAACCAATCAAAATGTGCGAAGCATGATCAATAAAAGTGAGAGAACTTGTAAGGCTCGGCTGAAATGATGAATTACACCATTTCTCACCCCCCCCCCCCCTGCCTACAATATGTGTGGAAATCTGCATGCTTATGTGTCTCAAATATTGCAGCATGTGCATGTGTGTGTCATCCAGCGTGCAGCCTCGCGCAGACCCCCGACAGACTGCATCATGTCCCGCCATTAAACCACGCGACATGTTCCACCCAAGGTTACACTCGGCGAGACCTAATCATTATTTGGCACGGGTAGCGGAGCAATGTCGGGGCGAAGCCCCCCCCCCACCCAACATTCTGCTACCCAGTCACATTTTAATCATCCGCAATTAGTTTTGTTTTAATAACACTCACAATTAAAGGTCCTCCCGTTTGCATAATTCATGACACAGCAGCGCTGATGTCAGAAATCAAATGCAACAAATTAGAAATAACAAGTTTGAGACAGTGTGATTCAATTAAGATCCAGGGAAACATTGGGCCATGCATAATTGAGGGGCCGGCGAGGCAAGACTCATGTCAGGCCTGTCAGCCCCGCCGCAGCTATTGGATTTGGCCTGTCACACACACTCAGATCAGCCCTGTTAAAATTACAGGTTACACCGATTCCTTGTTTTTATTTGTGAGCGGCCTGTGAGTGTGTGTGTGTGTGTGTGTGTGTGTGTGTGCTAATGGGAGTGTGTGTGTGTGTATATGTGTGTCTCCGCTACATGCACATGTGCACATACAGTATATATTGACCGTACAGTGGCGCGCGTACACACGTGTTTGTTTACCGATATGCGGGTGAGCCCACGCCTGCAGTGCAATGGGACGCGGTTGTGAATCAGGTGCGGGGGAGCATGCAGAGGTGGAGGCTGCAGCCACATCTGGAGCTCCAGCTCTGCACGGCGGAGACGTTGAGTGGAGCTGAGTTGAGCTGCAGGCAGCACACACACACATCCTAGAGTTAAAATAATAAGTAGAAATACTGTTGTCAAAGGTGGAGTCCTGAACTGAAACTGTACTTAAAGCATCAAAAGTTAAAGTATTAATTACATAGACTGTGTTAGATTATTATAAGAGTATATAGTGTATTATACTACCAGTACTTATTTTTAATTACTACATGCATAACGAGCATTTTATGCAGCAGATTAAGAGTAATAGTACTCACTGCAAGTACAACACACTCAAACCCTAAAAATATGGTATGAGATACTTTAATTCTCCTAAAAAGGTTTTAAAAAATAAGAGAAACACATGCTCTCAAGTAGTTTTAACATTCTTTTTGGTTACACCATTTAACAGTTTGTGTTAAAAATCACACTAAATTGGGAAAAAAAATCCTATAAACTGACTTTTATATGACAAAAAACAACATCAACCTGACAAACAAAACCTGATGGATGCTTTTAAAACTGCAGAGAGAGCAAGAGAGAGATGCTGTATGTATATACCATATAAAATATATAGGAAATAAAATAAATTATAGTTATTTTTCCTTAAAATATTCAAATCTGCATTTAAGTAACTAAAGCTGTCAAATAAACATGGGAGTAGAAAGTGCGATGGTTCCTTCTGAATTCTAGTAAAAACTATAAAGTAGCATCAGATGGAAGTAAATTGTACTTAAGATACGATATTTGAGCAATGTACTAGATACAGAGTATGTGCATAATCACTGAATAAGCCATAAAGCATGATGGAGTGTTAGGAGGCACCTTGCATGTTGCACCAAGTTGCAAATATATATATATATTTTATACCATGTTATGCATGAACTGTAATAACAAATATAAACACAAGCAATGCACTGCATGGAATAAACAGGGAGAAGTCGTGTCGCGTGAGTGTATGTGTTTGTGCAGAAAGAGCAAGTGTCCCGTGTTATGAAACACTTACAGGGTTTTAATTATCATTCAATTTTCAGGGGGGTTTGTTGTAAGCAAACTGGGAATGAAATAACTTCTTTATGAGTTTGAAAACACCCTCTAATGCTTATTTAATTAAACAATCGTAACCACATCTCGTAAAGCGCTCGGAGTTAATAAGATTTCCCTAAGCAAACACGCATTAACGCGGACGGCCGCGGCGCTTTGTGAAAATGTGCGTTTTTCAGGGCGGCGTTTGGCAAACCTGAGGTGGAACCTGGGCAAATTACGCTATAAAAGTTAAATTGCATGTGTACTCAGTAATTTAAAAAAAGTGTCGGTGACGTCACGTTTCATTTCAAGCTATCCATATTGCCTGAAAAAAAAAAAAAAAAACTTCCTGCATGAAATATCCTCAGATGTGGATCTTGCTGAATGGCTGCGAGCGCGGGAAGGAAACATGTGTTAGTAAACCAGCAGAAAGCAGCCACACGTTGCCTTCAGAGTCGGTAATTTCTGACTGAATAATCGCTAATGACTGAGGACCAATGGCTCCCCAAAGCATCGTCTCAATCTCTCCTGTGACTGGCTAATTGCAGCCAGACGCACTCACCTCGCCGTGGCCTGTTGTCCTGGCTGTAACCCTGGCACTTCTTATTTCTCAAATTCAGCCTCTCGCTCTTCTCTTCTCTTGCTGTTTTATCAGCTTTTTTTTTTTAAATTGGCCCACTTCTGTTCTCCCCCTCCCCCCCCCCCGCCTCAGCTACGACGACATATGGGAAACTTTTACAGCCTGATTGCTCCAATCTGATTAAGGGGAAGTTATGTAGCTTCCATTTATCGCTGCTGTTGTGAAGCAGCTGTGACGTTTAAGGCCCCTTTTTTTCAGTTGTTTTTTTTTTCCCCCCCAAAAAATAAAAAAACTGATCCTGGTACATACATGTTCACGCTCCTGGAAGTGTTCTAACTGCCCAGGGCTGCGCCATGAATCAAAAAAAAAAAAAAAAACCTCTGGCAGACAGACAGATCTGTGCGTAATTGCACAGTTCAAAACAATGCCATGCCCACTTAAAGCTAGAGTGGCCTGTGCTCACTTAATTTGAGGAGGAGGAGGAAAAAAAAAAAAAAACTTTCCCGCGAGAGGCGATTTTACATTACATTAATGCAGTCGGTTTGGGTTCAACAAAAGGGGGACTTGGCCCGGGGAGGCGAGCAGAGAGGGGAATTAGAGCGTTTAGGCCGTCTCCAGACGCGGGAGAGAAATGAGCCTTGTGGCCTTTGTGTTATCTAATCTCGTTTGCATTTCCTTTCAGCATCATGAAAGAGAAATGTAATGGGGGCCCTTGATTGTGTTTGTTTGGCGAAATTCTCATTTAGGCCGCTGTGACGATGTGCCTCGGCGAATAATTCTCTCCTGGCTGCGATTCTGTGTGTGTGTGTGTGTGTGCCCACCTCGGAGGTGTGTGTGTGTGTGTGTGTGAGATGATGAAAAACAGAACCCAAAAAACAAAACAGGAGCAGCGAGGGTGCAGCATCTCAGCTCTGGGTTTTTACAGCGATGAGTGATTGACTGGCGGGAAGGAAAAGTGACGACAAAAGAGGGAAGGAAAAACTAAAAAAAAAAAACTGGACACAGAGCGGATCTGACATGACGAGCGTCGATGCTGCCATTGATCAGCGGCGTCGACGCCCCCCCCGCCCCCCCGCGAAATACTAGAAGGTGAAGGTCGGCGGCTGAAGGTCACAGCTGGCTGTCACAGCTCTGTCCAATCACATTACACATCACGCCTCGCCTTCAGCGCATGATGGACAGGTGACAATCATCCCTCCCGCTGTATTGTCTCACGCTTGGATATACTGGAGGTTTTGTTCTGCTTTTTTTAAAAGAAAAAAAAAAAGTGTCAAACTACATTACAACAAGTATAAGATCGTACCGCATTTTGTTTTCCCCACCGTCGCCGGTTTTCGCTCTGCAGGCCCCCTGCGATTGCACGGAGCCGCTGATTTATTGCCAGGCGTCGGTCAGAGGAGGTGTTTGTGTGTCGGCGGCCAATGGGCTCTTTGTGTCCGTGACGAGGTCAAGAAAGAGAGAGAGAGAGAGGACGGAGACGGGCGGCGGGCCTGCTTCTCCTCAGCCGAAACCTTCCGAGTCGACAGGCCATTAACAGAGGTGACGGGGGATTCTGACTTACACACCCGCGCTCCAAACAAACCAAACAAATTAGGAAGGAACAAAATAATACACAGCGAGAAATAAATCACGGTAATGACGAGGCTTTGAAGGACAGTCAGACATGAAAGCGGGCGGCGGCAGGGCGAGGGGGGGGGGCAGCGGGACGGCAGACTACAGGACGATGTTAGGAGCTGTCTTCACAGAGGAAGGCTGAGAACAATCAGGCGAGCGGCGGTAACGAGGAGAGCGGCTTTGTTCTCCCGCTCGGTAACTAACATGTTGTTATTCAAGTCAACAGCCACTAGAACCTCGTTAGCGGGCCGAGCGGCGTGCTGCTCATTAGCCGACAAAAGCCCCAAAAAAAAAAAAAAAAGAAAATCCATTGACGGGAAAACGCGGGGAAACTCGTGCAGAGATTTGCCTGTATGCAGAATAGGTTGAGATTTGTTAAAATTAAAAATGCACTTTTTTCCTAGCATGAGCTGTGCTTTTTGTTAAGAGATTTTATTTTAACTTGTGTGAGGGAAAAAAAAAGATCTAGTTAAGTTCTAATGATCTGAGTAAAGCCTGAACATGAATTATTTAGTATACAATAGTTAGTTAGTGGCATTTACATTTTAACACAGTCCATCTCTGTAATAACAAGGTGATAGTGGGATAATACTCAGAAAATAAAGATGTAATAGGTGTAATATAACTGTAATATGAGGTTGTTTTCATAACAAGGTATTAGAGATAGATAACAATGAGGCACGTTGAATATAATTTAAAAAAACAGACGTGTAGTTTTTAATTGAATTTGAAGAAGATCGTTCAACAAAATGGTGACGAAACGCTCGGTCACGTGTAAAGGTGAAGGATTCAGCACCGGACAGCGCCGTAATAACGGTTCTGATAAATGGATTTTTATGAAACTTCAGAAATGAAATGAATACCAAGGTGCAGCCACAAATGCACCGAGCCTGTAGGTGTGAAACCAACCCGTCTGTCATCACCAAGCCCAGTGATTAAAATTCTACTGCAGAGAAAAAAAAGAATCGACGTGTCCCGCTGTGCGTTTGCTTATAATGTTACGGATTAAATGTCTATCGGCTCAGAAACGGGCGTTTTAACATGAATGAGGGAATTTCACATACTCTGCCTCTTTCTAGCTCTGCCTCCACTGCTTAAAGGGAATATCATAGGCTGACAAATAACCACAATTATAGGAATATTTAATTGAGATTTCTCCGTTAAAGGGTTTTTATAGCAAGTTTTACCTTTTACAATGTGAAGGTCTGAGGACAGAGGTTGTACACACTGTAAAGCCCATTGGGGTAAATCTGTCATTTGTGATTCCAGGCTTTACAATTTAAAACGAATTGAATTGAATACAAATATTAAGTAAATTAATCATTGGAATTTAAATACGCCAATATGTGTACAACAAAACTATTTTTGTTCATATATACTGTATGTCTACATGTGTACACACACACACACACACACACACACACACACACACATCCTGCACCTTAAGTATGCATTAGCTATGTATGTCTACATGTGTGTATGTGCGTATATATATGCAAATATGTAAATATGTTCATATGTGCATGTATGTATGTATATATGCTTTACTTATGCATACTTTTTTCTTGCTATTTATTAGTATTTTTTCTCCATTCTTATGTCCATAATGCATACTGTGTATGGGGATCAACAAATTCTACAAATTTTTTACATAGTGTTGCGATTTTTATTTTTTTATAGCTTTTATTTTCTTTTCTTTACTCTGTACGCTGCAGTAACAAGCAAATTTCCCCGTTGTGAGATCAATAAAGTCTTATCTTATGTATCTTATCTCACTGTTGTCTAATCTTTGCACTTTAACGTCTATATGTCCTATTGTCTATCACTTGTCTAAGTATGTCTGCATGAGAATGAGCAAGAAACTTATTTGTATGACCAGTTCATGTAAAGGAAATTGACCATAAAGCAGACTCGAACTTGGAATATTAATTAAAAAAAAAAATTGATCATAGACACCTCCAGATCCCGTAGATATAATGGTGGTGTGACATTTCCACTCTGCAGGAGCTGGATTTCTAGCGACAACCGCTTCAGAGAAACGTGCCAACGCGCTGCCCGTCGACCTGCTGATAGACGCCGCTGAATGAAGCGTTTCTCGCTGCACTGAGGTCCCACGGTGGATCTCCAGATGACAGCACTAATGGACCGGCCCCCGTGATGTAATCACCCCCATCCCGACCTCCGCGTTCAGCAGATGGGCCGCGTTTCCCCCGGCTCAGCCCTCCCGAGATCGAGCGCTCCTTAATGCAAACATGCAAAACTCATTACATAATTTCATTTGATTTAAGGAAAATTAGCCCCCGGATGATTTCCAACGATCGCGTTTGACGTTTGGTCCAGAAGGTGAAGCCTGGGATTAGGTTTAGGCTGCAGCTTTCTGCAGGCGGACTGGGCTGCAGAGATGTTCCGTGTCAGTCTGCACTCCAACAACTGTGTAAAGAGAACTAACCACAACAGAACAGGCCCTGTAACACAAGCCACTAATGGGCTCCTGAAATGTGTCATGTAAATCATTGTTACTGTGATCCTCAGGGCTTGTTCTACATATGCCGAGAGGACACTTGTTGGCCGGCTGTAATATTAGCCCTGTGACCCCAGAATAGTTTTATAACAGTCAGGGGGGTGGGCAATTAGAAACCACAGTGTTCCTCTGTTTAATCTGTCCAGAAATATGCATATCTCTCTCTCTCCCTTATTTACTGCCATCTCGCCGTTTCATCTTATTTAGTATTTTCCCATGGTTTTATTGCATTATCATTATCATGCATGCTTTTAGTGTGTTCCCACAGGATGGAGCCAGGGTGGCAGCAGAAAAACACCAATGTTGCAGTGATTTAGGCAGAGGTCTAATACAGAAAACTGTATTTTTTGGCTGCAGATTCTGCATCCATACAGGTACTAAGAGGCCACTACATGCCATATTGCCAAAGAAACAGCAATTGCGGGATTATCAGCTTCATACTTGGAGTGTGATTTCTCTGAGTGTTCCAATGACTGATGCAGCTTTTTTATCTGCAGCCGTAAAAACTGATGTGAAACTGGCAGACAGTGATTCCCTGTGGTCGGCCTGGGTCATCCTGCCATGCTCATGATGCATCTCTTAGTTATTAAGTTTTGAATTTCTATTTGTTCTCGATTAGCCTACCTATTATTTTTCGTCTCTGTACAACTTGTCTTTCATTACGTGTTCCTCGCTGCACTGTTAGTTAGAATTAGGTCTTTAACTTCAGTTTGGTGAAATAATGAATAATAATGAATGCTGGTTCTGCACGTTGTGCGCTGCTCAGATAATAGGAGAGGTGCTCCCACCTGTCACTCACAAGCCGTAATGTCCGAGCATCCAGTCAGTCCACCAGTAGCGGGGGCTGGTCTCCCTGGGGGGGGCAGCAGTAACACAACCCCAGGCTTATATAGACATCCACACAAAGGACAGGCCTCAGTGGCAGGTGGCCCCCGCGTAGATAAGTGTGTTTTCTGTTTTTTTTTTTGTTGGAGGGGGGGGGCTGAATGAAGGAAGACTGCTCACTTCCAGCGCCTGTTCTTCTGATGCCCCCCCCCCAGGGTGTGACACATGGGGGCGGGGCTTACTGTAGACATGATCTGTTTATGTCTGTGTTAATGCACCAGCAAACCCCCCTCCCCAACACACACACACACACACACACACACACACACACACACACACACACACACACACACACACACACACACACACACACACACACACACACACACACACACACACACACACACACACACTTACAGATGCTTCATTCAAAGCCTAAAAACCACTGAGTTACTGTTGAAAAAATGTGTGAACGTTTGAATCCTTATAATTAGTTTCGTAAGTTTTATTAGTGACTGAAATGACAGCTGTGATGGGCAGATGTTCTTATCTGCAGCTGAATCTTGCGTATTGTCTAAAAATCTAACTAATAAAAAAAAAATCCCAAATTTCATTCCTGTCATTTAAACTTCTTGACACAGTTTGACCTATATATATATTTTTTTTACTATTATACTTTAACCATACAGAAAACAGTGACAGTGATTTCTAATATAGATGTCACTGGTATATACATGCAAACATACATATTTATATATTTATGCACCAACATGTATAAACATGA
The DNA here is from genome assembly GCA_036785175.1 of Eupleurogrammus muticus. NCBI lineage: Eukaryota > Metazoa > Chordata > Actinopteri > Scombriformes > Trichiuridae > Eupleurogrammus > Eupleurogrammus muticus. Next base: position 747,715 of record JAYKQN010000001.1, on the reverse strand, counting down.
GAACTGACTTTGATCACTATAAAAGTAGACCTACAGATTTATATTATGGTTTAGCAATTTTTTATTACCATAAAATTATGAATTAACATCTGTCTAATATTTGGATATTTTCTTAGATAATATTGCTTGTGGTAATTTCATTTTTTTCTTCTTGGTATCTGTAGGAGCTGGTGTGACTCAGGCTCCAAATAAAAAGTATAATCCTTCCTTTGTAGACTTTTGGGACGTGTTCCCAACAGTAAATTATGTTTTTCCAGATACACAGATTTCCTGAACATCTGTTCTACTATGTGTAAAATATCCGACTATAAAGATGTATATACATGTGATCTGAAGTGCAATATTAAGTGTCAAGTGCAAGCTCGACATAGCATGGATGAATTATAGAATTGTGATGGAGTGTTTCCATTTGAACTGGCGCAGGGATTTTCAGCCTTTACGATATTGGTATAGTGGCCCAGGAAAAAAAAATAAAAAAATCACAGACCTCACACAAGTATTTTAACACGTTGTCCTACAAAGAGAGGAAAGCAGACCAAAAAGTAAACTGTGAAAACCATGTAGATCCAATGTAAACTCCACTTTTTAATGAGGTAAACTGGCTCTATGTGACCATCATGGTCTTTCTGTTAAACAGGTGATGTTGTACTAGTCAGAAGTTTCTGATTTGGCTGACATGAATGTATTATTTCCCCCCATTCTACAACGTTTACACACACATCCTGCACCTTAAGTATGCATTAGCTATGTATGTGTACATGTGTGTATGTGCATATATATATATATATATATATATATATATATATATATATGCACATATGTAAATATGTGTGTACGTGCATGTATGTATGTATATATGCTTTGCTTATGCATACTTTTTCTTGCTATTTATTAGTATTTTTTCTCCATTCTATGTCCATAATGCATACTGTGTATGCAGATCAACAAATTCTATGAATTTTGTACATAGTGTTGTGTATTTTTATTTCTTATAGCTTTTTTAAAAATTTTCTTTAGCCTTTATTTTCTTTATTCTGTACTCTCTCACACCTGTGCTTAGCTGCAGTAACAAGCAAATTTCCCCGTTGTGGGATCAATAGAGTCCTATCTTATCTTATCTTAACGTGGGAAGGATATAGCGTGAAAACAGTCATGCTCGTTGCACGGGGACGTGGTTTAGCGAACAGTCGGTGAATCGGTGAATCGGCGAATCGGTCTGTCTGTGCTCTCCACTCCTTCCACCGCTCTCACTGTTCAAACACACCCATCCCTCACTCCAAGCCGGGGCTCTGACAGCAGAATTTGCTTTTTTTTTTTTTCCCCCCCTCAGAGGTGAGTTGCAAGATACACAAATAACACAGAGGCACATTTATGGTATTTGTATAATCCGTGAAGTGAAAATTACGCACTATTTAGATGAAAGGCAATTAGACAATTACGCCTAATGAGGCCAATCCTTTTCTTTCACCCAAAAGAGTCCGCAGACTAATTATCAAATTAAAGAATGCTTCTTTCTCCCCCTGACCCCGCGCCGTCGTAAAGGAGGTGGGGGGGGGGGGGGGGGGGGCGGGGGGGGCGCTTTGGGAAAGGCAAACATTGGGCCGCTCTGTTGGGGCCGAGGCTGCAGAACAGGCAGGCAGCGTTTAGAAAATGATGGGTGTATTAATCACTGCTGGAGGCGGGACAGCTTTATGGTCTGCGGGGGCAGCTACACACACACACACACACACACGTTGGAGAATGTACAGACACTCCGCTGCTCGGATCGTTAGACATCATACATCGGGAGGGGGGGGGGGGGGCACCAGACTAACAGGAAACGTGCTGGCACCCACAGGAAGTGGACCTGCTCAGACCACTAGCTGGTGGAACTTCCTGCTCCGGGGGGGGTCAGAGGTTTCACTCCGATCCACCTGACGTATGCGTGTTTGGCGTTTTTATACGTGTGTCTGTGACGTTTTTAAAGTTAAATAACGCCCGACCTGCTCTGCGCCTTAAATTATAACCGATCCAGCCCCATTTCCCCTCCCTGTTAAAATACCTTTAAAGGACAATGTAACGCGTAAAACACGTTTTTCCTCTCGACAACAACGGCTCATATATAAGAAGTTAATGTAAAGAACATTACAGCAGACAAACAAAAAACATGTAATAATTAAATGTATAATAGTTTATAGTAAAATGTCTATACACATTATGTGGATGCTGTTATGAAGTTGCAACTGATGATCATAATGCATTGTAAAATGGCTTATAAATAGTCTGCAAATATTATTTAATTAATAATTAATTTGCAACTTGATATTGAAAATGTTTAAGAGTTTCTTTATTGTATGAAATTGCTGGGGGATGTTTATCACAAGGGTTTAAGATTTAATCAAACTAAATCCCCATTTTTTTTTTTTACCATTGATAAATGATGGTTATTACGAGGTGTTACCTAATAGGATGATAGAGTGTTAAAAATCAACCGTGTCGCTTTCCTGGAAATAAAAGGATTCATTTGCTCACATCGCACTGATGCTCACGCTGACTAATCAAACCGCGTCTGTTTTGTGTCTCAGTGCTTGGAAAGCTGATCAGGCTCAACGGGAGAGCCGCGGAAATTATTTCCCAGAGTCCCCCTCAACGTTCCCAACTCCTCGCGGTACAGACGGTCCAGCTCCTTCCAAAAATGTTCACGGTCTGTTAAGATCATCCCTCAATTAACTCAGAGTCAACTCAGACCATATATCACCCCCCCCCCCTGCTTTCACTCTTTTTGCTGTGTTAAACTACAGCTGCACCTACTGGCAACAGAGGGGCGCATTCTGAAACACAGCGATGAATTCTTAATGAATTCTCCCTTTAAAAGAGATTTAAATAAAATTGCACCTTTTCGACAGGGGAAGCGTAAAGCGTCACACAGCTATCCGGTTTCTCCCCACTCTCTTCATCAAACATAAATCCATGTCTTCCTCCGCCACCGTTTTTTTTTTCCTCCCCTTACGCACTTTGAAAACGGCGAGAAGGGTCAGGGTTCAGAGGTTAAAGAGAAGTTCTTTTCACACTCCCACGCCTGGCCTTTTTTTTTTTTTTTTCCCCCGCTTCACATAGAGCGAACACTACAGGTGCAGGGTGTCTCTGAAACAACTTAACGGCCGACACACACACACACACACACACACACACACTCTTAATTGTTCCCTGCTCTGTAGCAACCACCGGCCAAAACACTCCTTGTTATTACATCTTCTCGCACAGTATTTTTCCAGGCATAACGGCTGACAGAGGGGGGGTCGGGGTGAGTCCACGGCTCCTTTTTATGACAGTAACTCCTCCTGTCACCTGCTTTCATGCGGCCGAGGTGTCGGCGCGTGGTGAGAGACGCTCCGGCTGACACCCCGACACGGCCGCACGTAATGAGGCGTGACGGGAGCCTGTCACATCAAGCAGCTTCGCCAGAAGATCATCCGTCCACTTTTATGTAAAAAAAAAAAAATCTGGCATTCGCGTTTTACTCCGACCTTCCGAAGTTCACTCAAAGTATCGCGCATGGGTCAAAGATTTGTTTTTTGCAGATTCGGACAGTGCATGTACGGCATGCATGCAAAGTTAAAAACTCACTATCTCACACACACACACACACGTCTATATTTACCCACAGAAAGTTCAACTGCAGGATAAAGGATTTGATTTTTAAGTAACGGAGCAGCCATTAAAGTTTCTGCTCCGTGCCCTCCTGTGAATACAGATACAAAAAAAAAACAGGGAGATGCGACGAGAAGGTAAACAGAAAGCGATTTGGTTTGCATGAGGACGGGCTCCGCGGCCTTGCTCAACGCTGGGGGGGGGGGGGGGGGGGGGGGAGCGAAATATCACGAGGAACGACAAGAAAAGGAAAAAAAGAACAAGGATGGTTTTTCCCTCTGTGAGTTCCCTATGTATTTTGTGTATTTGCATTCGGAGAGTAAACAAAAAGTAAAGTGTTCATCCACTGTGTCTGTCAAGGAAAAACAATATCCATTAAGCTCCATAAATGTGAGTATTTGATTCCATCAAGTTAATCAGAATTACTTTATTTTATGTGTGTGATGTGGCAGCAGAAGCCGGGACCACATCTAATAAATCCCGCAAAAATGTGTGAATCAAAAATGCTGATTTGTCAAATACTAAAGTGGCTATTTACATCCAGCTATGACACATTTATAGGATATTTGTAGCTATTCATCAAATGCAGATGTGAAGAGTTTCAAACACAGACCTCCTTAGTTTCACGGCAGTCCCCGAACGTCATAATTCTTAAGAATCACTCCATTTAAACTGGAAATGAGGGGGCTCCACGCTGTAACTCGGCGGAAGCAGGCGTATATTCCCGTTAAGACTAACATGGACTTATTTGCTCATTTGTCTGAATTGTAAGAATAATTTGTGCGAATGTGCTTTTATACCTCCCCAGTGGTGCATAAATCACAAACGGCTCTTTGTGGCCCTGCAACATAATTTGTTTCCCTTTGTTTATGCCACTTTAGTCACTCAAAGCTTGATTCATAGCCAGACAAATCCTGCGCGCAGCATCGCTCGTGTACTCACTTCGGATACACTCTGCTCAGTAAATGTCTTCCTTTTAAACTTATTACTCAAAAGCCCTTCGTTAAGATTTGAAATCTGATGATTCTGGTGACGCCTCGAGTCCCATGATAGTATTTCATATCATCTGTTCTCACACACACACACACACACACACACACACACACACACACACACACACACACACACACACACACACACACACACACACACACACACACACACACACACCCTTATAATGCAGTACTTTTACTATTAATCTACCCAAAGTCTGTAAAATTGCCTCCATTGGTGCAGATCAACAATGCAACAATATACTATTATAATACAGCCCAGTCTGCATAATGAGTACTTTAAGTACATATTACACCTTTGTCTCTTGTGTGTGTGTGTGTGTGTGTGTGTGTTCTGTTGATTAGTGTTGTGTACATGTCTATTGTTTTTAGTTTAAATTACACATGTATAGTATATTGTATGTATATTGTTAAGTATTTAAGTTGCACACCTGAGTCTAGCGAAACGCAATTTCAAATCCTCTGTATAATGTAAATTATATAGAAGGAATTGACAATAAAGAAACCTTGAACCTTGAACCTTGATTATATCCTGTACTTTTACTGAAGTAACATTTTCAATTCAGCATTTTTCAAAATCAAATATATTGTTTGAGCAAACCGTGTATAAACCTACTAACATATAGAGAACATGCTCAGTCAAAATCATGGAAGCCCAGACACCTACAAACCTATTTTCGTCGACATCTTTGATGCTCATCGTGATTTATTAGTTTTGAATCGTGATCAGCAGCAAGAAGCCAGAGCAAAGCGAAGTTTGTTTTTTCAATTTGACATAGAGCATTTAGCTATTTAGATTAATTTATTGAACATTTTCAGCAGACCTGCTTATACTAAAACACAGCTAGGTGCTCTGGAGAACACGTTGTGAATTAGTTTATCCTGATGATTGTAGAATTATATCCGCTTCAACACAACGTAATCACCTGGCTACGAGCTCTTTAGCGCTGTGCAGCCCTTTCACATGTGTGTGTGTGTGTGTGTGTGTGTGTGTGTGAGAATCGGTTTTCCATCTGTACAGCAGTTAGGCAGCCCTCCTCCTACTAGGTTAAAGCTCTTATTTTGTGCCAATCAGTCTGCAGGAAAAGAAATATGTCAGCGATAAATATTCCCGTACAGCTGTTTTACCACTGTCGGCGGACAGGGGATTTAATCGCGCATCTGGTGGAGAGAGTGAGCAAAAAAAAAAATTAATACGTTTGTCTACTTTTCAGCTTTAATTACAAAACACAGCGACGAATATCCTTAAGTGGATAACAAATCGCCAAAGTGTGATATATCTTATCCTGCTTAACTTTACACGATGTTATCTGGCATCGTTTGAGTGTCCTTACTAATGTCAAACAGACTCGTGTCTGTGTTCAGTATTTAGAGGACGGATTTTTCTTTTTATTCTCCAAAGCAGAGAAGTTGGAATCTATCATCTTTCTCTCTCCCTCTGTGTGTGTGTGTGTGTGTGTGTGTGAGACGCAGGCAGAGGGAAAATATTCCAGTTTAGCAGCAGGAGTGGGAAAACAATTGTTCCTGACTGATTTTCCCCCTAACCCCGTAATGAAGCCCATGTGTACGACTGGCCCTTTTCAACAAGCTGCAAATCTGCGCGCGGCCCACTCTCCACTTGATTAAAGCAACAGCCACTCACCTGCTCCTCATTAGCCCGCACCGGGAACAGGCCCGGCCAAATAAGTTAGCACCTGTATGTTCCAATTCTGCATGCCTTCTACATGTATGTAATATTTGCGTGTATTAGGTTGACAGCTTTTATAAATGACGGCACGGATTTAGCGAGTTGCTGCCGCTGCCTGTGTGTTTTTGAGTGTGTGTGTGTGTGTGAGAGAGATGGATGTAAGGAAGCGAAAAAGAAAAAAAGGAAAAACAGCAGCGACGTGTTCTGTGTTTTTTTGGTCCTGTGGAGATAGATGAGGGGACTGTGCTTGGAAACACTCATTAGGCTTAATTTAGGGTCCCTAAAGGAGAGCAGATGGTGGCAGGGAGCAGCAGCAACGACCGAAAAATGAAATTATGCACACTGCAAACACGAACAGAAGTGTGCACGGCTACAGCAGGACAGTTCATACCCAACGTGGATGCATGCCGTGCTAAATGCGCCGCGACGCGCCGGTCATTACACAACGAGCCTGGAGGCCGTAGCGTGGGACGCCGCGTCGTTTTTCCGTCTGCTTCCTGCTCGCCGGCGACCCCCCCTGACCCCGGCCTGGCTCTGAATGGAAGCATATTAACACTCCGGGCTCTCGGCAACATTTAACCAATTTGGTAAATTATCTGTGAGGCCACTTTTATACGGCGTTCTTATTATTCAGAAGGAGGAGGAGGAGGAGGAGGGGGTAGAGATAGAGAGACTTGATGAAGGGATGTGGGCATGAAGAGCTCTTGCTCCCATTTACATACATTACCAGGGCTTCGTCTTTTCTCAGCGTCCCGTAGAGGAAGCACCTGTTAGCCCCCCACCCCACCCCTCTTTCTCTCGCTGCTCTTTCATCCCTCCATCTCTGCAGCTTCTCGACCCCCTAGAATCACCCCGCCAGCAGGTGTTCTCTGTCAAACAGAAAGAGAGAGGGAGAGAAGCCCTCTGAAAAACAAGAAGGGAACTGGCCAGGAGGCCGAACGGGGGAAGAGGAAGACTTAGAGGCCTGGAGTTGGGAGGGGAGGGGGGGGGGTCCAGGTGTTTGATACCATCACTTCTTATTTACCACGTGTGGACATACAGTTGTTCTCCGGGGCCTCGACTCAAAACAAATTGCCGGAGCAGAGGGTTTGTAAAAGAGACGTCTGTTCTGTCGGCGGAGGGGTTAAAGTTAATTTGATCGGGCATGTGTACTCTGCTGCGAGGAGCGGGGGAACATCTGCATTCAGTGGCATGGCCCCATTTGTTGCAATTTTGGGTCTCATTTCCATTTGCAAGAGAGATAACTGCTCGCATATGGAAGCAATAGATAGAAGAGGTCAATGCAATTTCTTTCACCAGCGGGGGGGGGGAGAAAAACCCTTATGCAGTAATCTCAGTTGGCATAGGAAGAAACAAAAAATCTGGGGTTTTCAGAGGGGGAAAAGGAATTCCTTTCAATGCAGTGATTCCTTGATTCCTTTACCAGCCAATAAGGCTCCCACACCCCGTCCAAACCCACCCCCAATCACCCCCCATTATCGCTGATTGGATCTGGTGACACGATGTCCTAGACCCCCGTCCCTGGAAGAAGCGTCTCACATGACGCACTGATCGCAAATTAGGAAAAGATACTCAGACTTTAATGAGACTCTAATGTAGCGAGATGCAGAAACGTATTAAATAACATCATCGTTCCACTTTCTACTTTGTGGGAAGCGAATGGGTCAAAACTGTCGATTCTAACTTCTCTTCCACACTGTTATTTATGCAGTGGGTTTTAACTTAACTCACCCCCCCCCCCCTGCAGAGATGAGATATTCCTGCTCTCTGTGTTTTCACTCCTATGCTGTTACGGATCATCTGACGACATTTGGTTAATGCAAAGGAAGTAGATAAAGAAAGGTTTTTAGCTCGGCTAACGCGACATGACGCCGTGGCACCAAGCCCGGATTTAGGGAAAAAAAACACAGATGGATCCACAATGCAAAACGAAAAAAAAAGTTGAATTTAAAAATATAAATTATTGTCATTTAAGGCAATAATATAAGTTTGCACAACAAAGAAATTTAGTTGTATGCTCCAGAATAATTTGGTGAGTTGTTAATACTTAAATTGTTCTTTGTTTTAAGAGGGAAAATCAACTTTCTGAGTTTGCATTTTTCACTTTAAATTTGTGCTGCTGCAGGAGCTGGAGTCTGCACAGGTAAGTTTTAAACAAGCTGTAATTTATACAGAAATGTTTTTTTTTGAGATGTGTCGTAACAGAGAAAAGGTCCTACACATTTTCAGCATTTTCAGTACAAAGCGTTTTAATCCTTAGCGCTAACATTAGCTCATCTGGACGCCATGCTGTCTTCTGATTGGTTGGCATTGTTATTTTAAAGGGATAGTTCAACATTTCTTAAATTTTGACAAGAAACCAACATGAACACAAAATGCACCTAGAGGATTTTGACTTTCAAATCTTGTCAACTCTTATTCATGAGTGACCTTTATCTAAGTTTGTTGACCCAACTTTTCATTTTTTTTAGTAAAAAAAAACAACAATTGGAACTAGTTATATGGAAGTGAGTAAAAACTGCTTACATATTCATATACTGAATTGTCACTGAAAGTGTCACTTGTGATGCATGTATGAAGATACGAAGGGACGGGTTCTTATTTTTTCTGACTCTTACGCCGCAGACGGTGACTCCACAACATGTCGCACAATCATCCAAACAATCTCCATACGCCGTCCACGCATGTCTCCAATCTTCTGTTTCATCCCAGTCAAGTCTAAACTCAAATACGCTCTGAGAATCCCCTAATAAGGCGAGTTAAACCCCCAGCTCGCAACTGCTATGAAGTCACCAGAGAGCAATTACGCTTCAGTTTGATAGTTCGCGAAGGACCAATGGAACCGCACTTTTTTTTCCCCCATTCTTTTTTTTCCCTGTAACACCAGCACTTTGGAGACAAATGTAATTGAGTGTCTTTTTGTGTGTGTGATTATTTATGATTAGAAAGTGTAAGTGGAAAATCTGGAGAAGATATCTGGAAACAAGGGGGGGGGGGGGTGTTTGATGCGGATCAGTGTCGTGCTGCTCTCCATGATTAATTATGACCGGGACGTCTAGCCTCGCACAAAAAGAAAAAATAAGACAAAAAGACCCCCCCCCCCGAAACCCCCACCCAGAAACTTTCTAAACGTCCTTTGAACTGAAATGGTTTTAGGAGAGCTGGAGTAATTCCTGGGTGTAAATTCTGCGCTCAGACAAAACGGATTTATGGCAACGAAGGAGTAGGAACGGAACAGCAGAGACAGCGCGTTGCCCTGTTTTCTATCAGGGATCCATTTAATGTTATCGTTCCGATTCTTTCTTTTCCACATCTGCTGCGTGCGCGCGTGTGTGTGTGTGTGTGTGCCTGAGCCTCCTCCCGTCTCCTTACCAGTGCCCCCTGAAGCTCTCATTTCCTGTTGGGAGTCGGTACGGAATTGGATGAAGGACACGGCCGGGGGCCTCCCGGGGCCCAGATTAGGGCCTGCCAGAGTACAGAGGGCCGGTCTGGACACATCTCCATCCATCAAAAATCAAACTCATTCAGGGACCCGTTCAATCCAAACAGCAGAGAGGGAGGTAAAAAAAAAAAAAAGAAAAGAAAAAGAAAGTCCCTGCAGTTAAAGCAGGTGCTTTTTATTTTTCTTTTCAAGGAACGCGGTGAAGGTATAATGGCTTCAGCTGTAGGAACAATGGTGTTTTCTGCTCAGTTCTAACCAGGACTGTGTGTGTGTGTCGGTGTGTGTGTGCGCGTGTGTGTGTTGAGAGCAGGAGCTCATTAAGAGCGGCCGTGTGTGTTTAACAGATACCGAGGGGTTCCCCTTTTCTTCCAATAACAACCCATTAATGAAGATTTGTGTGTGTAAGGGAATTAGAGCGGCCGCAGCCGTGAATCATGAGACGCATCGCTCTCGCGTTATTGATCAGATACCAAACACCCGACTGACGAAGACAAACACGGGAGACAAGCGAGAGGAAGCACTTTATTCATGCCCCAGCCCATCAGGACGCTCACACAGACGACTGCTGAGTGACTCTCTCCATGATTATCCTCAGTAATAATACCTTTTTAATTAGCTTATTATTAACGTGGTGGTGTCGTGTCCCATGTTTTAACCCCTTTACTTCAAAAAGCAAACTCAAAGCTCCCGTAGACAGGCCAGATGTAGGTGGTAATCAAACATTCCAGCCTTTAAGCGGGCTGTCAGGAATTTTGGTGAAGTTGTGATGTCACAGCTGTACAGTCAGTGAGCCCCATTCGAAGGCATCAACCAATCAGAGGACAGGCTCGTTAATATTAATGAGGGTAATTGTTTGTGTAACGCTGCAGAAAGAAGCTTCTATAACGTTTTTAAAGCGGTGTCTAGGAACCCCTGGGCGTCCTTAAGGTGGATCCAAGGGGTCCCCAGCTAAAAAATGGGAATATAATTATGTTTATTTTAATTATAAGTCAATCCATAGGTGGGATACTTTTAATTGCCTCGTGGATGGATATAAAACTATTTTTTTTTAAGTGGGGTCTAGGAACCAACAGGTGGTTCTAGGGGGTCCTTAAAAAATGGGAATATTATTATGTTTGTTTTAATCACAAGTCCATCCATAGGTAACACTTTCTTTAACATCTAAAAGCAAAAATCTTATCAGACGGGGATGTGGGGTCTAATTTGTGTGAGTTTCAGGATATTAAAAAATGCATTTTTTAATATCAAATATTCTTGATATTGGAAAATATAGACAAGCGCTGCTTAAAACCGACAAGTGTACATACGTAACAGAAGTGGTGGATCGGGGCTTGGAGTTGAGCGTGATCACTTATCACTGCAGTGATTTATGGTTGTTTCCACGTTAAACACGTTACGTATGCGATGACAACACCCCCCGGTTTATTGCAAAAAAATACCTGCCCGCTTACAATAACCAAAAAGTGCTCCGTTTTTTCTCCTCTTCAAGGAGTACCGGTGTGCTGCAGGGGAGGAAACGCAATTATAGCACAATAATAACGTCTTATCACCTAAAAAAAAAAAAAAGGAGAAATGTGGATGATTGTGGGGGGGGTGGTGGTTAATGGGCAATCAGCTTCGTATTCCCGTTTTAGATTTACATTCGCTGCCCAGTCAGTTCCCGAGCGCTCCAACTCATCTTGGCCCGCTCGGCTTCCTGCGTGTTATTACCTATCAGAAGGTTCATAGCTTTTATGAAGTTCTTCACAGAGCGTCGGACGAAAAAAAAAAAACAAAAGAGGAAAAACCCCTGTTTTAACGGCTTCGCCGAGCCCCACACAAGATTCCACTACGTCTCCGGGAACGTCTGGAAAATGGGAAACACATGTGCTTTGATGGCATTGATTCTTTTTTATTATTAGTTTGTTTTGAATTAGGCTTGTGATTGCAGGATTCGGGGAGGCTTTCACTATCCATTAAAATGTTGAATTGACTGAATACGCTGCTTTTTTTTTTTGGAAAGGTGCCTTTACACACCTCAAAAAAAAAAAAAAAAAAAGAGGCAGAGCATTGTTAATAACGATCACGCTGTGGTAACGTGATAGCGTTTCAATTCCTCGTGTGGGAGTTCCCTTTTTTTCCTTGGACTTTTTAAGAGGAGAGGTCAAGGGTCACCAGCAGTGTGATCTATTGTAAACGAGTGAAAATATGGACTAATCAAAAAGAGACTGACAGATTTAATTAATTGATCCGAGTTGAAGAAAATAGAAATAGAAATAGAAGTGATGTTCTGTCTGAGTGTGTTTTCACAGGCTTTTTCCATATTCTATATAAACCACAGCTGCCATGCTGGTCATTCAGAGACCTGCGGTCGGACATGTGGGATTCTATAAATAACTAGATGATTATGATTAGAAACTATGGAATGTTAGGCCCAATATTTAGCTTTTCTTAATTAAAAATAACTGAAGCTATGTCAAATAGCTTAAAACCTAGAAAAATGTCATTGAATCTGAATCTAATCTAATTTTATCTATTTCTTATTAGTATTTAAGAAACTATTATTATGAGACTGATGGTTTTTGTCAGACACAAAGAGTCGTTGAGTTTTTTTGCGGCATCTCACCACTAACAGGTAGCCATTCAAAGTGTCAGCGTGGTCACAAGCAATAAGCCGCCGCCGACCAGGCCTCCTCGGCTCGGGATTTATTTTTAATTCACTAATCCCGTAATGGCGGAGCCGTGTCTCCCCGGCTGAGTCGGCCTCAGCAGAACACTCACGGAGCCACTAAGCGGTATTTGACTCCTTAAGCTCCGGTAAGGGCGAAGGTTAGGGGGCTGACGGGAGAGGATGCTTGGTGCGAGGGGTGGCGGTGTAAAGGTAGGGTTAGCATAGGGGGGGGTCGGGTCTAACAGATGAAACATTCACCCTAAAGAAAAAAAAAAAAAAAGTGCATCGCCCGGACTAATGGGGAAATTATTTATGAACTATTTGCAGTGCACCTGAAAATACCTCCAGTGAAATTATGTTTGGCAACCCCGACGGCTTTGAAGTCAATGGAGTGGCAATAAAAATTAGGCCTTCATTAGCGAGCCGGGGCCTTTCAAACCGAATGGGCCCAGTCTCGGCGGGTCAGGGGCATTTAGGCAGCGCTCCGCTTCCTTTAGTTCTGGCAGCCGCAGACACATGGAAGCAATTTGCCTGATTCTCTGCTGTTTTTTATGATTCCACACACACACACACCCTCCACACACACACACACACACTTTAATTTCTTTTCTCACCGCACCGCGCTCCTTTTATGTTGCATTTAGGAAATTAACACTAACCGACAAATTACTTTGTAAATACGAAAAAGGTAGAGCTTTAGAATGTTGAAAAACCGAGACTAGCCCAAGGGCCGGAGTCCGCCCGGCAACAAAGGAATCCTTGATAACTGTTTAGATATGTCGCCCTAACAGCCTGGCTTTATTTCATCAAGTGTATATCATTTTTCAATTGACATAAATGTAAGCCATTCAGCTCCCTTGTGTGCAGCAGAAAGAAGGAGTCCACTCAGAAAACGGTAAAAAAAAAAAAAAAAGTAAAATCACTTGAAGCATTCGGGGGTCATTTGCAAACATTACGCTTTTGGTCGAGCACAAATCTCATTCACAAAACAAAGGAAAGGCAGGCGACCGAAGTAAAACTGTGTAATCTTCAGAAAACCAGATGCACCAAAGTCCAGGGGATCGTAATCTTCAGAGATGTAAGCTAATTACTTAATCACTTACATTTGTAAATCTTATTATTGTAAAAGAAATTGCCGCAGTGATTAAATTACTGATATTTATCTTCTAATGGCGCTGATTAGGAGGTGATGCTAATCTGTCATTCTGAAAGGCTGATATTAACGGCATCAATCTAACAAAACAATAAACACTTAATATGAAAGAGATGTTTTGTGCAGTCGGGGACCAGATGGCCCGTTTTAGTCTGGAATGTGTAATATTCTGGCCCTGCTTGGCCACGCCGCTAATGATGGGAACCACAAACTGTTGACTTATTTAATTGAGTTGTTTTGGCCCATTAACCTGTTGTCTGACACTGCAGACGCGCGAGTTGGGAACGGGAACGTTTTCGCAGCCACGGTGGAAACAGTCGGTGGATTTGTCGTCTTCCTGTGAGCCGTACGCGGCCGTTTTCAGTTGCTGTTTGCACTCATTCGTACAAACAAAAAAAGTCATGCATGCATTCCTAATCTGTACATATCCCACAAAACGAGACCAAACGAACCTATTCTCCATATAAGGTGTTCACTGTTGCATTCTGGGAAGGCGGGTTGGGTGCTGGTTTGATGGATAGATGCAGAAAGCTGCAGACTACAACAGCACAGCACTGTTTCCAGACCAACAACCAGACATTTGTAATTGCATTTTAACCTAAACTATTATCTATCCTTTATTTTCCACATAGATGAATAGGAATGTTGCAAACTTACTAGACGTTGGTGCTGGAATTTTTGTAGGATTCCACTCGGAAAACTGTTATAATGTGAACTGTTGCATGAGAATAAGTTAGGTACAGTCATTTATTTGTTATAGACATGAAACTTTGAGGTTGAATCACGTAGAGATTTAATCTGTGTTGCAGTGACCCTTAAACGGCACAAATACAACACACTACATTCCTATTTTCGCCCTGAATTCGGCACATTTTGTGCACCTTTTCCAACGCTTTGAAAAATCCCAAACTGTGCCGCGCGTGTGTTTGCAGCTATTCTCCAGTGTTGCTGTAATGCTACAGAAGTAGCTATAAATTATGCATCAGGAATATGTATATGTATTGACTTTAATAAGAGATATTTCCTACTTGCCGGCTTTTGTACCTGCCGAAGAATCACCGGGGTGCTTTCTAACACTAGACAAACACTCCTCCACCGACTTTCAGCTGGGGGGGAATGAAACAAAAAGAGCATAATTAAAATAATAATAGTCTCCTCTTGTTTGGGGGTGGGTTAGATATATCGTTTTTTTTTCCACAGTTGCAGAGGAATTTGCGAAGACTTGTCAGGGGGCGTTAGCGTGAATAAGTAAACTCTGTTTTGTTGGCTTGTGATACCCAATCAAGTCAGCGCTGACAGGACTTCTCGCTGCGTTTTCCCCCCCCACCTTTCTCTCTCTTCTGTTTTCTCTCCGACGTGACGTTCCGTCGAGTGTTGCCGCTGAATACTTGATGACACGGAAAAAGCAAACAATGCCACTCGCTTAACAAGCTCCTCTGCCTCCCTCCTGCAAAACAAACGCTACTCCGCTTTTTATGCGTCTATTCCCCTGTCTTCGGCCCGTTTGGCCCCTCCGCCCTGACCCCAGATGAGGTTTACGGCGCTGTGCGTGTCATTTTTTATTTTTTTCTCCTTCCTGTTTTCTGCTAGTTGGCCTCTGGTGCCTCGCGTCTATGAATGCTAACACGTCTTACCTTGCCGTGGGCGAGAACGAAGGAGAACATACCTGGTGTTTGACCATTCTGCTCTGGTAGCGTCTCTGGAAACCTTTAGACAACAACAACGCTGGTGGAGCCGCTCGCTCTGGTCTCACACACACACACACACACACACACACACACACACACACACTCTGACAGGCTGAGGTCTCGTTGGCACTGGTTGTCAAAACCAAATAACTGCTTGTCCTTTTCCGTTGTGTGTGTGCCGGCCATGTGGTGCCCTCAATAGAACACAATACGCTGCACAATCAACATTCCATGTAGTAGAAATGCTGGTAGAAAGGAGGTGTGTGTGTGTGTGTGTGCAAGAATGCAAAAGAAGATGTCATCAAACAAAAATGCTTAGGTACGCACGCTGAAAGACGGATGCTGAACAGAGGGGGGGCAGGGCCCTATTAGGATGACATCAGGGCCGACCTCTCAACAGCTGCATGGGAGTGGAGGCTGTTCTGGAGGCTGGAAAATGGAGGCGATACAAGGGAACACTGATGGGGGGGGATTAATCGCCAATCTTAGCATGTGCTGATTGAGCCCTGCTCTTTTTTTAAACCACGCCAGGCCTTCGGAGACCCGGCGGTAGGCGGCGGGGGGTCACGGGAGTACCGGTCGGCGCCCTTCAAAACGAGCCCACCCCCCCCTGCTGAGCAACTGGTCGCGCCGAGACCCACTTAGCCGCGGCGGGACCTGGATCCTGATGGAGCCGACAGCTGGGCGGCGCATGACATCAGCCGCGAGTGCCGGCCGTGTTTTTGACTCGGCCTCTTTAAAAGGTTCCATCAGTGGTCGCTGGGACTCGCTTTTCATCTCTCTTGGCCGCGCTGCGTCCGCCAGCTGGCCGGTCGGAGTGCCCCTCGCCCCAATAAGGCCTCATTGTCTTTATACGCGTCCGCAAGTGAGATACGAGCACTCGAATGCATTAAAAAAAAAAAAAAAAAAGTTGCCTAGATATTAAAACAAGACAACTTTAAACCATTAGGAGATACAGTGAATTTTTGTTCCACTCATGTCTGCTCTTTTAGACTGTAACTGAAACCAAATGGCACATCTCGATGCTTCGGCCTGTGACAAAAAACCATGTGAACATTTTTCATCTACAACTTGTAGACGGTCCCTAAGACTGATTTAATACCTAATATGTTTTATTATTCTGTTTGCTGAAGAACATCATATTCAGAACAATACGTATTACATATTTAATACCTGAAAATATTCACTAAAAAAAAAAACAATATTTTTTGAATATTTTCCAGGTCTTTTAAATGCATACTACAATAAAGCATAATGAATATAATGTAATACAGCAAACAAGTAGAGAAAAGTCATTTTGTTTATTTTTTGTTTAAATTTTTCATCAATTAATTTGTAGACGATCCCTAACACTGATTTAATACCTTAAAAATCAATAATTAGACGTTTTATCATTCTGTTTGCTGTAGAACATCATATTCATAACTTACAATAGGTGGGGTTTCAGTAAAGCAATAGTTTAAATGGACATATTACACATTCTATACCTGAAAGTTTTCACTAAAAATAAAAAATGTTTTTTTATTTTACAATATTTTCCAGGTCTTAAATGCATTCTACATCTACATAAAATATTTCTTTACCAAAACTTCACCTGTAGTAGTTAAGGCATTATGAATATAAAGTAACACAGCAAACAGAGTAGGCAAAAGTCATTTGTTTTTGTTTTTTTTCATCGACCATAAATTCATATTAAAACAGGTCATTTACAGACGGTCCCTAACATGGACTAGAAAATGATGGTAGAATAGCAATGTGGTGATGCTGTTTCCTGCTAAACCATGTTATGGAGAGTAAAGTACAGAGTAAAACAGTAGTATATCTGCTATATACTACACTCTTTACTTCTGTGAACAATGCCTTTGTCTCTCTTAAACAAGACTTTGTATTTCTGTTCCACTCATGTCTGCTCTTTTAGACTGTAACTGAAACCAAATGGCACCTATCTCTCCTTCGGCCTGTGACGGCTTTCATGTGTGGGGAGATGTTTTGGCAACATTTCCCAAACTTTTGGTTTGACCTCTGCGCAGGTACTCGCGGATGAATTTTCATGAGCGGTTTGCTCGAGCCGTTGGATTCAGCCTCCAGTCACAGTTTCCAACGGGGGCCTCTTAAAACACACTAAACTCAACCTCCTCGGAGGACCCGCTGTGATTTAAAGCTTGAATATTTCTAACATAAAAATCCCTTTTCGCCCTCGTCTTCTGTCCAAGTATCTTTCCACTGTGACACCGAGGGACCAATTGAGACAGAAATCTATTTGCACTGCTCTGCCGTGTGTGTGTGTGTGTGTCTACAGCGAACAGAAAGCACACATCGCCCGGAGTGAGTAAATCACCAGGGTGGAAGAAAAGAAATAACAGGCAAAAAAGCGCGGCTACAAAGCAGCTTATCACATTTAGCATGTGCTTATTAGGCCTCGTGCCTGTGCGGCGGCTGCTGAGAGATTGAGCGGAGCTATTTGAACTGGTTCAGACTGATGGTGAGTCTGGGGTATTCTGATGAAATGCGGTGACATAGTCAAACTTGCACAGAGGCCTGGTATTTGGGCTGCTCTCCTGGTAAAAGAGAAAGGAGGGGGAAACTATACATCTCTGGAGGGATGCACATTTTAATACACATTTGCATAAAAGCACACTGAGTGTTCAACTATTAAAGCTTACGGCTTGTTTCTTTTGCTGCGAAGCAGAAAACCAACCTGATTCTGCCCAGTTAAAAACATTGGGGCACTATATTATTGTTCCTATTTATCAATTTACCAAATGCTGAGTGTAATTCCTTCTTTACATATATATATTTTATGAGTATAAATTGCCCTGCCCTATTGTTTATTTAGATAAACATTTTTTCATCAATAAATTGTAGACGGTCCCTAACACAGATTTAATACCTTAAAATATTCAGTAAAAATAAAAAATTATACCTTTTTTATCATTATGTTTGCTGTAGAGCATCATAGTCATAACTCATTATAGGCGAGGTTTCAGTGAAGAAATATTTTATAATCAGACATATTACATATTTAATACCTGAAAATATTCACTAAAAATAAAAAATACCTTTTTTTTTTTTTTTTTAATATTTTTAGGGTGTTTTAAATGCATACTACAATAAGGCATTATGAATATAAAGAAATACAGCAAACAGAGTAGAGAAAAGTCATTTTGTTTATTTTTTGTGAACATTTTTCATCAATTAACTTGTAGACGGTCCCTAACACCGATCTAATACCTTAGAATATTCAGTAAAAATCTATAAATAGACATTTTATCATTCTGTTTGCTGTAGAACATCGTGTTCATAACTTACAATAGGTGGGGTTTTAGTAAAGCAATGTTTTAAATGGACATATTACACATTCAATACCTGAAAGTTTTCACTAAAAATAAAAATGTTTTTTTTACAATATTTTCCAGGTCTTAAATGCATACTATATCTATATAAAATATTACTTCACCTGTAGTAGTTAGGGTATTATGAATATGAAGTAACACAGCAAACAGAGTAGGCAAAAGTCATTTGTTTTTTTTTTTGGTGAACATTTTTCATCAACCATAAATTCATATTGAAACAAGTAATTTACAGACGGTCCCTAACATGGACTAGAAAATGATGGTAGAACAGCAATGTGGTGATGCTGTTTCCTGGTAAACCATGAAATGGAGAGTAAAGTAGAGAGTTGGTTGATTGGCCGAAAAGCATACGCGCAGATCTCTGTGGATCTGCGGCGGAATCGACTTCAGTGACAACGTGACGGAAACAGAACGGACCGCGGGATCCGAATATGTGTGATTTAAAATGCTAAAATCGTACGAGGAGGTCAAAGGAGGTCACGTGTGCTGGCTGCATGCACACATGTTGGCAGGTCTGCCATGGAAAACACCAGCTGGAGGCTCACAAACTCAATAACTCTCACGTATATAACATAGGAAGCACTTTAATAGAAGGTCGAGTACATACCCATGACAGTTACTGGCTATTTTTTGTTATATATATGTAATTCCAGGATAATGCATTAGCCTGTGTTTCAATGCATGTGACATGCATCATATTTAAGTCAAGTTATCAAACTAAATTTGTTCACATAGTTTGTGTGATGCAGCAGTTTGAATTTGGGAAATCTACACGTTAATTGACATGTTAATTAACATGTTTGAATGTACAAAGGGCTGATGACCAACTGTATGGTTTACAGTAAATTCAGTTAAGTTCATTTTTTATCATCTGTAAGTTCAAGATTTGATTCCGTAATTTGTTGTTTGTTTGAAAATCAATATAGAAATCAAGGTGCATCTTATTTATCATTTTATTTCCCCTGTTCCCTCTTGCACAACCACTATTTTGCTGGTTGTCTCGTGTCACTTATTTGTGCAGAAGCGAGGAGCAGGCTGCATCATCCACACGTTAAGACCGAAGACTCCTGAGCGACGGGTTTGATACGAGTTACATCATCCAATTTTCCCTGAAACATGCAGCCTGATAAATAATTTCCGGCGTTCAAAAGACACCCTGATCATATTCTAGGTTATTAAATAATGAATTTACAACCAGAATATCAATAAATACAGAGGCAAAACCATTAATAAATGATACAAACGCGCTGTCAGTAGAAATGGTTCATGAGCAGGACACGTTGCACCGTCTGAGAGGAGAACGCAGGTGTTTGCTAAACAGGTAAAAGTCTGCTGAGGGAAAACGGGGTTGCACAGTTTCCCTGCGTCTCTGGTGGGAGGGACGGAGACGCCGCGAAAGGAAGCGAGCGAGGGAAAATAAGAGAGTTGAGGAGCACGCTGAGAATGGATATCTGAGACTGTCCTCCAGAGGAAAGAAGTGACAGGATCAGTTATTTATGCGAAAGCCACAAAACGACGTATAGTCGCCGTACATGAAGCGGCTGTAGTAATTATAAGTGGAGCTATAGAAAGTAATAATGAGAAGGTGTAACTATAAATAAACATAATAAAGACAAGCAGCTGATGCATGAGTGTAAGTCAAATACTTAGTTTATTACTAATTATATACCTATAATATAAATATACTTTATAACAAATCAAAATAAACACCTAGCCTTTATTATCTATATCTATGGTGCTTATAATGTTTCAACACTTTTTCATACTATCATCAGCTCCAACTCTTTTTATTTTACTGATTGAGAGACCCCCAGTGGCAGAAAATGACATATGTGTTCAACCATAGCAGGAGCAGGGAACTGGTCTTAGAGCCATGATGGGTGCAGGATTTTATTCCAACCAGGCAGTAACACACCTGATTCTACTCATGGAGGTCCTTAATGAGGCTCTAGAGGTTGATTAGTAGAGTCAGGTGTGTTGCTGCATGGTTGGAACAAAAACCTGCACCAGATCAGAACATGCTTCCAACAGCATTGTTTAATTTAGAAGACACACACACCTACACACACACTGTGTCTATGACATCTCTGCTCGCAGCAATTAAGATAAGATAAGATAAGATATGACTTTATTGATCCAACAACAGTGAAATTTGTCTGTTACTGCAGCGTACAGAGTAAAGACATGAAAATAAAAGCTGAAGAAGATAAAAGCTATAAAATACACAACACTATGTACAAAATTCATAGAATTTGTTGATCAGCATACACAGTATGCATTATGGACATAGAATGGAGAAAAAATACTGATAAATAGCAAGAAAAAAGTATGCATAAGCAAAGCATATATACATACATACATGCACGTACACACATATTTACATATATATATACGCACATGCACACATGTACACATACATAGCTAATGCATACTTAAGGTGCAGGGTGTGTGTGAAGAGAAAAGTGACAAGTGGAGGAAAAGTGACTACAGTAGATTCATATTTATGTTATGTTATGTTATGAAGTCTTATTTGCTTATTGCTAAAGTCTTATATACAAGGTGGTGTTGCTGCTGTTAGCGTAGTGCCCTTAGGGGGATCTGCAGGGCCTGCGGGACATTGGGTATACTTTGCGATTAACACACCACAACAAGGTCGTGATGTGGGAGTTAACCGAAGATTGACCTGATCGTCCTTGGTCATGTTGGTCTTGTTCACCAGATCAAGTCACACACTGATTAGTGTAAATCGAATCCTCTCACGGTACGTATAGCACATGTGGGTTGATGCTGTCGCTACCGTGCAGCGGTTCTGCTCCGTCAGCTCTAAAAAGCCGCGGCAGGTTCTCACAACACGCTGGCCGTCCTCTGAGCCTAAAGGCAATCAGCAGCATTGTGACTGCCTGGGCTTCCTTAAGCTTCCCTTTGTTTCTCTGCCAGGACGGGGCTCACGGAGCGGCTGCATTTTTACGCCGCTCTATTCTCACGTCGCTGCCCAGTCATATAGAATAAAAAAGGCTTTGGCCGAGGCCCGATTAGGTTATGAGACGGAAAACGAGAGCGACGCAGAGAACTCACCTGACACGGAGTAATTTGAGTCAGATAGTCTGAGCAAGAAGAGAGAGAGAGAGAGAGGGGAATGACTGCCGTTTAGTCTGTGGTGAAGGTTAACGCAGAGAATCACCCTTTAATTCTGTCGCAGCTGGAGGTGCAGACGTCAGTGGCTGTTCCTCTGAGGAGGAAACCACTGATGTTAACGATACGCACAGTTATCACCTCATTTTACCCGCAATACACACTGAAAAAAGTGCAACATGGTCATTAAAACTGTGTAAATTATTGATTTGATTGGGAAACTCTTTCTTTATTTGCATTTAGAGACATCCAGTTGTATTTATACTGAATTAAAACAGCACCCAAATAAAGTATTTAATATCTCTTGATGTTTTTTTTTCACCTTTCATGACCTTTTGAGTCGGATGGCAATTGTGAATATTACGTCCTGGGTGGATTTTTTTCCCCAAAAAAATAAATGCACATAGCAAAGCATTTGCTGCTAATTAAAGTTTTAGTGTTTTGTGAAGTAAAAATTAAAAAAAGCCTAATTTAAAGTGGATAGATGGCCACCTTAAAAAGGGTGATAGCAGGATTGCAGCTGGCAGTAGGTAAGAATGAGCATTTACCACTAAATAATACTTTTATTTATAAGGTGCTTTTACAAGAATCTGTAAGAAAAGCCAGCTAAAGCACATTACTGGTCCACAAGCACTTAATTTCACATTTTTAAAATTAATCTGGTGTCATTTTTTTTAAAAATGGGAAGTCATTATTGAATAAAATGTGAACAAATAGTTTTGTTATATGTAAATTCATTAACTGGTGTCAATGCAAACAATAATTCAGTTAAAAGTGACTCCATTAGGTTGGTTCACTTTAAGTGGATTAGTTTTGTTGAATAACTAAAATTTTTAGGCTCAATTAATTAATCAGTACCAATGGTTTAACCATTAAGGTTTATTTGTTTACTTCAACATAAAATAATCGAGTGACTCAAAGTTAAATATTCCAGATGTGATATCTGGACATCTTCATTTTTAGTCTGAGCATGTAGCATGTAGATGCATACACAAACACAAATGTCAATGCTGAAGCTACGCCTCACACAGAATAAACTGGAGAATCTGCAAAATGTCTAAAATAAAAAATAAAAAACGCTCCGTTTCTGCAGCGCTTTCATCTGCAGGGAAAGTTTTGCAGATTCCGTGCGTTGGATGCATCGCCCCCCCCCCGTCAGCCCCCTGGTTCATTAGCCGACCTTTAGCCGGCGAACAACAATTAGGCCTGTCGTTCGCTGGCTGGTTTTGACTGTGCGGCGAGGAGCCGTCGCTGACTGATGATTGGCTAAAGAGACCTGACAGCGCGTTACAGCCACGGCCGTAATTGAATACAAGCCCTAACAAGCCTTTGAACAGGAGGAAGAAATATTTCATAAGCTTGATGCAATTTGGTGGGTACGTGTAATGAAAATAATGAATGTGATTCCCTCACATTTTCAACTTATAATTGATTTTTTTTTTTTTTTTAAATAATGAAACAGACGGAGACAGACACAGAACGGATCATTCCAAGACTCTGATCCTTCCTCTTCTGTGGACGTGGCGTTTTCTTTTCAGCTGTTTACACACCAATTTCTTCTCTTTTAAGCTTTTCAACTAGTGTTTTGCTTTTGGAAACGGTTCATATCCCAAGTTCAATGACAAGGATCATGGGGAAATAAACTCCTTTATTGAGATTCTGCAAAACCAAACTTGCATAGCGAAGCTTTTTCTACAATATTCACCAATCAGACCATGCAAAAAAACCCAAACATTCAGATTATCCAGCTTCGGCCTTATCGTAATTGTTCAAAGCCTTTGTGAATAACTTATCCATGTCGCTTGCAGGGCACATCAAATAGGGCGAAATTTGCAAAAAGTTGGACCAGAGCGGGGGGAAAGTTTTGTGCGCTCGCTGTGGCCAAAATTGGGACAAGAAGAATAAATTGGACATCAAAGACCCAACGCGGTCTCAGAGTCCAGTAATCAGGACATCCGCATTAGACGGATGTCACCGAGCGAGCAAATGAAAAAAGCCTCGAATGATGAATTGGCCCAAATTACACAGCGAAAAAAAACAAAAAAAACAATCAAATATTAAAAGAGGGCACACCACTTTTCCCCTTTCTGACATCAAGGGTACACAGCGAGTAATCACACGACTGAAATGTTCATCATTGCCTCCATTTAGTGTAAGAGCAATAAAAGACATGTCAGAGCTGGGAGAAGAATCCCAGCCCGGCCTCTCATCACCCACGAGGGACAGAGAGACTTCTGGGGCCTAATAAGGACTCGATTTAGGCAAATCAGATCGTTATGATAATGGGCCGCGCTCATAATAAGGCCCTTTTGCTCTTGTTTGCTTGCTTAGTTTGTGGCGTATTTACCCTACATCGTCACCGGGGGAACAAAAAAGGATGCATCTGATTGGTTCTCGTCTTTGATTTTAATTCTCCGAGCTGAGCACCCTTGATGTGTGCTTTGAATTCACCGGGGATGAATCAAGATGGGGTCTGAATTTTTAAACAAGGTCCTCTTTGCAGCCTATTTTATGGGATTATAACTGTCTTTGTGTGTGTGTGTGTGTGTGTGTGTGTGTGTGTGTGTGTGTGTGTGTGTGTGTGTGTGTGAGGGGGGCAGTAATTACCTGTGAGAAATCAAGTGTTCCAAAGTAGGTTAATGCCTAAAAGTTGGAGCCATGCTCTGCAAGTGCAGCTGCTCTGACGCGTTTTTGGTTGGTGCATCTGATGCGTTTAGTCTAGGAAGGTCCTCATAGACCCAGAACAAAGACCAGGACCCCGCGGTGTTGGTACCACACCAGCTATCATCTAAACCTCCCTCTTCAGGATCTCTTTGTCCAGATTTAAACATTTGATAATGGGATGACAGTGGAAGTTCGGTCGGGCCGACTCCTGTGGAACAGATTTATTCTGAGAGTCAAAAGTATGAAGAGTTGCTGTCGACCCACAGCTGACTGTGGCTACAGGTGGAGAGTGGGAGGGGGCGAAGGCTTATAACGTAAAATATGATGAGAACAGGTTTTATCTGCAGGAGAGAATGCTGCAAATGAGCAACACAGCAGAGAAATAGTTGACATTTAAATAGGTGTCCTCATAAGGGTGTTGCATGTACAGTATGTTGTATCTGTTTAATATACGGTGGTGTGCAAAAGGGTTTGTTGATTTTTTAGGGGTTTTTTGCATGTGTGTCACACTTCAATGTTTAAATATTAGTCAAAGACAACACAAGTAAACATACAATGCAAGTTTTTTTTTCTATTGAGATGCTGTGGCATGACCTTAATAAGGTTAATGATGCTCCAATGTGGCTGAATTACGACAATTTTGCTCACTTGGTTGCAGTTGTTGCTGCTAATTTTACCAGTTATTAGGTTTAGGGGGCAAGTACTTTTTCCACACAGGGTCATGTACGTTTGTTCCCTAAATTTAAAAACTACATTTTGCATTCACTTGCATTGTCTTTGACTAATATTTAATTTGAGTGATCTGAAACATTTAAAGTGCATTTAACATGCAAAGAAAAAAAAGTATCAGGAAGGGGGCAATCACTTTAGCACACACTGTACATATAACGATGATGTTGGTTTTTACACCCGAAAACAGGCTGTATCTCCACAAAATTGAGAAAATTTAACGTATTTATTTAATGAGCCTGTTAACATTAGCAGTAACTATTCTTAAGGGAGCTTTGACAACATTAGTTTGATCAAATCGTATTTTAATTAAGAGAGACTCCAGCGTGGTCTGTTTTCACACCTACAAACAGAAATCGGTCCAATTGACGTTTCATCAATGTTTCGGTAGAAATAAACACCAGTTGTAAGTCAGCGTGGAGTGATACATATGCATTGGCATTACGTCACTGCTGCATCTGAAGAACAATCTGCAGATCACTGGAGTCGCAGAAGACGCAAAGATGTGTTTTTTTTCACAAATGAATGAGGTCCTATAAGAAGAACTATGTTCCATAGACTCACAGGGTGGACTATGAAATAATTAGCGTCCCCTAGTTTGGACCAGAGTTTGCATCCTCACCAGAAAGATTAAATCAAAGTTTGTCATTTGGTGCAAAGTCCACTTGATTTAATCCACCAAAGTTTTAAAACCAAGCTAAACTCGTGCAGTTCAAATGGATTGTTTTGTACCAACTTCTGCTGGTGTAAAAGCTCCCTGACACACAACATTTACTCTAGCGCCACCTTCAGCTTTGATCAGCCAATTTTATTTGCATAACCTAAAAATCTGAAATTTCTTTACATTTTGTACAACAGAAACATAACCCCTTGTCCTGGGCAATCCTAGTCCTGGAGGGCCTGTATGGCTGCAGGTTTTTGTTCCAAATATTGGTATATAAGGTTGGGGTAGTAGTAATTAGTAAAAATCAGGGTTTTTTTTTGCTGGGTTGGAAGAAAAACCTGCAGCCACACCAGCCTTTCTGCACCAGGATTAAACAGCCAAACTCACTAAAAAAACTCTTAAACGGGTAAAAAAAAATACATTTAGAACAGGAAAAGAGTGAAGTATGACACTAATTAGAAAAACAGGAATATATTGATTGGTGGTGCATGTGGAGGTCATTTTTTTTTTTTTTTTGGGCACATTCATGTTCTCAAGGGAACGAACCCGTTTGAGCGCGTTTGTTCGGTCCAACACTGCAGCAGCGAGACAAAAGACAAAAATGACGTCCAGATACTGCAGCTTGGTTTCTGTCTACAAAAGGCAAAGGGAGCGCGGCTAGAATTAATCTGCTGCGTCTCCAGCCCTGTCCCTAGCCTCTCTGCTTTCTAATTGCACGGTGGACATCTCCGAGCACGTCGGGGAATTCCACCCGCGATCTGGCACAGATTAGCAGTGACGCCATGCTTTGTTGCTGCTTTATTTGCATGATAATTAGGTGTGTGTGTGTGTGTGTGTTTAATTTATTTATTATTTTACCACTATAGGTACACGGGGAGAGGGAAAGAGTGAGCTAGAGAAAGAGAGGCGATGGAAATAGAACAATGTGCATTAATTAAAGCGATTAAAGGACTGACTGAACTTTGCCTTGATGTGTTTATTTAATTAATAAGCAAAGTGGCAGATGACTGTTTGACTTTCATAGCGACTAATTGTGCCGTTTTGGTTCATTTGGGCCCATTCATCTTACACTCGTCCTCTCAAGCCGTCACATCAATCTCAGCCCGTTTCCCAGAGAATCCACTGTCTTCTGTTTCCAAGCAAACCGACTAAATCGTGTCAATTACGAGTCGCCCCGCTCATTATTCCACAATGAGTCTTTACTAATTAATTTGTGTTTACACCGAGCCTTCAAAGCTCCAATAAAGCAGCCGGAGTTTTATTAAGTTATCACAGATTTTGACGTTAACGACATTTTCTGAATTAATCTCTATTAGGACGCACGCTGCCTCTCGGTCAAAGCGCTAACAGGAGACGGCGTTGGTGACATCACAAAGTGGCGCGGGATCATGTGACTTGTTCGTCCTCATCTCTCTGCAGTCGGGGAATCCTTCGGCGAGGCCGGAGGTTTTCACCAGGAGCAAACCTACACCCTGACGTGTCTCCCTCTTTACACAGTGATCACACACCTTCACATAATAAAACCTCTTATTTTTGCAGTGAATGAAGCAGCTTGTGTCTCTAACGGCTTAATGTACAGATGTTAAAGACTTTACTCATCAGGAGCTAAAACTGCAGAAAAAAACACTAAATAAAAAACTGAATAAAACAGTTTCATAATAGAAAATGTGTGGTTTTCTGATGCTGCTAAAACTGAATAAAAAAGTACATTTATGAGAACCACAAAACAGCGGCTATGTGGAGTCTCTCTAAAATTTATCCTAAAATATTTAATTTAATAACAGGGGTTGTTAAGTCGTTTTTGGTACAAATAGTCCAATATTGAGTAGAATAATCTTCTTATTTCACGTTTTTTTTCCCTGATTTGGGTCAATTTGGTCGTGTTTTAAGACACAAGGACAAGCATTTTC